>CM039675.1:447211039-447620423 GCA_022496015.1 Hordeum marinum | reverse complement strand
CGCGCCCTTGTCGACCTACGAGGTTCAATAGTAACTTGATCCAAAGCTTCATGATCATCACATTAACTTCCTCTTCAAACCGCCGTAGGTTCCATAGAAACATCTTCTGCGTTGCGCTACTTCTGGTTGAGTAAAGGTTCAATAACCTCATCAAGCTCTATTTTCCTCCACTCAATTCTTTCGAGAGAAACTATTCTCAAGAAATGTTCCGTTCTTAGCGACAAACACTTTGCCTTGGATCTGAGATAGAAGGTATACCCGACTATCTCTTTTGGGTATCCTATGAAGATGCATTTCTCCGCTTTGGGTTCCAACTTTTCAGGTTGAAGCTTTTTGACATAAGCATCACATCCCCAAACTTCAAGAACGACAACTTTGGCCTCTTGCCAAACCATAGTTCATATGGCGTCTTCTCAATGGATTTCGATGGTGCCCTATTTAAAGTGAATGCAGCTGTCTCTAATGCATAACCCCAAAACGATAGTGGCAAATCAGCAAGAGACATCATAGAATGCACCATATCTAATAAGGTTTGATTACGACATTTGGACACACCATTACGTGTGGTGTTCTAGGTAGTGTCAACTATGAAACAATTCCACTGTCTTAAGTGACTGCCAAACTCATAACTCAGATATTCACCTCCCTATCAGATCGCAGGAATTTAATCTTCTTGTTATGATGATCTCAACTTCACTCTGAAAATTGCTTGAACTTTTCAAATGTTTCAGACTTGTGTTTCATTAAGTAAATATACCCATACCTACTTAAGTCATAAGTGAACGTGAGAAAACAATGATATCCACCACGCGTTTGTAACATTCATTGGACCGCACACATCAGTATGCATGATTTCGAATAAGTCACTTGCCCGTTCCATTGTTCCGGAGACCGATGTTTTAGTCATCTTGCCCATGAGGCATGGTTCACATGTGTCAAGTGATTCAAAATCAAGTGACTCCAACAGTCCATTAGCATGGAGCTTCCTCATGGGTTTTACACCAATATGACCTAAACGGCAATGCCACAAGAAAGTGATACTATCATTATCAAATCTACATCTTTTGGCATCAATGTTATGAACATGTGTATCATCACTATCAAGATTCATATGAATAAACCCCTCACATTGGGTCATGACCCATAAAAGATATTACTCATATAAATAGAACAACCTTTATTCTCTGATTTAAATGAGTAACCGTCTCGCAATAAACAAGATCCAGATATAATGTTCATGCTTAACGCAGGCACTAAATAACAATTATTCATGGTTCATCACTAATCCCGATGGTAATCGAAGAGAGAGCATGCCGACGGCGATCACATCACCTTGGAACCATTTCCCACGCGCATCAGCACTTCATCCTTTGCCAGCCTTCGTCTATTCTGTATTCCTGTTTTGAGTGCAAATGTGAGCAACAGAACCGGTATCAAAACCCAGGCACTACAACGAGAGCTAGTAAGGTACACATCAATAACATGTATATCATATATACCTTCTTTGTCGTTGGCTGCCTTCTTCAGCCAGGTACTTGGGGCAGTTCCGCTTCCAGTGACTAGTTCTCTTGCAATGAAAGCACTCAGTTTCTGGCTTGGGTCCATGCTTGAGCTTCTTTACAAGAGTAGCAACTGCTTTGCCATCCTTCTTGGTTTTACCCTTCTTACCCTTGCCCTTGCCATTCTTCTGAAATTGGTGGTTTTATTGACCATCACCACTTGATGTTCTTTCTGGATTTCAGACTCAGAGACTTTTAGCATCGCAAATAGCTCGCGACTGACTTGTTTCATCGTGCATGTTATAGTTCATCACAAAGCTCTTGTAACTAGGTGGCAGTGATTGAAGAACTCTGTCAGTGATCGCCTCTGGCGGAAGGGAAATTCCCAACTCTGTTAGACGATTCGAATACCCAGACATTCTGAGTATATGCTCACTGATTGTAACATCCCAAAAATTCCATTTTGGAATGTTATGATTATAGCTAGCATCTAGCAGCATCATTGCTTGATTTTATTAAATAGTTGAAATGCCTTTTCTGACTTTCTGAAAGTCCTTTCTATTTTTGTCCTAAGTTGTTTCACCTATTTGAAAATTTGGTTAAAAGTTCAAATAAGAGAGGAGGAACATGACACTCCACACCAGGGACTAATTGGTGATATATTTGACAATAATAACCAGGGGTTTATTTTGAAAATATTTGCAAAAAGGGTTTAAAAACAATTAGGCAATTTCTGAAAATATATTTTTTTCAAAGTGTTCAAATTACAGAATAGAAATGTTCATTAAATAGAATTTATTATTCTGTTAATTTGATATATAATACCCCTATATTTAGACACGATTTGAATGCTTATAAAAGCTTTTGAATGTCTCTGGAATATTATTAAAAGGAAACGGTAACCGTTTCCGGTATTAAACGGGCCGGCCCACGACAGTTACTCGCGAATTGATTAGAAGCGACCGACCCGCGCGTAACGGACACGCCTCCATTCGCTGACACTGGACCCCACCTCGTTCGCTCGTAATGACCGAACGGTCATCTTCTCCCCCCCCCCCCCCCGCGCGCGGCCGGACCCTACGCTGGTCGCTTCTCCCCTCGCCGGATCTCTCTCCTCTCTTAACTCCCCGCACCCCCGAGCACCTATATCAGAGCCCCACAGCCCCGCCTTTCATTTCCCTCCCAAACCCCTCTTCCCTCTCGCCGGAAGGCTACGCAATTCCTCGCCGGAGCTCCCACCCTCACCGGACCTCCCATCGACCGTAGCCACCGAGTCCGACCACCGTTCGCCCCACCGTTGCCACCAGTCGACTCCGGAGGCCCGTCGCCGTCGCCCGGACCACTTCCCCGTCTTCCCCGACCATCGGAGCCACCTCGCCGTCGCATTCGCCGCTACCGGACTCGCCGGAGAACCCCGACGCCGGCGACTTTACCTCGTGAGCATTTCCCTCCCTCCGATCCAAAACCAACGACCCAGATTAGAACGGACTTAAGTCTGAACCGGTACCCACTACCGATCGGTCGCCCGCCCGAAAGCACTCGCGCGTACACCCCCTTAGCCACTCACGTGCTGCCACGTAGCCTCCCTGGCCGTCGCAAAGTCAGGTTTCTTTTTCAGTTTTGTTTTAATTAACAGAATGTTTTCAAATTTTGTTTTGCTTATAACTTTTAATCTATTTAGTGTTTTGAGTTGATTTTTTTTGCAATAGCTCACAATTTTCATGTAGTTTCACCCTGTACCTTTAAATTTAAAATTTGAACTATAAAATTTGAATTTAATCAAATTTGCTCAAAATCTTCAAATCTGAATAACTAGAGTTTAAAAATAGATTTTGATATGATTCTTTTTGCTACTGTTTGATATTGGTTAAGACTATATCCATGTTTAGTTTGAGGATTTTTAGGATATATTTGATTTGTGTTTCAGTTAAAAACAGAATATGTCTAGTATTATAATATAATTTTATATACTTAATTTTAATTAATTTAAATTAGATTTGGTCTTATTTGTTTATTAGGTTCTGTTAATAAACATTTAGTGTTTTACTCACTGTTAATAAAAATATAAATTTGCTTAGTTTAATTTTATTTAACATAGGAATCACAACTTCTTTTCAAATAGGCATAATTTGATTAAAACAACTAACTAGTAATAGTTTTGCTTTCAAACAAAGTTTTATATAATTTAATTCTGCTTTCTAAGACAGGTTTAATTTTAAATTATTTTCTGTTAAGAACATGTTTTGCTAATAAATAACAAGTTTAGTTTTTCATTCTTTTGTTAATATAACTATAGTTGATTCATATAGTGTTTATCACAAACTTGTATAAACTTTACTAAAGTTTTCCCAACAAAACTTAAATTGATTTTATTCTGTTCATAAATAAAATATTTTATTGTTTTTCTTTCTGTCAACTAATGTTTAGATAATACTAATGGTTTCATTATGTCAGTAGTGTTTTCACCTCTCACCTGTTTGAAAACAAAATCTTGTGTGTTTTTCTTGCTAGTGATTTTGTGCATTGTTTGCCTTGATTGTTTAATACTTCTTTGCTGAATGTTATGAGTTGTTATTTTGTTGTATGCTTATTGAGTGCTTGTTTGTTTCGTTAGATTATCCGGAGTGCGAAGCTTGTTACTTAGAGTCACTCACGTACGAAGATCATCAATCAGGCAAGTCACTTTGACCATGTTTACCCATGTTTTATATGCATTAGTTCTACCATCTCCCCAATTGCATGCAAGATAGGTTAGTTGGAAACTTGGTTACATTGTAGTAGTATCATGTGGTAGGTACCCCCCTCAACCTCTTGACACATTGGCCCCGGGAAACGTTGTTTTACCTTTTGCTATGCTATTAGTAGAGGGGGTTGGTTGTGTGATTCCTGAGAGTTGAGAGAGTTAATAATTTCAAGACCTACATAATGATCAAGATTTAAGACTCCAAGTTTTCAACATACCTCTGGGTGGATGATGGTTGAACGGCACCCTGGAGAAACCAGTGGATTTGCCTAGGTGATGCTGGAGATGGCCAGTATTCACGCGGAAAGGTCCACCCAGGCATAAAGAGAAGGATGGTGCTTCAAGACCCAAGGCTTACCTGCACAGCCACAAGTCATTATGGGCTCTGGCTTGGTTGGAAATCGTGGTGACCCTGGACAGGCAATGCTACGAGAGGTAGAAGAACGGTAGGAAAGGATGGGCACCGACAGAGTCGCAGGGAAACCCTTTGGAAGACCATGTTTTGGTCATCCGTTTCTCAAACACCCTGAAGTGCGAGAAATCAAACGGAGGCGACCAAATCTTGTGGGGAATGTGTGCAAAAATCTGCAGAGTATTCCAAACCTAATCGATTAGCCGTGTCCACGGTCATGGACGACTTGAGCCAAAGGAATTGAAACTTCCGGAACTCTCAACACAATTAATATGATGATGTGGGTATTAACAGTTTTGGGTATGAGAATTGGTTGGTGGAACCATCTCATTAATCAACCAACTTAGTAATATTTTGCTTAGCCCCTCTCTTGATGTAGGAAAAACTTGGCTTTACGCAAAAAACTTACACCACCACCTGCCATATAAGCATATAGACTTGCTGATTATTTTCACCCCTCTCTTGTGACTTTGCCGGCATATTCCATATGCTGACCTACACGGCTGCAACGTATCATGTTGCAGAGTATTTTTCCGACCAGGAGTGAGGACGCGTTCTATGCTCAGTGAGATGCCCTTGGAGTCGGATGGACTCATCTACCGTCGACGCTTCCGCAAGATTTAGATATTCTCATGAGTTGGCCTTTGGCCACTTTATTGTAATATTTATTGTAATAAAGGACTCGATATGATATTTCGATTAATATAATGCTGTGTGATTTCCCTTTGATATATACATTGATGTACCGTGTGTGTACCAGCATGATCTTGGGATGGTACGGAAACACCGGAGACTTGACCTTTCAGGTCGGGTCGCTACAGAAATGGTATCGAAGCATACGCTGACCGTAGGACGTAACCTCTAGGATTGGAAAGCCTTAGGATTGTTTCTCTTTGTCTTTAAATATCTTATACTCTCATCTATTCGTTTTTGACTCCTCTCTGATTATTTCAAAATTTATAGATGGCCACCTTCATCCCAGTGTTGATCACGGAGTTTTGCCAGCTTGACGCAACGATGCCCTTTGGTAAGGAGCTGATGAGGATCGTCAAGGACGTAAGGATTGCTTTGCCGAGCATCACCGGGATTCCTATCATGTTATTTCCCCAAGATGGACGCTACAGGATCGAGGTGCATATTCCAGGGAAGACTTTTGGGAATCGGAAGGAACCCACCGATCTCAAGTTCGTGGCACCCAGTTGGATACTTGGAAGAGACATGGCCATTCATCGTGCCCTTGGACGTATCCAGGAGGAATACAGAGGTGGAACCATTTCACCAGGACTCAGCATGGTTTGCCGCAGAGATGCTCATGGAAACATCATAACCCCTCCCACTGCAGACACCACTATTTCCTATATCCAGACCCTAGAGACTCACATCAGGACTCTGGAGCTTCGAGTTCGTGCTGATACAAAGACAATCAAGAATCTGATGAACCGCGAGCTGGATCTCGAAGCTGATCTGCGAGAGGCCAACTATGAACACGAGCATGAAGTGAAGGACTTCCTAGAGAGGATTGATGAGCAGAATGCACGCATCGCAACTCTGGAGGAGCAGCTAGACATGGGGGAAAACCTTCATCCCGAAGGAGACATGGCACCCTTCATCAGCGACGATGAAGACTACGAGGAAAGCACCACCGGAGGACCTACGACTATGCACTTCTGAGGAAAAACATTAGTTATGCCCTCCATGTATCTTTTATTTTCGTCGTTAAAGCGTAGGTCGATGCTTAGTTGTTTGAGATTTGTATTCCCGATGTTTGACGTTGATTGAATAAATGAATGAGTGTTTGGTGTGATATGTTTGTTGCATTGCATATGGGTAGTGAATTTCTTCTAGACCCTTGTTCTATTCTAATTCTCATCCCTCTGAAAACAGCAAGATGCCTCCACGACGTGAGACCGACTTCACTTTCCCACCGGAACTCACTCAACTTCTTCAGCAGCAGAATGCACTGATGCAGTTATTGATTCAGAATCAGACCAACAATCAGAACAACCACAACCACCATCCACCCCAGACTAACAATCTCACCCGTTTTCTGAGGTTGAACCCTCCAACTTTCTCCAGCAGTACTGAGCCCATTGTGGCAGATGACTCGCTCAGTAAGGTGGAGAGAGAACTTGTCACCGCTGGATGCACTGACGCTGAGAAAGTGCGATTTGCCGCACATCAACTGGAAGGACCAGCAGCATCATGGTGGGAGAATTACACCACCACTTATCCTATTGCAGATGTGACTTGGGAGCAGTTCAAGCTTGCTTTCCGCACCGCTCATGTCTCAACTAGAGCCATGAGTCTAAAGAAGCGCGAGTTTCGCAACTTGCGCCAGGGTAATCGCTCTGTGGCCCAATATGTGGAAGAGTTCGGCATGTTGGCCCGTTATGCCCCAGGAGATGTGGCCGATGATGCGGCAAAGCAAGAAAAGTTTCTGGAAGGACTCAACGACGAGTTGAGCATACAGCTGGTAGTGGCTACTTTCAACAACTACCAAGAGCTGGTGGACAAGGCCCTTATTCTGGAGGGGAAACAACAGCAGATTGAGAACCACAAGCGGAAGTACACTCAGGGGAAGTTCAGCTCTGGAGCTCATCAGAAGCTTCGCTACTCCCCGTACTCAGGGAATACCGGATCAGGGACTAGTAAGTTTGGAAAGCACACTCATGTTGTGCACAACCATGGAAGCCACAACCATGGAGGAAATGGGAATGCCCGTCTCAACCATGGCAATTTCAAGACTGACAATGGGAATGGGAACAACAACCAGCACCGTCACGCTCCTGCTCAGAAGGATCTGAGTCACATTACCTATTTCAAGTGTCAGAAGACAGGGCACTATGCTAATGAGTGTTCCCAGAGCAAGCAAGGCAATGGAAACGACAACTCCGCAGCCAAGAAGCCAAACCCTTTTCCTCGTGCCCAGGTGAACCACCTCGACGTGGAAGAAGTCTATGATCAACCCGAGACTGTGGTTGGTATGTTTTTATTGCATTCACGTTTGGTTACAGTACTTTTTGATTCCGGTGCAACTCATTCATTCATATCAAGGGTAGTCGTGGATAAGTATGGTTTGCCCACCAAAACCCTTAGTCAGCCCATTAAGGTCAATTCCCCAGGAGGTATGATGATGGCAGGGATAGGATGCCATGCCTTGAAACTCAATATAGGAAATCATGTTTTTCCCACCGACCTCATCGTCTTAGAGTCACAAGGATTGGATGTAATCCTAGGCATGGATTGGATGACCAAGTATGAAGGTAATCTTGATTGCCCCAGCAAGACTGTTTCACTCACCACCCCGGAGAACAAGAGGATTAAGTATGTATCCCGACGCACACGTATGAGTGCTAGGTTAAATGCCCTCACAGGGGTTGTTCAGGAGGAAGTACCTGTGGTAAAAGATTATCTGGATGTATTTCCGGAAGAATTACTAGGCATGCCACCAGATAGGGAGATTGAGTTCCTAATAGAGCTACAGCCAGGGACAGCCCCAATTTCCAAGAGACCCTATCGGATGCCCGCAAATGATCTATTGGAAATCAAGAAGCAAATCAAGGAGTTATTGGACAAGGGGTATATTCGCCCAAGTTCATCACCTTGGGGAGCCCCAGTACTTTTGGTGGAGAAGAAGGATAAATCTTTGAGAATGGTAGTGGACTATCGTGCCTTGAACGAGGTGACTATCAAGAACAAGTACCCTCTGCCGATGATTAATGATTTGTTTGATCAGCTAGTAGGAGCCAAAGTATTCTCCAAGATCGATCTTCGATCAGGGTATCACGAGTTGAAAATTCGTGAACAGGATATACCCAAAACAGCTTTCACCACGAGGTATGGCTTGTATGAGTATATGGTCATGTCCTTTGGATTGACTAATGCTCCTGCCTACTTCATGAATTTGATGAACAAAGTATTCATGGAATACCTAGAGAAGTTTGTTGTGGTGTTCATCGATGACATTCTGATATTCTCCAAGAACGAGGAAGAGCATACGGAACATTTGCGTTTAGTTCTGGAGAAGCTGAGAGAGCATCAACTATATGCCAAGTTCAGCAAATGTGAATTTTGGCTGACGGAAGTCGGATTCCTTGGACATGTTATTTCCGGAGATGGAATAGCAGTGGACCCTGCTAAGGTTGAAGCCGTCACCGAGTGGAAGTCCCCTACCTCGGTTAAGGAGATCCGCAGTTTCCTCGGACTTGCCGGATATTACCGGAGATTTAATGAGAATTTCTCAAAGATTGCCAAGCCCATGACAGAGTTGTTGAAGAAAGAATCCAAGTATGTTTGGACCGAGGAATTTGAAGCCAGTTTCCAGGAGTTAAAGGAACGTTTGGTCACAGCCCCAGTATTGATCTTGCCCGATATTCGGAAGGATTTCCAGGTTTATTGTGATGCTTCACGTCAAGGACTTGGAGGAGTACTCATGCAGGATGGAAAAGTTGTAGCCTATGCATCCAGACAACTACGACCTCATGAGTTGAATTATGCCACGCATGATTTGGAACTAGCAGCCGTAGTGCACGCACTCAAGACTTGGAGACATTTCCTTATCGGAAATAGTTGTGATGTTTACACCGACCATAAGAGCCTGAAGTATATCTTCACGCAGAAAGAGTTGAACCTCAGACAGAGGAGATGGTTAGAGTTAATCAAGGACTATGACATGAGATTACACTACCATCCAGGTAAGGCTAATGTTGTAGCCGATGCCTTGAGTCGTAAAACTTATGTGAACACACTCACAGCTAGAGGATTACCCCAAGAGTTAGTCGATGATCTCAGAGAGCTCAAGCTAGAGATAGTCCCAAGAGGATATATTGCCACACTGGAAATTCAGTCCACCTTGACCGAAAGAATTCGTGAAGCCCAGAAATCGGACAAGGAGATAGATGAGATAAAGCAGAGAATGGAAGTGGGTAAAGCTAAAGGTTTTCGTGAGGATGAACACGGAACTTTGTGGTTTGAGAACCGAATCTATGTGCCCAATGAACCAGAGCTCAGGAAGTTGATACTTCAGGAAGCCCACGATTCACCTTACTCAATACACCCAGGCAACACCAAGATGTATCTGGATTTAAAGGAAAGTTATTGGTGGACAGGTATGAAGAAAGATATTGCGGAACATGTTGCAATATGTGATGTTTGTCAGAGAGTAAAGGCAGAACATCAGAACCAGCAGGGTTACTCCAACCTTTGCCGATACCCGAGTGGAAATGGGAAAAGCTTGGTATGGACTTCATCACAGGATTACCCAGGACCCGTTCAGGTTATGATTCCATCTGGGTAGTGGTAGATCGCTTGACCAAGGTAGCTCATTTCATTCCAGTGAAGACCACCTATACCAGTGCTAAGCTAGCCAAGTTATATATGACCAGGATCGTATGTCTGCATGGAGTTCCGAGGAGTATCGTGTCAGATAGAGGAACACAATTTACCTCAAAGTTTTGGCATCAATTACATGAAACTTTGGGTACAAGGCTAGAGTTTAGTACAGCCTTTCATCCGCAGACAAATGGACAGACTGAGAGAGTCAACCAGATTCTGGAAGACATGTTGAGACTTGTGCGCTAGATTATGGATCTAGTTGGGATGAGAACTTACCTTACGCAGAATTTTCGTACAACAACAGTTATCAGACCAGTCTGAAGATGGCCCCTTTCGAAGCTTTATACGGAAGGAGGTGCAGAACACCGTTGACGTGGGATGGTGTTGGAGACCGACAACTTTTTGGTCCCGACCTTATCCGAGATTCTGAAGAGAAAGTCAAGTTGATTCGTGACAGACTCAAGATAGCTCAATCTCGACAGAAGAGTTATGCTGACAGCAAACGTAAAGAAGTGACATATGAAGTGGGAGACAGAGCATATCTTCGTGTATCCCCGCTTCGAGGAATCAAGAGATTTGGTGTTAAAGGAAAATTAGCACCCAGATTCATAGGCCCCTACAAAATTCTTGAACGTAGAGGCGAAGTTGCATACAAACTAGAATTGCCGGAAGGATTATCCGAAGTTCATGATGTGTTCCACGTGTCCCAGCTGAAGAAATGCCATGCTGAGATGGCTGACATCCCTTTGCGAGACACCGTGCCCCTAGAGGCCATACAGCTTGAAAGTGATCTGACTTACGAGGAGAAGCCTGTCAAGATCCTCGAGACATCCAACCGAGTTACCCGCAGCAAGATTATCAAGTTCTGTAAAGTTTTGTGGAGTCACCATGCCGAGGAAGAAGCCACCTGGGAATGCGAAGAAGATCTTCGTAGAGACCATCCGCACCTATTTTCTAGCTAACCCGAATCTCGAGGGCGAGATTCATCTTAAGGTGGGTAGGTTTGTAACATCCCAATATTCCATTTTGGAATGTTATGATATAGCTATGCATCTATCATCATCATTGCTTGATTTTATGAAATAGTTGAAATGCCTTTTCTGACTTTCTGAAAGTCCTTTCTATTTTTTCTTCCTAAGTTGTTTCACCTATTTGAAATTTTGGTTAAAAGTTCAAATAAGAGAGGAGGAACATGACACTCCACACCAGGGACTAATTGGTGATATATTTGAACAATAATAACCAGGGGTTATTTTGAAAATATTTGCAAAAAGGGTTTAAAAACAATTAGGCAATTTCTGAAAATATTATTTTTTTCAAAGTGTTCAAATTACAGAATAGAAATGTTCATTAAATAGAATTTATTATTCTGTTAATTTTGATATATAATACCCCTATATTTAGACACGATTTGAATGCTTTAAAAGCTTTTGAATGTCTCCGGAATATTATTAAAAGGAAACGGTAACCGTTTCCGGTATTAAACGGGCCGGCCCACGACAGTTACTCGCGAATTGATTAGAAGCCGACCGACCGCGCGTAACGGACACGCCTCCATTCGCTGACACTGGACCCCACCTCGTTCGCTCGTAATGACCGAACGGTCATCTTCTCCCCCCCCCCCCCCCCCCCCCGCGCGCGCCGGACCCTACGCCGGTCGCTTCTCCCCTCGCCGGATCTCTCTCCTCTCTTAACTCCCCGCACCCCCGAGCACCTATATCAGAGCCCCACAGCCCCGCCTTTCATTTCCCTCCCAAACCCCTCTTCCCTCTCGCCGGAAGGCTACGCAATTCCTCGCCGGAGCTCCCACCCTCACCGGACCTCCCATCGACCGTAGCCACCGAGTCCGACCACCGTTCGCCCCACCGTTGCCACCAGTCGACTCCGGAGGCCCGTCGCCGTCGCCCGGACCACTTCCCCGTCTTCCCCGACCATCGGAGCACCTCGCCGTCGCATTCGCCGCTACCGGACTCGCCGGAGAACCCCGACGCCGGCGACTTTACCTCGTGAGCATTTCCCTCCCTCCGATCCAAAACCAACGACCCAGATTAGAACGGACTTAAGTCCGAACCGGTACCCACTACCGATCGGTCGCCCGCCCGAAAGCACTCGCGCGTACACCCCCTTAGCCACTCACGTGCTGCCACGTAGCCTCCCTGGCCGTCGCAAAGTCAGGTTTCTTTTTCAGTTTTGTTTTAATTAACAGAATGTTTTCAAATTTTGTTTTGCTTATAACTTTTAATCTATTTAGTGTTTTGAGTTGATTTTTTTTGCAATAGCTCACAATTTTCATGTAGTTTCACCCTGTACTTTTAAATTTCAAATTTGAACTATAAAATTTGAATTTAATCAAATTTGCTCAAAATCTTCAAATCTGAATAACTAGAGTTTAAAAATAGATTTTGATATGATTCTTTTTGCTACTGTTTGATATTGGTTAAGACTATATCCATGTTTAGTTTGAGGATTTTTAGGATATATTTGATTTGTGTTTCAGTTAAAAACAGAATATGTCTAGTATTATAATATAATTTTATATACTTAATTTTAATTAGTTTAAATTAGATTTGGTCTTATTTGTTTATTAGGTTCTGTTAATAAACATTTAGTGTTTTACTCACTGTTAATAAAAATATAAATTTGCTTAGTTTAATTTTATTTAACATAGGAATCACAACTTCTTTTCAAATAGGCATAATTTGATTAAAACAACTAACTAGTAATAGTTTTGCTTTCAAACAAAGTTTTATATAATTTAATTCTGCTTTCTAAGACAGGTTTAATTTTAAATTATTTTCTGTTAAGAACATGTTTTGCTAATAAATAACAAGTTTAGTTTTTCATTCTTTTGTTAATATAACTATAGTTGATTCATATAGTGTTTATCACAAACTTGTATAAACTTTACTAAAGTTTTCCCAACAAAACTTAAATTGATTTTATTCTGTTCATAAATAAAGTATTTTATTGTTTTTCTTTCTGTCAACTAATGTTTAGATAATACTAATGGTTTCATTATGTCAGTAGTGTTTTCACCTCTCACCTGTTTGAAAACAAAATCTTGTGTGTTTTTCTTGCTAGTGATGTTGTGCATTGTTTGCCTTGATTGTTTAATACTTCTTTGCTGAATGTTATGAGTTGTTATTTTGTTGTATGCTTATTGAGTGCTTGTTTGTTTCGTTAGATTATCCGGAGTGCGAAGCTTGTTACTTAGAGTCACTCACGTACGAAGATCATCAAACAGGCAAGTCACTTTGACCATGTTTACCCATGTTTTATATGCATTAGTTCTACCATCTCCCCAATTGCATGCAAGATAGGTTAGTTGGAAACTTGGTTACATTGTAGTAGTATCATGTGGTAGGTACCCCCCTCAACCTCTTGACACATTGGCCCCGGGAAACGTTGTTTTACCTTTTGCTATGCTATTAGTAGACGGGGTTGGTTGTGTGATTCATGAGAGTTGAGAGAGTTAATAATTTCAAGACCTACATAATGATCAAGATTTAAGACTCCAAGTTTTCAACATACCTCTGGGTGGATGATGGTTGAACGGAACCCTGGAGAAACCAGTGGATTTGCCTAGGTGATGCTGGAGATGGCCAGTATTCACGCGGAAAGGTCCACCGAGGCACAAAGAGAAGGATGGTGCTTCAAGACCCAAGGCTTACCTACACAGCCACAAGTCATTATGGGCTCTGGCTTGGTTGGAAATCGTGGGGACCCTGGACAGGCGGTGCTACGAGAGGTAGAAGAACGGTAGGAAAGGATGGGCACCGACAGAGTCGCAGGGAAACCCTTTGGAAGACCATGTTTTGGTCATCCGTTTCTCAAACACCCTGAAGTGCGAGAAATCAAACGGAGGCGACCAAATCTTGTGGGGAACGTGTGCAAAACTCTGTAGAGTATTCCAAACCTAATCGATTAGCCGTGTCCACGGTCATGGACGACTTGAGCCAAAGGAATTGAAACTTCCGGAACTCTCAACACAATTAATATGATGATGTGGGTATTAACAATTTTGGGTATGAGAATTGGTTGGTGGAACCATCTCATTAATCAACCAACTTAGTAATATTTTGCTTAGCCCCTCTCTTGATGTAGGAAAAACTTGGCTTTACGCAAAAAACTTACACCACCACCTGCCATATAAGCATATAGACTAGCTGATTATTTTCACCCCTCTCTTGTGACTTTGCCGGCATATTCCATATGCTGACCTACACGGATGCAACGTATCATGTTGCAGAGTATTTTTCCGACCAGGAGTGAGGACGCGTTCTATGCTCAGTGAGATGCCCTTGGAGTCGGATGGACTCATCTACCGTCGACGCTTCCGCAAGATTTAGATATTCTCATGAGTTGGCCTTTGGCCACTTTATTGTAATATTTATTGTAATAAAGGACTCGATATGAGATTTCGATTAATATAATGCTGTGTGATTTCCCTTTGATATATACATTGATGTACCGTGTGTGTACCAGCATGATCTTGGGATGGTACGGAAACACCGGAGACTTGACCTTTCAGGTCGGGTCGCTACAGACAGTTTTGCTTGAGAAGAGTCCTGCAGTCAGTGACATGAGATATGTTGACTAGAAGTACATCAAAGATAATGAGGATTACTTTCCATGTGTCCAAGACAACTTCCACTGTATTGGACTTGATAAATTTATTGGGAAGGAGTTCACTGCTTGGAATGATGAGATTATCATGCAATTCTACTCCATTGCACATTTCTATGGAGATGGTAGGATTGTATGGATGATTGAAGGATCAAGATATGAATGTTCTATTGATGAGTGGGCTACCATCTTAGGAGTCCTAGAGGTTCAAAATGGAGATTTGGATGTCTACATAGAATCCAAGGAGAGCCACAATGCTATGAAGGATATGTATAATCCTATCCCTCCAGATAAAGTGCAATCTCACAAGCTTGCTTCTATCTACTTTCTCCAGCTAGGCCTCTGTACCATGAACACTATCCCGAGGCATACCTTGATGCCCAAGTCTGGAGATGAGAAGATGATTCGTGGATACTCCATAAATATGCTCATCCATCTTGATCGTCACACCAGGATTCAAGTGATGGACTTGATAGTAGAGAATGTGAAGAGGGTTACTGCTGATCAGAAACGCTCATGGTGCTACGCACCCTATATTCAGTTGCTCATCAATTCTCAGCTTGAGAAGCACATCTTTGCTCTGGAAAGTCCCCATTTGACACTTTAGTCGAACTTTGAGGATAACATTGTGGTGACGGACCCAGACCATCCCACATCAGTTATAGCTCAGGCACATGCAGAGGCAGAAGCAGAGGCAGCTCGAGCCACTAGTGCACAGGTTCCCAGGTCCAGGAATGAGCAGATGGATCTTTTGATCACTATTGTCCTAGAGACGAAGAAGGACATCAAGACCATCATGGATACCAGGAGAGCCTTGCAAACATCATTGATGATAGAGTGAAAACTCTAAATGACAAGGTTGATGGGCTGACTAAGACAGTAAATGAGCTCAATAAGGAGGTTGATGAAGCCCCAATCCGTCGCACCTCTTCAGAGTCTGAGTCTTCTGATGATGAGGAGGATAGCTCACCTATCACGACGACAACCCAGTTCATGACTAAGGACAGGACACCTACAGTACCAGCTCCAGAGAGGAGGCCTTCATCTTCTACTCCAGCCACAGTATCTTCAGCACCATCAGCTCCAGTGCCTCTAGTATCTACTCCAGCTCCATCCAGAACTTCAGCAGAAGTCTTCGCCGATGCAGTTCTCTCGACTCCGCCATTGACGACCGGAGGAGATAAGCCGCAGAACGATTAGCTATATCTCTTTGAACATTTTGGTAACTTGTTGCCAAAGGGGGAGAAGTTGTACATAGATCTTAGGCTTCGAGTGAGAGAGCGTCTGTTCTTAGTTGTTGGTTTTACAAAACATCTAGTTCGTTTGGTTTGACATGAGATATTTTTGTGTTTGTGTGTGATCATACGCTGTTATGTGTGTAGCTACTATTTCCTATCATTTGATGATTATGTGATTCGCACACCACAAAATTGTATGTGACATGGAAGAAGTTTCCACTAAGAATGTTTCAGGAAAAGTTCGATGATGGGTTGGCAAAAGATTGTGGAATACCCCAAGATGAAAGGAAATAGGTTGGAAAAGCTTCAAGCAAGAGGACTGTACATTTTACATTTGTGATAAATCACGTTGAGTCCATAGAAAAGCCAATACTATTAAAAGGGGGTAAAGTTTTATTGCTGAACAAAATGCTCATACGTGCACAAGTGATAGTCACCAAAAACAACCACAAACTCTCCCACCAAAGTCTGTCCAAAGCCAAATACTCAAAATCGGTGCAACCAACATTCTACACTTGGTGCCACCGATTCCAAACCCACGACAGACTCAGCCAAACCCTAGCTTTTCGGTGCAACCGATACTGCATTCGGTGCCACCGAGTTGGGCTGCCAACTTTCTATTACGCAAGTTCACAGTTTCGGTCCCTCCGAGATTGTTGAACCTGCGTCACCGAGATTGGACATTCTTACCGTTGGTCACCTTATCAGTGCAACCGAGATTCCTATATCGGTCTCACCGAGATTCAAAAGTTGCTAACTTTAAGTCACTTCGGTACAACCGATATTCACACATCGGTTCCAGCAAGTCTGGCTTATTGTGTGTAACGGTTGGATTTTTGGAGATGTCTATATATACCCCTCCACCACCACCTACTCAAGAGAGAAGCACTCAGAACTGTTCCCCACTCATATCTACTGATTTTCTGAGAGAGAACCACCTAACCTTGTGTTGAGGTCAAGATCTTCCACGCCAACCATATGGATCTTGATTTCTAGCCTCCCCAAGTTGCTTTCCACCCAATCAATCTCTTCTACCAAGCCATATCTGTGAGACAATGATTGTGTGTTGAGGAGTCTATCATCTTGAAGCACAAGAGCAAGGAGTTCATCGTATTACCGAGCCTATTACCTTTTGGAGGGTGGTGCCTCCTAATTGGTTAGGTGTCGCTTGGGAGCCTCCTACTTCGTGTAGTGGAGTGAACCAAGAAGTTTGTAGGGGCAAGGAGATCGCCTACTTCGTGAAGATCTACCCATAGTGAGGCTAGTCCTTCATGGACGAAAGCCGTCATGGTATAGTCAAGGTTGCTTCTTCGTGGAACCCTCCATGGGTAGAGTCCTCCGTGGACTCTCGCGACCGTTACCCTCCGTGGGTTGAGGACTCCATGAACATGGATGTACGCTAGCACCACCTATCGGAACCACGGGAAAAATCATCGTGTCACCAATTGTGTTAACTCTTCCCACCCTCTCTTTACTTACATGCTTCTCTTCATTTTCCGTTGCTATACTCTTAGACATGCATGTGTAGGGTGTACTTGACATACTATGAATGCTAAAATCTGCCAACAATTGAAATTGGGAAAAAGTAAATTTTCATTTGGTCAAGTAGTCTAATCACCCCCTCTAGCACTACTTCTGATCCTACAGAACTAGATGGGGTTTTCATCATATTGCTTGAGTTTATCCCTCTACATCATGTCATCTTACTTAATGTGTTACTCTGTTCTTCATGAACTTAATACTCTAGATGCAGGCAGGAGTCGGTCGATGTGTGGAGTAATAGTAGTAGATGCAGAATCATTTCGGTCTAATTGACACGGACGTGATACCTATATGCATAATCATTGCCTTGCATGTCTTCATAATTATTCGCTTTTCTATCAATTGCTCGACAGTAATTTGTACACTCATCGTGATAATTCCCTTCAAGAGAAGCCTCTAGTGAAACCTATGGCCCCCGGTCTTCTTTCCATAATATATTTTCACATCTATAAACCAAAAATACCAAAAATAACTTTCTGCAATTTATTTACTTTTTACTTTCCGCAATATTTTACATCTATCTCTTTCGGATCCAATCCTTGCAAATAACCGTGAAGGGACTGCCAACCCCTTCATAGCGTTGGGTGCAAGAGTTTGATTGTTTGTGTAGGTGCATGCATTGGTGACTTGCTTGTTCCTCCTACTAGATTGATACATTGGTTCTCATCAACTGAGGGAAATACTTATCTACTTCGCTGTATCACCGTTTCCTCTTCAAGGGAAAACCAACGCAAGCTCAAGAGGTAGCAAGAAGGATTTCTGGTGCCGTTGCCGGGGAGGATACATAGCAAGTCAAGACAAGAACTCTCCCGTCAACTTGCCAATTTCTGGCGCCGTTGCCGGGCAGGATATCATCAAGCCTACCAAGTACCCATCACAAACTCATCTCTTGCATTTACATTATTTGGCATTTGCCTCTCGTTTTCCCCTCCCCCACTTCTAAAATGATTTTTAGAAAAAAAACAGATTTGCCTTTTTATTCGCCCTCTCTTTTTGCCTTTTGCTCATCAGATCTCTTGTTTTCTTGTCTTACCAATTGCTAGTGAGTTGAGTGCACTTGATTATCTCTATGAAGTTTTGTTTGAAAATCATGATTCTGAAAATTTTGATGAAGTGTTGAAAGAAGAAATTTATGAGGTGATTCATGATAGATCCTTGATTGAAAAGCATGATTGCAATGATGTTACTATAAATGCTATTAATGTCAATTATGTTAATGATATGCAAAACTACAACCTTGGGGATGATAATTTTGTCATGTCCACTTCTTATTGCAATGATGATGATTGGGGTGATAGTGCTTCTTATGATCTTGAAAATTTATTTAAGCCTCATGTTGAATATGTTATTGATAATAATGTTTACAATAGTATTTAAAGTGGGTTTGGAGAGGTCATGACTTTAGTTAATGTTAATCCCACTACCTTGGAAGATTGTAAGAATTTTATGCATGTGGATCATGAAAAAAATGCTTTGATATTGTTGAATTCCTTCATGATGTTACTGAAAGTTATTATGAGGGAGGAACATATGCTTGTAGAAATTGCAATAATATCAAGTTTCCTCTCTATGTGTTCAAAGTTTTGAAGTTATGTTTGTTTTGCCTTCCTATGGTAGTTGATTCTTGCTCCCATCAATTATTTTCTCACAAAATCCCTATGAGAGGAAGTGTGTTAGAATTAAATGTCATTGTCATGAGATTCAAGATGCTCTCTTGCATGTTTTCTATGTGAGCATCATTGAAATCATAATGCCTAGCTAGGGGCGTTAAACAATAGCGCTTGTTGGGAGGCAACCCAATTTTATTTTTGTGTTCTTTTTTTGCTTCTATTTTTGAGTGTTTGACACATTATTACCTCTGTATTAATTGTGTTTTTGTTTTTTAATTACTGTTTGAGCCAAGTAACACCTTTGGGATGGTCTATGGTGGCTGTTGATTTGATCTTTGTGAAAAACAGAAACTTTTGCGCCCAGTCCAGAAATTTTCTAAATTTTTCAGAGCGTCGAATTAGTCTGAAATTTCTAAAAAAGATTGATATAAAAATTTCCTAGGTTGTCCTAATTTTTCATAATGTTTTGAGTTACAAAAGTATATGAGGTTTTAAGATTGCTACAGAGTGTTCTGTTTTTGACATATTCTGTTTTCTTTGAGTTGTTAGCTTATTTTGATGAATCTATGGGTTCTATCATGGGGTATGAACCCTGGAGAAGTTAGAATACAGTAGGTATAACACCAATACAAATAAAGAATGAGTTCACACCAGTACCTAAAGTGGTGTTTTATTTTCTTATACTAACGGATCTCACGAGTTTTCTGTTAAGTTTTGTATTGTGAAGTTTTCAAGTTTTGGGTAAAGATTTGATGGAATGTGGAATAAGGAGTGGCAAGAGCCTAATCTTGGGGATTCCCAAGGCACCCCAATTCATATTCAAGTCTGCCAATGAGCCTAAGGTTGGGGATGCCCCGGAAGGCAACCCCTCTTTCGTCTTCAATCCAATCGGTAAATTTACATGAGGCTATATTTTTATTCACCACATGATATGTGTTTTGCTTCAAGCGTCCTGTATGATATGAGTCTTTGCTTTTTAGTTTGCCACAATCATCTTTACTTCACACATAATTTGAGAGAGACACGAGTTAATCATGAATTTATCAGAATACTCTATGTGCTTCACTCATATCTTTTTAGAGCACGGTGGTGTTTGGTTTTATAGAAATAATTGAACTCTGATACCTCACTTATATTATTCTGAGGGTCTATAAGCAGCATGGTAATTGGTCTAGGTTATGAATTTAGTCCTAATATAATAGGCATCCAAGAGGGATATAATAAAAACTTCCCTATTAAATGCATTGAGTATTATGAGAAGTTTGATTCCTTGCATAAAGTTTTGAGATATAAAGATGGTATTGTTTAGAGTTATGTTAGGAAGTAATTGTGAATTGGTAAAAATACTTGTGTAAAGGTTTGTGATTCCCATAGCATGCACGTATGGTGAACCGTTATGTAAGGAAGTCGGAGCATGATTTGTTTATAGATTGTCGACCTTTGTGTGAGGGTCGGGAGCGCGCGATGGTTTACTCCTACCAACCTCTCCTCTAGGAGCATGCGTCTAATACTTTGCTTCGATGACTAATAGAATTTTGCAATAAGTATGTGAGTTCTTTATGACTAATGTGAGTCCATAGATTATATGCACTCTCACCCTTCCACTTTTGCTAGCCTCTCTAGTACCGCACAACTTTTGGCGGTGCAATAAACCCACCTTCCTCAAAACAGCCACCATATATCTTTCCTCAAAACAGACACCATACCTACCTATTATGGCATTTCCATAGCCATTCCGAGGTAAATTGCCATGCAACTTCCATCATTCCATTTTTCTGACATGCACCATCACTTTCATATTGCATTCATATAGAGTCATATTTTGTTCTAGGTACCGAGTTGTAATTTGTTGAGTTGTAAGTAAATAAAAGTGTGATGACGATCATTATTAGAGCATGTCCCATGTGAGGAAACGATGATGGAAGCTATGATTCCCTCATAAGTGGGGATGAGATTCCAGAATTTATGAAATATAAAAGAGGCCAACGAAGCCCAAATAAAAAAAAGAGGTCTTAGATGCCCACCAAAAAAATGAGAGAAAAGAGAGAAGGGACAATGCTACTATATTTTTCCACACTTGTGCTTCAAAGTAGCACCATGATCTTCATGATAGAGATTTTCCTATTTTGTCACCTTCATATACTAGTAGGAATTTTTTATTATATAACTTGGCTTGTATATTCCAATGATGGGCTTCCTTAAATTGCCCTAGGTCTTCATGAGCAAGAAAATTGGATGCACACCCACTTAATTTCCCATTGAGCTTTCATACACTTATAGGTCTAGTGCATCCTTTGCATGGCAATCCCTACTCACTCACATTGATATCTATTAATGGGCATCTCCATAGCCCGTTCATACGCCTAGTTGATGTGAGACTATCTTCTCCTTTTCCTTGACAACCTCCACCATATTCTATTCCACCTATAGTGATATATCCACGGCTCACGATCATGTATTGCATGAGAGTTGAATTTTTTTTAGAAAATAAAAGTATGAAACAATTGCTTGACTTGTCATCGGGGTTGTGCATCATATAAATACTTTGTATGGGGAAGATGGAGCATGGCGAGACTATACGATATTGTAGGAATAACTTTCTTTTGCCATTATATTTTGAAGAGATACAATTGCTTTGCTAGTATTCTTGAAATATTATTGTTTTTTCTATGTCAACATTAAGCTTTTGTTTTGAATCTTATGGATATGAATATTCATGCCACTATAAATAATATTATATGGATAAATATGTTAGGTAGCATTCCACATAAAAAATATCTGTTTTTATCATTTACCTACTCCAGGACGAGCAGGAATTAAGCTTAGGGATGTCGATATGTCTCCAATGTATCTATAATTTTTGATTGTGTCATGCTATTATATTATCTGTTTTGGATGTCTTATATGCATTAATATGCTATTTCATATTATTTTTGGGGCGAACCTATTAATCTAGAGCCTAGTGCAAGTTTCTTTTTTTCCTTGTTTTTGATTATTCTAGATTTGGAATATTAAACGGAGTCCAAATGGAATAAAATCTTCGGAATGATTTTTTCTGGAACTAAAGAGATCCACCAGGCTTGGAGTGCAAGGCAGGGACTCTGCCAGGAGGTCACAAGCCAGGGGCGCGGCCACCCCCTGGTTGCGCCTGGCAGGCTTGCCACCTCCTGGCAGGTCTCCTAGCCCTAATCTTTGTCCTGTAAATACTCAAATATTCCCCCAATACCAAAAAGAGCCATGCAAATACTTTTCCGCCAACAAATCCCTTTGTTCCCGAGAGATACAATCTTGGAACCTTTTCCGGTAATCTGTCGAAGGGGGATTCAATCACGGAGGGCATCCACATCAACTCCATTGCCCCTCCTATGATGCGTGAGTAGTCCATCGTAGACCTACGGGTCCATATCTAGTAGCTAGATGGCTTCTTCTCTCTCTTTGTGCTCCAATACCATGTTCTTCATGTTCTTCATGGAGATCTATCCGGTGTAATACTCTTTTGCGGTGTGTTTGTTGAGATCCGATGAATTGTGGGTTTATGTTCAGATTATCCATGAATATTATTTGAGTCTTTTCTGAATTCTTATATGCATGATTTCATATCTTTGCAAGTCTCTTCGAGTTATTGGTTTGGTTTCGCCAACTAGATTGGTAATTCTTGCAATAGGAGAAGTTCTTAGTTTTGGATTCAATCTTGCGGTGTCCTCACCTAGTGAAAAACTAGGGGTAGCGAGGCACGTATTGTATTGTTGTTATCAAGGGTATCAAGATGGGGTTTTCATCATATTGCTTGAGTTTATCCCTCTACATCATGTTATCTTACTTAATGTTGGGGAACGTTGCATGGGGAAAAAAATCCTACGCACACGCAAGATCTATCCATGGTGATGAGCATCTATGAGAGGGAGAGTGGATCTACGTACTCTTGTAGATTGCTAAGCAGGAAGCATTAAGAAACGCGGTTGATGTAGTCGGACGTCTTGGCGATCCAAATCGCCGAGCGTCCCGCGATCCAATCACGATCCGTCCCGATCTAGAACCGAATGGACGACACCTTCGGGTTCAGCACACGTACGGCTTGATGACGATCTCTGCCTTCTTGATCCAGCAAGGGGGAGCGTAGAGGTAGATGAGTTCTCCGGTAGTGTGACGGCGCTGCAGCGATGGTGGTGGAGTAATCTCAGCGGGGCTTCGCCTAAGCACAGCTGAATCCGATCTAGAGGAGAAACTACGAACTAGAGGGTAGGGTTGCACGTGGCTGAAAATCTTGTACCAAAACCCTAAAACCCTCTAGTATATATAGGAGGAGAGGAGGAGGAGGCTTAGCGCAAGGGCCAGCCCCTCTAGGCTTTGGCCGAAGTGGAGAGGAGGAGTCCTCCTCCTCCACTCCTAGTAGGATTAGGACTCCTTCCTTATTTCCACCCTTTTTGCCTTTTTCCACCTTTTCCACTTAGGAATCTCTTCCCAGCCGCATGGGCCTTGTGTGGGACTTTGGCCAGCCCACTAAGGTCTGGTATTAGTCCTCCCACAGCCCATGTAGCCTCTTGGGTCGAAATACCTCTCCCGTTGGTTCCCCGGTACACTACCGGCACTCCTTGTACATTACCGATGAGCCCGAAACTTTTCCGGCGACCAAAATAAGACTTCGTATATATCAATCTTTACCTCTGGACCGTTCCGGAGCTCCACGTAATGTCCGGGATTTCATCCGGGACTACGAGCAATCTTCGGTCACCACCATGCATAACTCTATACTACCAAAACGTCGCCGAACCTTAAGTGTGCAGACCCTGGGGGTTCGAGACCTGACATACCGAGACACCTCTACGGTCAATAACCAATAGCGGGACCTGGATGCCCATATTGGTTCCTACATATTCTACAAAGATCTTTATCGGTCGAACCTCTATGTCAAGGATTCAGTTAATCCCGTATGATGTTCCCTTTGTTCTTCGGTATGTTACTTGTCCGAGATTCGATCGTCGGTATCTCCATACCTAGTTCAACCTCGTTACCGGAAAGTCTGTTTACTCGTTCTGTAATACAAGATACCATGACTAACACTTAGTCACATTGCTTGCAAGGCTTATTGTGATGTTGTATTACCGAGTGGGCCCTGAGATACCTCTCCGTCACACGGAGTAACAAATCCCAGTCTTGATCCATTTCAACCCAACATACACCCTCGGAGATACCTGTAGAGCACCTTTATAGTAACCCATTTATGTTGCGACGTTTGATACACACAAGGCACACCTCTGGTGTCCGTGAGTTGCATGATCTCATGGTCATAGGAACATATACTTGACATGCAAAAAACTGTAGCAATAAACTGACACGATCATATGCTACGTTTATAGTTTGGGTCTTGTCCATCCCATCATTCTCCTAATGATGTGATCCCGTTATCAAATGACATCACATGTCAATGGCTAGGAAACCTAGACCATCTTTGATCAACCAGCTAGTTCACTAGAGGCATACTAGGGACGAAGTGTTGTCTATTTATCCACACATGCAATGTGTTTGCAATCAATACAATTATAGCATGGATAATAAACAATTATCATGAACAAGGAAATATAATAATAAACATTTTATTTATTGCCTCTAGGGCATATTTCCAACAGTCTCCCACTTGCACTAGAGTCAATAATCTAGTTCACATCACTATGTGATTTACATTGTAATGAATCGAACACCCATGCAGTTCTGGTGTTGATCATGTTTAGCCCTTGGAAGAGGTTTAGTCAACGGGTCTGCAACATTCAGATCCGTGTGCACTTTTGCAAATATTTATGTCCTTCTCCTCGATGTACTCGCGGATGGAATTGAAGCGTCGCTTTATGTGTCTTGTCCTCTTATGAAACCTTGGTTCCTTGGCCAGAGCAATGGCACCCGTGTTGTCACAAAACAGAGTCATTGGATTCCGTGCACTGGGCACTACTCCAAGATGTGTCATGAACTGCTTCATCCAGACACCTTCCTTCGCCGCCTCCGAGGCTGCGATGTACTCCGCTTCGCATGTAGAATCGGCTACCACGCTTTGCTTGGAACTGCACCAGCTTACCGCTCCCCCGTTGAGAATAAATATGTATCCGGTTTGCAACTTAGAGTCATCCGGATAAGTGTCAAAGCTTGCATCGACGTAACCCTTTACGACGAGCTCTTCATCACCTCCATAAACGAGAAACATTTCCTTAGTCCTTTTCAGGTACTTAAGGATATTCTTGACCGTCGTCTAATGCTCCATTCCATGATCACTTTGAAACCTTCTGGCCATACTTATGGCAAGGCTGACATTGGGTCTTGTGCACAACATTGCATACATGATAGAGCCTATGGCTGAAGCATAGGGGATGACACTCATTTTCTCTCTATCTTCTGCAGTCACTAGGCATTGAGTCTTACTCAACTTCACACCTTGCAACACAGGCAAGAACCCCTTCTTGGACTGATCCATTTTGAACTTCTTCAAAACTTTATCAAGGTATGTGCTCTGTGAAAGTGCTATTAAGCGTCTCGATCTATCTCCATAGATCGAGATGCCTAATATGAAAGCAGCTTCTCCTAGGTCCTTCATTGAAAAACTCTTGTTAAAATATTCCTTCATGCTTTCCAGCATTTCTATATTGTTTCCAATCAGCAATATGTCATCTACATATAATATTAGAAACTCTATAGAGCTCCCACTCACTTTCTTGTAAATACAAGCTTCTCCATAAAATTGTATAAACCCGAACACCTCATCAAAGCGCTTATTCTAACTCCGAGATGCTTGCACCACTCCATAAATGGATTGCTGGAGCTTGCAAAATTTATCATCATTCTCTGGATCGACAAAACCTTTGGGTTGCATCATATACAACTCTTCCTCAAGGAAACCCTTGAGGAACGCTGTTTTGACATCCATCTGCCAAATTTCATAGTCAAAATATGCAGCTATTGCTAACATGATTCTGACGGACTTAAGCATCACTACGGGTGAGAAGGTCTCATCGTAGTCAACTCCTTGAACTTGTGAAAACGCCTTTGCCACAAGTCGAGCTTTAAAGACGGTGACACTACCGTCCGCGTCCGTCTTCTTCTTAAAGATCCATTTGTTCTGAATGGCCTTTCACCCTTCAGGTAATACTTCCAACGTCCATACTTTGTTTTCATACATGGATCCCATCTCGGATTTCATGGCCTCTAACCATTTCTTGGAATCCGGGCCCATCATCGCTCCTCCATAGCTCGTAGGTTCATTGTTGTCCAACAACATGACCTCTAAGACAGGGTTGTCGTACCACTCAGGAGCAGTACGCGCCCTTGTCGACCTACGAGGTTCAATGGTGACTTGATCCTAAGCTTCATGATCATCATCATTAACTTCCTCTTGAACTGTTGTAGGCTCCACAGAAACATCTTTCTGCGCTGCGCTATTCTCTGGTTGAAGTCAGGGTTCAATAACCTCATCAAGCTCTATTTTCTTCCCACTCAATTCTTTCGAGAGAAACTCTTTCTCAAGAAATGTTTCGTTCTTAGCGACAAACACTTTGCCTTCAGATCTGAGATAGAAGGCATACCCAACTATCTCTTTTGGGTATCCTATGAAGACGCATTTCTCCGCTTTGGGTTTCAGTTTTCAGTCTGAAGCTTTTTGACATAAGCACCATATCTAATAAGGTTTCGATTACGATGTTCGGACACACCATTACGCTGTGGTGTTCCAGGCGGTGTCAACTATGAAACAATTCCACACTGTCTTAAGTGACTGCCAAACTCATAACTGAGATATTCACCTCTTCGATCAGATCGTAGGAATTTGATCTTCTTGTTATGATGATTCTCAACTTCACTCTAAAATTGCTTGAACTTTTCAAACATTTCAGACTTATGTTTCATTAAGTAAATATAACCATATCTACTTAAGTCATCAGTGAAGGTGAGAAAATAACGATATCCACCATGCGCTGCAACATTCATTGGACGGCATACATCAGTATGCATGATTTCCAATAAGTCACTTGCCCGTTCCATTGTTCCAGAGAAAGGCGTTTTAGTCATCTTGCCCAAGAGGCATGGTTCACATGTGTCAAGTGATTCAAAATCAAGTGACTCCAAAAGTCCATTAGCATGGAGCTTCCTCATGCATTTTACACCAATATGACCCAAACGGCAGTGCCAAAAGAAAAGTGGTACTATCATTATCAACTCTACATCTTTTGGCATCAATGTTATGAACATGTGTATCATCACTATGAAGATTCAATATGAATAAACCCCTCACATTGGGTGCATGACCATAAAAGATATTACTCATATAAATAGAACAACATTATTCTCTGATTTAAATGAGTAACCGTCTCGCAATAAACAAGATCCAGATATAATGTTCATGCTTAACGCATGCACTAAATAACAATTATTCAGGTTCATCACTAATCCCGATGGTAATCGAAGAGTGAGCATGCCGACGGCGATCACATCAACCTTGGAACCATTTCCCATGCGCATCGTCACTTCGTCCTTCGCCATCCTTCGTCCATTCTGTAGTTCCTATTTTGAGTTGCAAATGTGAGCAACCAAACCGGTATCAAATACCCACGCACTACAACGAGAGCTAGTAAGGTACACATAAATAACATGTATATCATATATACCTTGTTTGTTGTTGGCCGCCTTCTTGTCAGCCAGGTACTTGGGGCAGTTCCGCTTCAAGTGACCAGTTCCCTTGTAATGAAAGCACACAGTTTCTGGCTTGGGTCCAGCCTTGGGCTTCTTTACAGGAGTAGCAACTGCGTTGCCATCCTTCTTAGATTTACCCTTCTTGCCCTTGTGCTGGCCATTCTTCTTGAAACTAGTGGTTTTATTGACCATCAACACTTGATATTCTTTCTAGATTTCACACTCAGCGACTTTCAGCATCGCAAACAGCTCGGCGATTGACTTGTTCATCTCGTGCATGTTATAGTTCATCACAAAGCTCTTGTAGCTAGGTGGCAGTGATTGAAGAACTCTGTCAATGATCACCTCTGCCAGAAGGGGCATTCCCAACTACGCCAGATGAGTCAAATACCCAGACATTCTGAGTATATGTTCACTGATAGACCCGTTCTCCTCCATTTTGCAAGCATATAACTTATCGGAGGTCTGATATCTCTCGATCCGGGCATTCTTCTGAAAGATAAACTTCAACTCCTGGAACGTCTCATATGATCCATGATGTTCAAAACATCTTTGAAGTCTCGGTTCTAAGCCATACAACATTGCACACTGAACTATTGAGTAATCCTCAGAACGTGCCTCCCAAGCATTCTTAACGTCTTCGGATGACATGTCTTCGGGTTGGTCACCAAGCGGTGAAAGGACATATGATTTTTGGGAAGCCGTGAGGATAATTCTCAGATTACGGTCCTAGTCAACAAATTTACTTCCATCATCTTTCAACTTAGCTTTCTCTAGGAACGCATTAAATTCAGGGGTGCTACTACGCGAGCAATTGATCTACAACATAAATATGCAAAGGTTACTTAGACTATTGTTCAAGATAATGAGTTTAGTTAATCAAATTACTAAAGTTCCCACTCAAATTGACATCCCTCAGGTCATTTGAGTGTCACATGCTCCAAATTCACCAACTCAAGTCCGATCATCACGTGAGTTGAGGTGGTTTCAATGGTGAACATCATCATGTTGATCATATCTACTATATGACCCATGTTCGACCTTTCGGTCTCTTGTGTTCTGAGGGCATGTCTGTACATGCTAGGCTCGTCAAGTTTAACCCGAGTGTTCTGCATGTGCAATACTGGCTTGCACCCGTTGTATGTGAACGTAGAGTCTATCACACCCAATCATCACGTGGTGTCTCGACACGACGAACTTTCGCAATGGTGCACACTTGGGGAGAACACAATTCATCTTGAAATTTAAGTGAGGGATCACCTTATAATGCTATCGTCGTCCTAAGCAAAACAAGGTGCATAATAGGATTAACATCACATGCAAATCGTAAGTGACATGATATGGCCATGAACTTGTGCTTTTGATCTCCATTTTGAAAGCACCGGCATGATCTCCATCGTCACCGGCATGACACCATGATCTCCATCATCTTGATCTCCATCAACGTGTCGCCAGCGGGGTTGTCGCGCCCACCGTGCTTCTACTACTATTGCTACCATTTATCTATAAAGTAAAGCATTACATGGGGCTTAATGATTGACACGCAGGTCATAAAATAATTAAAGACAACCCTATGGCTCCTTCCGGTTGCCGTACTCATCGACATGCAAGTTGTGATATTCTATACAACACATGATCATCTCATACATCACATATATCTTATCATGTAATTGGCCATATCACATCACAACATACCCTGCAAAAACAAGTTAGACGCGTCCTCTAATTGTTGTTGCATGTTTTACGTGGCTGCTACGGGTATCTAGCAAGAACAATTCTCACCTACGCATAAACCACAACGGTGATACATAAGTTGCTTTTCACCCTTCTCAAGGACCGCCTTAGTCGAAACCGATCCAAATAAAGTAGGAGAAACAGACACTCGCCAGCCATCTTTGTGCAATGAAGTTACACGTCAGTCGATGGAACCGGTCTCTCATAAGCGTACGAGTAAGGTTGGTCCGGGCCGCTTCATCCCACAATACCGCTGAACCAAAACACGACCAAGTGAGGAAGCAATCTAAGCATTAACGGGCACAAACTCTTTGTGTTCTACTCGAGATCTCATCTACACATAGACCTAGCTTTGATACCACTGTTGGGGAACGTTGCATGGGAAACAAAAATTTCCTACGCACACGCAAGATCTATCCATGGTGATGAGCATCTACGAGAGGGAGAGTTGATCTACGTACCCTTGTAGATCGCTAAGCGGGAAGCATTAAGAAACGTGATTGATGTAGTCGAACGTCTTCGCGATCCAAATTGTCGAGCATCCCGCGATCCAATCATGATCTGTCCCGATCTAGCACCGAATGGACGACACCTCCACGTTCAGCACACGTATGGCTTGATGACGATCTCCGCCTTCTTGATTCAGCAAGAGGGAGCGGAGACGTAGACGAGTTCTCCGGCAGTGTGATGGCACTGCAGCGTTGGTGGTGGAGTAATCTCAGCAGGGCTTTGCCTAAGCACCGTTGAAACCGGTCTAGAGGAGAAACTACGAACTAGAGGGTAGGGTTGCACGTGGCTAAAAATCTTGTACCAAAACCCTAAAACCCTCTAGTATATATAGGAGGAGAGGAGGAGGAGGCTTAGCGCAAGGGCCAACCCCTCTAGGCTTCGGCCGAAGTGGAGAGGAGGAGTCCTCCTGCACTCCTAGTAGAATTAGGACTCCTACCTTATTTCCACCCTTTTTGCCTTTTTCCACCTTTTCCACTTAGGAATCTCTTCCTAGCCGCATGGGACTTTTGTGGTACTTTGGCTAGCCCACTAAGGGCTGGTATTAGTCCTCCCACAGCCCATGTAGCCTCTTGGCTCGAAATACCTCTCCTGATGGTCCCCCAGTACACTACTGTCACTCCCGATACACTACCGATGAGCCCGAAACTTTTCCGGCAACCAAAATAAGACTTCGTATATATCAATCTTTACCTCCGGACTGTTCCGGAGCTCCATGTAATGTCCGGGATTTCATCCGGGACTACGAGCAATCTTCGGTCACCACCATGCATAACTCTATACTACCGAAACGTCACCGAACCTTAAGTGTGCAGACCCTGCGAGTTCGAGAACTATGTAGATAGGACCGAGACACCTCTACAGTCAATAACCAATAGCGGGACCTGAATGCCCATATTGGTTCCTACATATTCTACAAAGATCTTTATCGGTCGAACCTCTATGTCAAGGATTCAGTTAATCCCGTATGATGTTCCCTTTGTTCTTCGGTATGTTACTTATCCGAGATTCGATCGTCGGTATCTCCATACCTAGTTCAACCTCGTTACTGGCAAGTCTGTTTACTCATTCAGTAATACAAGATACCGTCACTAACACTTAGTCACATTGCTTGCAAGGCTTACTGTGATGTTGTATTACCGAGTGGGCCCTGAGATACCTCTCCGTCACACGGAGTAACAAATCTCAGTCTTGATCCATGCCAACCCAACAGACACCCTCGGAGATACCTGTAGAGCATCTTTATAGTCACCCTCTTACATTGCGACGTTTGATACACATAAGGAACTCCTCCGGTGTCTGTGAGTTGCATGATCTCATGGTCATAGGAACATATACTTGACATCCAGAAAACTGTAGCAATAAACTGACACGATCATATGCTACGTTTATAGTTTGGGTCTTGTCCATCCCATCATTCTCCTAATGAGGTGATCCCGTTATCAAATGACATCAGATGTCAATGGCTAGGAAACCTTGACCATCTTTGATCAACGAGCTAGTTCACTAGTGGCATAGTAGGGACAAAGTGTTGTCTATTTATCCACACATGCAATGTGTTTGCAATCAATACAATTATAGTATGGATAATAAACAATTATCATGAACAAGTAAATATAATAATAAACACTTTATTTATTGCCTCTAGGGCATATTTCCAACAATTAATGCGTTACTCTGTTCTTCATGAACTTAATAATATAGATATAGGCAGGAGTCGGTCGATGTTTGGAGTAATAGTAGTAGATGCAGAATCATTTCGGTCTACTTGACACAGACGTGATGGATATGTGCATAATCATTGCCTTGCATGTCTTCATAATTATTATATTTTCTATCAATTGCTCGACTGTAATTTGTTCACCCATCGTGATACTTTCCTTCAAGAGAGAAGCCTCTAGTGAAACCTATGCCCCCAGGGTCTACTTTGCATAATATAGTTTTCAAATCTATAAACCAAAAATTGCAAAAATACCTTGCTGCAATTTATTTACTTTTTACTTTCCACAATCTTTTACATGTATCTCATTCAGATCTAATCCTTACAAATAACCGTGAAGGGATTGACAACCCCTTTATAGCGTTGGGTGCAAGAGTTTGATTGTTTGTGTAGGTGCATCCATTGGTGACTTGCTTGTTCCTCCTACTGGATTGATACCTTGGTTCTCATCAACTGAGGGAAATACTTATCTACTTCACTGCATCACCCTTTCCTCTTCAAGGGAAAAACCAACGCAATCTCAAGAGGTAGTAGTGAGCCTCTGGCTTGAACCAGTTTTTTCGACCGCCTGTGGGAGGTTGCATGTTTAGACGTGGTCTATCACAAATTTTTTGTTGATCAGCTCTAGCTTGAACGTTATCATTTCTCTTATCAAGAATTTTGAGGATCGTGCAAAAAAGGGACTCTGCGACATTCTTTTTGGTGTGCATCACATCAATGTTATAAGGAAGTTTGAGATCCTTGAAATAGGGAAACTTCGTGAAGGGGCTAATGTGAGTCCAGTTGTGCGTCTCACCATATCCCTCGAAGCATTTGCCTTTGCCCTTCCCTTTGACTTCAGGCTAGAGGTCTTTTATCTGAGAAAGAACATTTGCCTCAAAAATGTTGGATTATCGTTTACTTCATGGACAACCTGACCTTTCGTGAAGTTCTTATTGTCTTCCCTGTCTAGATGGTCTGTAGGGAGGAACTGGCGGTGCTGGTCAAAGGCTACATACTTGCAACCCTTCTGCAACCAACTAAAACGTAGAGCCTGCATGCACACTGGGCATGGCATCTTACCAATTGTACACCATCCCCAGAATAGGGCATACCGTGTCATGCATGCAATACATCAACCAAACTTTAATCAAGAATATTTTCTGTAGATCTCAGTCGTATGTCAACCTTGGGAAGTACCAAGAATGGTGCAAATCATCCACCAGCGGCTGCATAAACACTGGCAAATTCTTCCCCGGGTATTCAGGTCCTGGAATCATCAGCGACAAGAACATGGTGTTGCGTTGCATTAGGACACCAGGAGGGAAATTGAGCGGAATAACAAAGATGGGTCAACATCTGTATGAATTGGACGACATACCATACGGATTGACCACATCACCTGTTATTGCAACTCTGACATTCCCATCCTCGGTTGCTTCCTAGGGATTTTCTTTTAACGAATGACTTCCATGCTTCACCTCCCAATGGATGTACGATTTTATTTGCATGGTACCTTTTCCCTTGCTTGTGCCACTTCATCACTTTGGCAGACTCCTCTGTGATTAAAAGGTGCTGCAGTCTTTCTATGAAATGAAGATATCGAAGAACCTTTGCGGGGATGCGTAGCTGCCTCTTTTGACCACCCTTACCGACCACCTCAAGGTACCGAGAGAAACCGCACTTCCTACAGTACTTGTCATCCGCATACTCAGGCCTAAACAAAAGGAAATTCTTCGGACAGACATGTATTTTCTCATTATCTATAGAGAGTGTCTCATAATTTTCTTCGTGGCATACATGCTTTTCGGCAGTTCATGACCATCGGGAAGGCTATTAGCCCATACTCCCAGAAATGCTTTGATGCAAGCTTGGCTACAGCCGTATTAGCCGTAACTATCATCAGTTGAGAGATGGCATCCAGCTGAGAGAGTTTGGCACCCGCATAAAGAGGCTTCTTTGATGAAGCCAAGATCTCCAAGAAGGACTTTGCAGTTGCCTCCGGCTCCCCCAGCTCCCCCGGCTCCTCTGGTTCATTCTCTAAAGGTGTCGCATGTGTCGCCTATGTAGCAATGACATCATCTATCATGTCTCTAACCCCGTCGTCAACATAACCACCGATGCGTTGTCGCATCACCTCCTCTCTACCATGGTCCTGCTCGGCAAAGTTTATCGGCATGTCAAAGTTTTTCATATATCCGTACGTGCGAAGCTGCAAGGTCATTTCGTCCTTGCCTTTAGAGTGACGTCTGCCACATCTCACACACGGGCAACGTGGGATCATTCCCATTAGAACACGGAATGTCTCGCTAAAAAACACATCGGTTTTGGAAATCCACTTTGATGTTACTCGACCCATGGGTAAAACCATTATACATACACAAATTATCTGCCATCCTCTGCTTTATTGGGAGGCACACAACAAAATTAAGACTTAATTTGAATTAATCACATCAAATATTTATTTTCTATAGCGTTGACGGCACTGAAGCCACCTACATCTCTAATAGGTAAAGAGGGTCCTAATCCCACCCGAGGATGTGTAGATTGAGTACGTTCTCCATGCTCTACCCCATTCAAAGACAAAATTTTGGCAGCACCTCCCTGCTGTTCTCTAGATACACATCTCAGCAAAAATATGAGAGAATGCACATCTGGAGAACAACGGGGAGGCACTGCCGAAATCCTATCTCGAAAAAGGGTAGATTGTGGAAAACGTACCCAATCTACACATCCTTGGGCTGTCCGTGGAAACGCTGGACAATCCAAAACAGTTGCAGTGATAAATATGCAATTGAATGCATGTTTCCCATGCAACCATTTCGGACGGGAGATGCCTAGGTTACGCGACTTGACATGAAAAGAAAATCTAGTGACATGATTAAAAAAGCATAGAAGGTGAAGGTGGATTCATAGCTCACCCTCGGCTGTAGAGGAAGTAGTCGAACAGCAGAGGGACGATCGGGGACCAATAGCTACGACGTCGACGATCACTCCATGGAGGCGCAACACCATAAAGCCTGTAAATTCCACCAAGTGAAAAAATAGGTCATCACATCTTGTATAACAATCTTTGATCACAAAATGATAGCATCCATCCATCCCTCCAAAAAACATTCATAAGATTTAGCATATCACATATAGCATATAGCATCTCCTATAGCATATCACATACAACATATAGCATCTCCTATAGCATATCCAAGTAACCACAAAACATCTATCTATCACATTGAGTATTTATCTAAAAAGCATAAAACTACACAAAACAAACAAAAAACCACTCATGAGAGACCAACGCTTCCGATGAGGGTCACTCCGGGGAGACCCGACATAACAAAGAATGCTAATTCCACCGTGCGAAAAGTATATATGACCACATCACATGAACATTGACACTTCAAAGTTGGAAAAAAAATCATAATCATAATGACATCCATTGATAAATTTTTTGACCAACAATCCATCCATCCATCTATGAATCTAAAAACATCCGTACTATCTACAACATACTAGTTCATGCATCCATCCACCTACAATCAGTAGCAAAAAACTAAAAAAACAAAGAAAAACAATGCTCACAATGGCCAAGGGTGGCAAAGGGTTGTCGTGGGCGCGGTTGCAGCGGAGGATGGCCGGCTGGAGCAGCAGCAAGGGAGGGCCGGCTGGAGTAGCAGGGCCGGCCGGGAAGGGGCACGGGATGGCCGGAGCCGTGGCGAGGCGGCGTTGAGGAAAGCCGGATGGGGGCTATGCAGGGAGGCAACGGCTAAGGCGGGGGCAGGGGCGGTGCAGGATGACGGGGTGAGGACGAGGTGATGTAGGGCGGCGACAGTGGGGACAGGCGCGGTGTGGGGCGGCGATGGCGGACGATGGGAGGGACAGAGGCAAGGCGGTTGGGGCGGGTACCGCGATGTTGTGGTCCGGGGGGGACAGTGCAGGCATAGACGAGGGCGGATCGAGCGGCAGCGAGGGGCGGATCAAGCGGCAGCGCGGGGCGAATCGAGGAGCGGCACGGGCAGATCGAGCTAGCGGCGGCATGGGGCAAGGAGTATTGCGGGTGTGGACTGGAGGAACGGGTGGACGGGGGGATGCCACGAGTGGATAAGGCGGCTCTATGCCGACGGCTTAGACGTCGGCATAGATTCTGTAGCCTCATGTCATTCTATGCTGCCCGTTAAGCCGTGTGCATATGTATTTTTTTTCATTTTTTTCGTTATATTTTTTTGCTATTAACTTTAATATATTTTTTAAATTTCCTAGTAATTTTTAAAATATTCATATCCTTCCTCCTCTCCAAAGACCTGGTGCGATATTCCGGTGGCATTGCTACCCACGGACGCCCCCCCGACCGGACTAAACCCTAGCCCCATTGACCCGGCGATCTTAGCATTTGACTTTCGTTGGACGTCCGTTGACCAGTGGACTCTTCCACATTGTTGAGATAGGACAGCCCATAGGAATGTCCCCTAACATGGTCTGGGACCAACCCCCCATTAGATTCCCTCCGGCTCGACCCGACGTGCATGCTTCCCCCCTCCATGTGACGGTGGCAATGCTGTCCATGACGGGGGGCACACCCGGATGGAGCCCCAAGAAGGGCGTCTATGCACGACACAACACTTTCACACATGTAGGGGGGCATGTGCCATGTTTTGGTGGCATAGCTACCTCAGAAGCCCCTCGTCCCGTCAAACCCTGGTACAGTTGACCGGATGGATCTACCCCTTGACTTTCACCAGACGGGGTTTAACCGAGGGACATTTCCACCTGGCTGTGATAGGCCAGCCCATAGGTACACTTCGGATCAAGGTCCGGGCCCAACCCACCGCAATATCCCCTCGGTGTCTACCTGACGTGGTCGTTTCCACCCTCCGTGTGAACGCCAGCGACGTCCGCGAGGGGTTGACGCTACGGAGCCACGTGACGGGTGGTCGCACTCGTCACCACATTTCGGGATGTGTTAGAGGGCCCAAAACAAGACCTCGCAGCATAGCTACCCCCCAAAGTCCCTCGTCCCATCAAACCATGGCACAGTTGGCTGCGGATCTACCCCTTTGACTTTCACCGAACGGGGTTTGACCGAGGGACATTTCCACCTCGCTGTGATAGGCGAGCCCATAGGTACCCTTTGGATCAAGGTCCGGGCCCTACCCACCGCAAGATTTCCTCCGTGTCTACCTAACGTGGTCGTTTTCCATCCTTTGAGTGATGGAGGCAGCAACGTCCGTGATGGGGGTCATGCTACAGAGCCGCGTGTCGGGTGCATACACCCGCCACCACATTTCAGGACGTGTACGTAAGAGGTCCCATCTTAAGACCTTGCGGCATAGCTACCCCACAAAAGTCCCTCGTCCCAACAAACTTTGGCACAGTTGACCAACGGATTTACCACTTTGACTTTGACCGAACAGGGTTTGAGCGAGGGACATTTCCACCTAGTTGTGATAGGCCAACCCATAGGTACACTTCGGATTAAGGTCCAAGCCCAACCCACCTCAAGATTACCTCCATGTCTACCTGATGTGGCCGTTTCCACCCTCCGTGTGATGGTGGCAACGACGTGCATGATGGGGGGCATGCTATGAAACCAAGTGTCGGGTGCTTACACCTATCACCACTCTTCCACATGTGTAAGAGGTCCTGGCACAAGACCTCGCAGCATTTCCCCCCTCCAGATCCCCCATCCTATCTAACCCTAACAGTGTTGACTGGATGGATCTACCCCTTTGAATTTCACCGTACGGGGTTTGACTGAGGGACAGTCCCACCTCGCTGTGATAGGCGAGCCCAGGTACACTTCGGATCAAGGTCCGGGCCCAACCCACCGCAAGATTCCCTCCGTGTCTACCTGACGTGGCCGTTTCCACCCTTCGTGTGACGGTGGCAACGACGTCCGTGATGAGGCTCATGCTATGGAGCTGCGTGTCGGGTGCTTACACGCGCCACCACATTTCGGGACATGTAAGAGGGCCCAGCTATGTCCATGATGGGAGGCACGCGATGGAGCCGCGTGCCGGGTGCTTACACCTGTCACCACTCTTCCACACTTGTAAGAGGGACTGGCGCAAGACCTCGCGGCATAGCACCTTGATAATCCCCAAGTGCAAGGAATCATCGTAGCAATTTCCAAAGGTGGAAGTGATAAGTATGGACTGTCGAACACACAAGGAGCTAAAGGTAAGATCAATATTCTCTCAAGTGCTATCTGCCACTGATATGACTCTACGTACACCGAATGTTTGCTTCCATCTAGAAACGATAAATAAAACTATGTTGTCAGTATGAAGAAGACAGCTTTGCATGGAAACTGAGAACTAAATTATAAAAAAGGTGTTGTTATCATACTATTACAATATATTACTAAACATCATTAAGGTAAAACCCAACCATAGCATTAAAGCATCAAGTCCCCTTTATCCCATACGCAACAACCCCCGTACTCTGGTTTATGCTTCTGTCACTCAAGCAACCCAATATAAGCGACTCATGAACGTATCACAACATCCTACAGCAGGAATCCTTCACGTGTGCGCGGCACGGAAGGCACCATAGGATAACACCAAAATAAACATACAAATAAACCAATCTAGATCATCAATCAACCCAAAGGACAAAATAAATCTACTCAAAACATCACAGGACGTCAACACATCATTGGATCATAATATGTGGCATAAAGCACCATGTTCAAGTAGGGGATTACAGCGGGGTGCGGGAGAGTGGACCGCTAAAAGGAGATGAGGATGGTGATGAAGAAGGTGATGTTGATGAATACGATCACCGCGGCGATGGTTCCCCTGGTGGCACTCCGGCACCATCGGGAGAGAGGGGGAGATGGTCTCCCCCTTGTGTTTCCTCCTCCATGGCCTCTCCCTCTATGGGGAGAGGTTCTCCCTCTGGTCCTTGGCCTCCATGGTATTGATGGCCCCTCCAGGACGACGAAGATGGCCTCCGGTGATGGTGACCCCCTCCGGTAGGGTGCCGGAGAGGGCCAAGATTGGTTTTTCGTGTCTCTGGTGGTGTGCCGCGGCGGAACTCCTGATCTAGGTTTCTTTTCGGTGGTTTGTGGATTTGTACGAATTTTTTGGCGTCGATCTCACGTTAAGGGGCCACAAGGCGGTGACAAGCCTACTAGGCGCGGCCACCCCCTGGTCATGCCTGGCAGGCTTGTCGCCTCCTCGTGGCTCTTCTGGCCCAGTTCCATTGCTTCGGGGGTATCTTTTGGTCCACAAAAAATCATACTAAATTTTCATCCCATTCCGAGAACTTGTATTTGTGCACAAAAAACGACACCATGGTAGCTCTGCTGAAAACAATGTCAGTCCGGGTTAGTTCTAATAATATCATACCAAAATCATATATAATTATTATAAACATGGCACGAATACTTCATAAATTATAGATAGGTTGGATACGTATATCAGCATCCCCAAGCTTAATTCCTGCTCGTCCTTGAGTAGGTAAATCATAAAAGAAATAATTTATGATGTGTGAATGCTACCAAGTGCACAAGTTTGATGAATGGTAATTCCAAACACCTTTTCTAGTGTCATTATATATCATAAACAGTAGCTCATATCATAAAACTTCTCATGATGAAGTAACAAGCTATTCACATGTGAAAGTATAGACCACACAGTTTCTTGAAAACTAACAAACTATGCTTTCAGTCACCAAACAATTGCAATTCATCTTATTTTTAGGAAGGGTCTATGTAAGAGCTTCGATTTAGCAAATTCCACATACTCAACTATCATATAGTCTTCCATGATTGCTAACTCTCAAAGCATATTTTTAGACCAAAGGGCATCCGCCGAACACAGAGAAAGATAGTGTCTTAGAGTTTCGCCTCCCAACTTGTTTATCATATACTCCCTCCGTCCCATGATGTAAGACGTTTTTTGACAGTAGATAATTGTCAAAAATAATAATTCATGATCAAATATATTTGGATGGCCATATATGCTTGTATCTTTCCCCACCACATGATGCTTGCCAAGAGAAAAATGCGAAATATAGGAAGTGGTGAAGATCACCATGACTCCTGTATAAAGGTAAGTACTAGAAAATAAAAGATAGGCCCTTCGTAGAGGGAAGCAGAGGTTGTCATGCGCTTTTTGTTTTGGATGTGCAAAGTCTTAATGCAAAGGAACACCACGTTGTATTTCCCTTTGTAATAGCAACCTTTATTATGCAGTCCGTTGCTTTTAGTTCTTTACCATCACAAATTCGTACAACACTTATTTTCCCTTACAATAAAAGATCTTACATATTTAGGAGCAATTTTTATTGCTTTTTTCACCGATGACAACTTACTTGAAGGATCTTATTCAATCCATAGGTAGGTATAGTGGACTCTCATGGCAAAACTGGTTTAAGGGTGTTTGGATGCACAAGTAGTATTTCAATTTGGTGCAGAAGTTTTAGCTAGTATGAGGTGGAAGCAAGCACCACATGTTGGAGGATCGAAAACGATATAACTACTATACAAATATACCCAAGAATAACTCATTACGTTGTCTTCCTTGTCCAACTTCAACTAATTTGCTCAAGTTTGAAAATATTTAATGGGTATTCACAATCATAGAAGATGTCCAAGATAGTATATTTATATGTGAAATCTCTCTTCCTTAAATATTCTTTCATGAATTGTTCAAGTGACCAATGCGGTGTTTGCTAACTTACAATAAATTTCACCACCTATACTTATTATGTGTGAAGTCATTACTCCCCATGGGATAAGTATATGAAGCATTTTTTATTTCAGATTTATGATATTCAACTCATTCAACCATTTACTCATAGGATATAAGTGAAGCACGAGAGTGAATAACACACTACTCCAAAAAGATATAAGTGAAGATCAATGCGTAGTCAATTAGTTAAATAGCCATGCCCCACCCAATCAGTGAAGATCAAAATTTCAGAGCCAATGATTTTATTTAAACAGCAAACAATATAAAATGACACTCCAAGAATAGCACGTATCATGTGAACGAATAAAAATTTAGGCTCAACATAAGCTAACCGATAATTGTTGATGAAGAGAGGTGGGATGTGTAGCATCCCCAAGCTTAGATACTTGAGAGTTATTGAAATATTTGCTTGGGGTGACTTGGGCATCCCCAAGCTTGAGCATTTGTATCTTGTTCAATCCTCTCATATCACTACCGGAATCAGACAATTTGCCGTCTGCCAGCTCATTGTCGTCTACTAGCAGACGACAAAGAGTGTCTTTGCCATCAGCTAGCTCAAAGCAAACGACAAAGAGCTGGTAGACGGCAAAGAGGGGCTTTGCCACCTGCCAGCTCTTTGTCGTCTGCTAGCGGACGGCAAAGATTCTTTGTCGTCCGCGAGCGGACGGCAAAGATGTGGGTGGGGCCCAGTTGACGGCAGTACTGTAACGGCCCACCACCCCACCTCTTTGTCATCCGCTAGCGGACGGCAAAGAGGTGATACCTAATTAGCTAACGGCAGCCCAGCCCCACCCATCTCCCATCTTCTCTCCCCCCGCGCCCGCACGCCCGCATGCCGCCGCGCCCCAGCCCCCACCCCCACCGCGCCCCCGCGCTAGCCGCCGCCCCGCCGTTGCGCCCCCTACCGCCGCCCCGCCGTCGCGCCCCTGCCGCCCGCGCCCGTCGCGCCGACCGCCGCCCGCGCCCCTCACCTCCACCGCCGACCGTCGCCCGCGCCACTCACCCCACCGCCGCCCACGCCCCTCACCCCCACCGCCGGCCGCTGCCCCACTCCGGTGAGCAACCTCCCCCTCTTTTTTTCATTTTTTATAGTGTAGTCATAGTAATTTAGTTAGTTAATTAGGTGTAGTTAGTTAGTTGTAATTTAGTTAGCTTAGTTAGTAAATTAGCTTAGTTTAGTGTAGTTATAGTAATTTAGTTAGGTGTAGTTATAGTAATTTAGTTAGGTGTAGTTATAGTAATTTAGTTAGTTAATTAGGTGTAGTTAGTTAGTTAGTTAGTTGTAAGAAGAAGAAGAAGAGGAAGGAGAAGAAGAAAAAGAAGAAGAAAAGGAGGAGGAGGAGGAGGATAAGAAAAGAAGAAAAAGAAGAAGGAGAATAAGAAGAAGAGGAGGAGGAGGAGGGGTTTTTGTTGGCGCCGACGTAACCGGGTCGAGGATCGCCGACACCACACCACCGACACCCCGACCCCCGACACGACACCCCGACACCACGACACGACACCCCGGACCCCGACACGACACCCCCGACACCTTGACCCCGACACGGCACCCCGATCCCGACCCCGACCCTGACACCCCCACATGGCACCCCGACCCCGACACCCCCACACCCCGACACAGCACCCCGACCCCGACACCCCGACAAGGCACCCGACCACGACACAGCACCCCGACCCCGACACGACACCCTCGACACCCCGACCCCGACACGGCACCCTGACCCCGACCCCGACCCCGACCCCGACACCCCGACACGGCAGCCCGACCCCGACACCCCGACACAGCACCCCGACCCCGACACCCCGACACGGCACCCCCGACCACGACACAACACCCCGACCCCGACATGACACCCCCTACACCCCGACCCCGACACGACACCCCGACACCCCGACATGGCACCCTCGACCACGACACACCACCCCGACGCCGACACGACACCCCCGACACCCCGACCCCGACACAACACGGGTCACATATATGTGAATTATGAGTTAGATCATATATTTTTTGATTTTGTTATACAGAACATCATATTTATGTTGATCAGGTGGATTTAAATGTGCAGTTGTTTCGTCGGTGCGAGGGTCTGGTGTTCGACGACCTCCCCGTGCGTTCGACGAGCTCCACCCCAGCATTCGTGGGTGAGCTAAGCAGGATGAGTGATCGTGGGTGGATGTACATCGGTCACACTAGTCAGAAAGACATGACCCGTGAATGGTTAACAAAAACCAAGCAGTTTGTGAGAGTCGCATATGCAAATGGACAGAAAACAATCTAGTGCCCTTGTGTCGATTGCGACAACTGTAAGAAGAAGTCAGAGTTTGAAATGATCAAACACCTGTAGAAGTGGGGTTTTACGCCTAATTATACGGTCTGGAAATTTCATGGTGAGTCTGCCCAACGTGCCAAAGCTGAGGTGCTTCGTCGTCCCACCGACGAGCATGGTATCGGGATCGAAGACATGGTGCAAGACTTTGATGATGCTCAGGATTTGGAAGATGAGATGGAGGAATCTGCAAAGGCCTTTTATGAAATGTTGGAGTCTTCAAAACGTCCTCTCCACGAGCACACTAAGCTTTGTCAGCTGGATGCCATCGCGCAAGTAATGGCTCTAAAGGCTCAGTTCAACCTGGGCAGAGAATGCTACGACACGATGATGACGATATTTGGACGCTTTCTACCCAAAGGCCATGTATTGCCACCAAACCTGTACCAGTCGGACAAAATCCTACGTGCGCTTAAGATGCCCTATGAGAAGATAGATGCATGTGAGAATGGATGTGCCTTATTTAGGCTTCAGTATGCGGGCTTGAACTATTGCCCCATTTGCAACGCTTCCAGGTATGTTCTGGTAGACAACGGTATGGGTGAGAAGAGTCAGACCAAAATCCCCATTAACGTTCTTAGGTATCTACCAATCATACCAAGACTTCAACGACTTTTCATGGTTGAAGAGACGGCTAGACAGATGACGTGGCATAAATTGGGCAAAAGAACAGAACTGGATGCAGATGGGAATCCGATGTTGGCACACACACTTCAGGCGCTTTTTGTGGAAGCACTTCGATGCATTACATAAGGATAAAGCGGCAGGCCAAGGCATCCTCGAGTTGCCATCAACACGGATGGGTTCAATATGTATGTTATGACGGCAGCACAATACAGTTGTTGGTCTGTATTTGTCATTCCACTCAATCTCCCCCCCGGCGAGATTATGAAAAGAAAGAACATTTTCCCGACGTTGATAATTCGAAGGCCCAAATATCCGGGGAAGAATATGAATGTGTACATGCAACCGCTTAAGGATGAATTGCAAGAAGCCTCGGATAATGGGATCAAGACATACGATGCCGCTACAAAAAAGAACTTCAAATGCATGTGTGGTACATGTACTCGATGCATGACTTGCCGGCGTATGCGCTATTCGTTGGCTGGTGTGTGCATGGAAGGTTTCCGTGCCCCACATGCAAGGCAGCTCTTCAGTTCCGTTGGCTGGAGGCGGGTCGCAAGTTTTCTTGATTCCACATGCATAGACAGTTCCTGGAACCTGACCATAAGTTCAGAAAAGACAAGAAGAATTTCATCAAAGGTAGAGTTGTCAAAAACACTACACCACCTGTGTTGACCTATACTTAGCTTATTTTCCTCAAAAATGACTTTATATGCTTAGTTAGCTAGAAAATGGTATATTCTACCTAGGATAGCTATAAAATTACCTATACTAAGCATTTTTTCCTACAAAATGACTTGATATGCTTAGTTAGCTAGAAAATGGCATTAGTACCTAGTATAGCTCAATAATGATCTATAACTAGATTAACTAGTTCATTTATGACATAATTAGCTCACTTAGGTACAAAATGGCATAACTACCTAGGATAGCTCAATAATGATCTATAATTAGCTTAGCTAGTTCATTTATGACACAATATGCTCACTTAGGTAAAAAAATGGCATAATAACCTTGGTTTAGCTCCAAAATGACCTATACTTAGTTTATTTTCCTCAAAAATACATAATAACCTTACTAACCTACAAAATGATATATTCTACCTAGGATAGCTATAAAATGACCTATACTTAGCATTTTTTCCTCTACTTGATATGATTAGTTAGCTACAAAATGGCATTACTACCTTGGAGAAGAGCAGAGGAGAGGAGAAAAAGAAAGAGAAGATAAATTCTTTTTCTTCTTTTTATTCCTCTTCTTTTTTCTTCTTTTTCTTCTTTTTCTTCTAGCTAGTCTTCTTCTTCTTCTCACTATCATCTTTCCTACTTTGCAGATTTATTATAGATGAGGAAGAGTGCATTGATGGACTGTACTCTTCTACTTATGCTACCTTTATGTTTATGGAAAACTTGTTTTGGATACGCATGTATGGATATGTTGTTGGAATCCATATTGTGTGTTGTTGGAAACTTGTATATATGATGGACTTGTATGTTGGAACTTATTGGTATATGCTTGTTTCAACTTATTGTTGGTATGCTTGTATTGTTGGATATATATGTGATATTGTTGGATATATATGTGATATTGTTGGATATATATGTTTCAAATTGAATGATTTTTTTATAAAAAAATAGGGGCTATATAGCCACTTTGTCGTCTGCTGGCAAACGGCAAAGAGCGTTGCCATCCGCTGGCAGACGACAAAGAACCTTAGGTCTTTTCCGTCAGCTGGCGGATGACAAAGAGCCAACCTAGGCTAGCAAAAAAAAGGTTCGTTGCCGTCCGCTGGCCGATGGCAAAGACCTAAGGTCTTTGCCGTCCGCTGGCCGACGGCAAAGACCTAAGGTCTTTGTCGTCTGCCAGCTGACGGCAAAGGACGCCGTTAAGCCCCCTAACGGAGCTAAGTTGCCAAGTGTGTCGTCCAAGCCCTTTTCCGTCTACTGGCGGACGGCAAAGATTCAAAGGTCTTTGTCGTCCGCCAGCAGACGGCAAAGCGCCCTTTACCGTGGCTTATTCAGCTGGACGGTTGGCCGTCTACTGGCGGACGACAAAGCCTTTGTCGTCCGGGATGCATTCCTTTGCCGTCCGGGATGGCTGACGGCAAATTGCCTGATTCCTATAGTGTATCTTGGTTTCACCTATTCTCGAAAAACTTCATCCACACAAAACTCAAAAAGAACTCGTGAGATAAGTTAGTACACATAAGAACAAATCAACACTTCATGTACTGCCAAGAAAAGTTGCGCAATATTTTTCAAACATTAGGTACTATATAATATCATATCGACAATTTATATCTACCAATATAGGCTATGGAAAATATAGGATAAGTAGATAACAAAACGATGGCAGCAATCTGTTTAAAGAGAATAGTCTGTAGTAATTTATTGAAGCAGTGTACCTCTGTAACTCTAAAACTTACGAACATTTAGGACATGCTAAGGAATTTATATGAAAATACTGTGTAAAAAATTTTGAAACTTCCCGCGTTCCAGCAAATTATGAAAATTCAAACACTACAGCAAAAGTTTATGTTTTTTACAACACACATCAAACATGCAATGCAAGCATCCTAAGGCAATTCTTGGAACTTTTTATTGTTAAAAGAGAGTATAAATAACGCATAACAGGGAGCAGTAAAATAAAATGATGTTCCAAGAAAAACTCATATTATGTGACGAATAAAAATATAGCTCCAAGTGAGATATACCGATAGTGTTGAGGACGAGAGAGGGGATGCCTTCCGGGGCATCCCCAAGCTTAGGCGCTTGAATATTCCTTGGATATATTACCTTGGGGTGCCTTGGCATCCCAAATCTTAGGTTCTTGTCACTCCTTGTTCTCCTCATATCAGTGTCTCACCCAAAACTTGAAAACTTCAATCACACAAAACTTAACGGAACTCTGTGAGAAGGGTTAGTGTAAAAAAGATAGATCATTCACTTAGGTACTGTCAAGACAAGATTCATAATTGTTCCAACATGATACCTACTGTATTCCATCATTCCCACAATTTATATTACTCAATAAAAGCTTTAGGAACACTTGAAATAAGCAAACTATACATGCAAAACAGAATCTGTCAAAAACAAAACAGTCTCTAAAGATCTGAATGATCACCAAACTTCCCTAGTTGTAAAAATTCTGAAAAATTAGTACCTATCACATAATTTGCGTAGAAATGCTTTTTCAAAATTTCAGAATTTTTTGACTCTCCAGTAAAATTAGATAGTTCATTTACTCGACGCAAACCTTTCTGTTTTTGCAGAGAATCAAACAAGCAAGTATCCACACTGTCCCAAAGTTTTTACTTGGCACTTTATTGAAATAAAAGGCACAAAATATGATTGGTACAGTATCTTAATCATGGTAACACATCAAAACAGAAAGTAAAACTGTTGGGTTGTCTCCCAACAATCGCTTTTCTTTAATGCCTTTTTAGCTAGGCGTGATATTTCAGTGATACTCTTCCATGCCAAATTCCGATGATCATTATATTCATACTCTAAAAGATATAAGTGAAGTTCATAGAGCATTCTACAATTAACATATATTAACCAATATCCAAGCTCAAAATATATAAGTGAAGCACACGAAGCATTCTACAAAGCCATACTCAAAAGATTCACGTGAAACGCATGAAGCATTCTACAAAGCCATACTCAAAATATTTAAGTGAAGCACAAAGAGCATTCTATAAAGCCATACTCAAAATATTTAGATGAAGTGCATGAATATTTCTACAAATCAATGAAGGACTAACTCATACTAGAAGGGATCATAAAGGAAAAGACAAACACTAAAGACACATATTAGGTGAACAAAACAAAAACTGAGGTATACCGATAATTGTTGAAGAATAAAGATCGGATGCCTTCCGGGGCATACCAAGCTTAGATTCTTGAGTCTCCTTGAAATATTTACTTGGGGTGCCTTGGGAATCTCCAATATTAAACTCTTGTCTCTCCGTATTCTTCTTATATCTATACCTCCTCGATATTCGAACACTGCATTCACACAAAACTTAACAAAACCCTCGTGAGATCCATTAGTATAATAAAGCAAAATACTACTTTAAGTACTATTGTGAAGTCATTACAAATTCATATTAGCATTATATCCACTGTAGTACAACTTCACCATGGTTCATACCCCCCGATACAGCCCATAGATTCATCAAAGTAAGAGAACAATGCATAGAAAACAGAATATGTCAAAAACAGGACAATCTGTAGTAATCTGGAAACTTCGTATACTTCTGTAACTCAAAAAATTATGAAAATTTAGGAAAAATTAAAAATTTGCATGGAAGTACCATGTAAAAATTTCAGAAACTTTCTAGGTTCCAATAAAAAAATGTAAATTCACACACTACAACCAAAGTTTTTGTTTTTGCACTGCACACACCAAACAAGCAATCTAATCATCATAAAAGAAAATCTTGGCACATTATTTTTTATAATACAATGGATATATACAAGGGGATAATTATTTTTCAGAATATTCCATGAAAAATTCTGCATTGTTTCCATGAGCATGAACACAAGTGTTCAAGGTCGACCCACACTTCTCCAATGCACAACCTTCCAATCACTTCTCTTTCTGAAAAACTTCTTAGGCATAAGAGGCAAGTAACTCTTTTTGTATTTTTCAATTTTATAATTTTTTTGTTTGTTTCATCCACAAATAAAGAAATAAAAAACAGAAAACAAAATCTATATAGTGAAGAAAGCAAACAAGCACACACGAGAATATCAACCCCACGCTATTGCTCCCCGGCAACAGCGACAGAAAAGAGTTTGATAATCCCCAAGTGCAAGGAATCATCATAGCAACTTCCAAAGGTGGAAGTGATAAGTATGGAGTGACGGACCCACAAAGAGCTAAAGGTAAGATCAATATTTTCTCAAGTCCTATTTGCTACTGATATGACTCTATGTACACCGAACGTTTGCTTCCATCTAGAAATGATAAATAAAACTACGTTGTGGGTATGAAGAAGATAGCTTTGCATGAAAATGGAGAACTAAAATATATGAGGGAGATGCATAAACTAACATACTTGCTCTACTTGGATCATATGCACTTATGATTGGAACTCTAGCAAGCATCCGCAACTACTAAAGATCATTAAGGTAAAACCCAACCATAGCATTAAAGCATCAAGTCCCCTTTATCCCATACGCAACAACCCCCTTCGGGTTTATGCTTCTGTCACTCATTTAACCCACTATAAGCGAATCACGAACGTATTACAACACCCTACAGCAGGAATCCTTCACGTGTGCACGGCACAGAAGGCACCATAGGACAACACCAAAATAAACATACAAATCAAACCAATCTAGATCATCAATCAACCCAAAGGACAAAAGAAATCTACTCAAAACATCATAGGATGGAAACACATCATTAGATCATAATATGTGTCATAAAGCACCATGTTCAAGTAGGGGATTAGAGCGGGGTGCGAGAGAGTGGACCGCTAAAAGGGGATGAGGATGGTGATGAAGAAGGTGATGTTGATGAAGACGATCACCGCGGCGATGGTTCCCCCGATGCCACTCCGGCACCATCGGGAGAGAGGGGGAGATGGTCTCCCCCTTGTGCTTCCTCCTCCAGGGCCTGTCCCCTCTGTGGGGAGAGGTTCTCCCTTTGGTCCTTGGCCTCCATGGTGTTGATGGCCCCTCCGCGACGATGAAGATGGCCTCCGGTGATGGTGACCCTCTTCGGTAGGGTGCTGGAGAGGGCCAAGATTGTTTTTCGTGGCTCTGGAGGTGTGCGGCGGCGGAACTACCGATCTAGGTTTCTTTTTGGTGGTTCCTGGATTTATAGGAATTTTTGGCGTCGATCTCATGTCAAGGAGGGCACGAGGCGGTGACAAGCCTGGTAGGCGTGACCACCCCCCTGGCCGTGCTTGGCAGGCTTGTCGCCTCCTTGTGGAACTTCTAGCCCAACTGCAATGCTTCGAAGGTCTTTTTGGGTCATAAAAAATCATACTAAATTTTAGCCCATTCCGAAAACTTTTATTTCTGCATAAAAAACAACACCATGGTAGCTCTGCTGAAAACAACGTCAGCCCAGGTTAATTCTAATAAAATCATACCAAAATCATAGAGAATCATTATAAACATGGCATGAATATTTCATAAATTATAGATACGTTGGAGACGTATCTCCCCCTTCCAAGTCCCCCGTCTTGTCTAACCCTCACACTATTGACCGGACGGATCTACCCCTTTGACTTTCACCGGACAGGGTTTGACCGAGGGACATTTCCACCTGGCTGTGATAGGCGAGCCCATAGGTCCCCTTCGGTTCAAGGTCCGGGCCCAACCCACCTCAAGATTCCCTCCCTGTCTACCCGACGTGGCCGTTTTCACCCTTCGTGTGACGACGGCAGCGACATCCGTGATGGGGTTCACGTTATGGAGCCGCATGTCGGGTGCTTAGACCCGCCACCACATTTCGAGACGTGTAAGAGGGGCCAGCACAAGACCTGGCGGCATAACTACCTCCACCCCCAAGTACCCCGTCCCGTCTATCCCTAGCACTGTTGACCAGCGAATCTACCCCTTTGACTTAAACCACACGAGTTATATTTTCAACTGAGTGTGATAGGCCATCCCATAGCAACATATTAGAATAATGTCCGAACCCAATCCATCACAAGATTCCCTGCATGTTGACCGGACGACACCGTTTCACCCCTCCAGGTGCCAGCAGCAGCGCCGTCCATGAAGACTGTGTGTAGAGTACTATATATAACATGATTTTAGCACCTATACACACACTTAAATAGACGATGCATTGAGAAAACTGTGTGTAGACTATATATAACATGGACATGGGTTATATACTTCCTAAGTAAATCAAATTTTAATATAGGGAAAAGATTAAAAAACGTACCTATGCCGACGGTTGCACCATCGGCATAGCCAAAATAAAAGATAAAAATAGGTATGCCGACGGCATAACCGTCGGCATAGATATGGCCCCGGATCGGCAACTCCCTCGGATCGATGACGTGGCACCTGCTGTGCCTATGCCGACGGCATAACTATGCCTCCAGATCAACAGATCCCTCGGATCATTGATGTGGCATCTGCCGCGAATCGATGATGTAGACCATCGCAGCTATGCCGACGGTGTTCGTCAGGCCGTCAACATATCTTTGACGGCGTCAAACGGGCGTAACCCATCGAGTGGCCGGGCCCGTAGATACGCCGACTGAGCGGCTATGCCGACGACCACCATAGGCATAGATCAATCTATGTCGACAACCTTTATACGCCGACGGTGGCCGTCGGCATAGATTGATCTACGCCGATGGTGTTTTGTATGCCGACGGTTAGACGTAGGTGGTCGGCATAGGGTGATATATGCCTACGGGGGCCGTCGACATAGTTTAGGCCGTCGGCAACGAGCCTGATTCTGATAGTGATATGATATTCCTGACCAGGTGGACCCCATCCAGACTCCTTTAAAATCATGCTCTTCCACCTGATAAACTTCCTTGTGTGTTTATCTCTCGGTCGTTTAGGTGGCCGTGGTCGTCTAAAGAAATAGCCAACATGATTTCTTCCTCTTGTATGTGAGCCAAACTTTAATTTCCTTTTGATTTGCTGGATCGTGTCTTCATACCTTAGTAGTACTAATAAGCGTGCATGTGCAATGCACTTCTTGTTAAAATTCAATATATAAATTCCTAAAGCTTAAAGTTTCAATCTACACATATCTACAATCATTCGCATGCAAGGATTTTGATGTACATTCATGTACGCTTCGAGTTTAAATCTGTATGGGATCTAATACTTCACAAACTTGCCTAATTTATCATCGGAAATGCTGTTGGGCGAACGAACGCACCGACAACCCTTAGATCCTGATCGAGCGATGGCAATTTTTCAGAGAAAAAAAATCCTTCAAAACTATAGAACGGTTGCCCCGTCAACTAAAGTCACCTCACCCCTACAAGTAAATCTTGCATGGATAAAGTTTGCATTTGCCATCCTTTGGTGGGTCAATGAAATACACGTTTACTCAAGATGCTTCTATGAGGTATACCATATGAACACCAGAAGTAACTTACACAGTGCATAGTACCCAAGTCTCATGCACATATATGGACTCTCAGAAATCTGCATTTCAATATCATAAAAAGGATCACAGTAATTATTTACCATATCATATGCATATTGTATTGTGGGGTATATTATATGCAAAATGGTCAAGAGATTCGAATGAGTTCTTTGTGTGTGCGTGTGAACAAAAATACAGTAAAACAATTGCATAAAGTTGAGGATTCAGATACATAACAAATTATGAAATGTGTAGAATGTGTTTTTCTCCTAACTCGCTCCTCCATGCATTAAGGGCATGTAATTCATCTTTCTCTACTACCGTTGATTCAAAACAATTTACACAACATAGAATCAGCTATCCTACTCACTCTCATCTAGGCATAGATTTGGATGCTTGGTCCTTGACTGAACTTTGCTACTATCATTTGAAGTATACAAGTCCATGACCCACTCCTCCAACGAAATGGTAGGAGTTGTATGTGTCATTACTCTGCAAAAAGGCTTTTAATGGCGAAGTCTCACACCAAATGATAAGCTCGGATACACATTGCAATCATTAGATGTTTTGAAATTTGCTAATCATAAGACAGTTGACCGAAATATATATATAAAACGTTGTTTTATCTGTAAAGCAGGGCAAAATATATAAAGTTGACCTAAGTGTCAAGTGCATTCTTGCCAAGTTAAACGCTCACCTGAAACAATGAAAAGTTCTCTACGACTATGCACAGGGCGTGCTGCTGCAAGATGCATCCTCCTGCTGAACAAACGTCTTGGAGAGGTGCTGCGGTGCGTAGAGATGAGACCGGAGGCGTTGTGGTGCCGTCACTAAGGAGTCTACCATCTGCACATGCTTTGATCTTCGTTCGTATGGTAGCTTAGCTTTGGTTACTTGATGCTGTAATAAGTTTGGCTTTTGAGAGAACTTCTGCTCTCAAGCAAATTTCATTTATCGCTGTCGTAGTAGATTCATGAGCCTTTTGAGGGCAGTACTGTTGTTTGACTGTTTTGCTTCATGATATAAAATGGGGCAGAGAACCCCTTTTGATAAATAAAAAACAAAGCGTTTTCCGGTAATATAAAAAAAAACATGTACTGAAAAGTTAGCCCATAAAAAACATCATTAAGTAGCTCTTTGGATCGAAGCCAATGCCTACCCTGTCAATAAATTGGCGTTGACTAAAGAGGTAGCATCTCGTTTGGATTGAGACCAAAAAATTCACACGCCATCTCGCCCCTGTCTTTCCTCTCTACTTTTGCGCCAACGCGCCGGCGAAACAAGGGCGGCCAAATTGGCCGCCAGTTTTTTGGCGAGCCCGTGACGCCCATGATTTGGCAGGGCTGTCCTGTGTAGTAATTAACCTAGTTATAGTCTAAACGTCGCATAGAATCCTAGATGAAGTAGTAAACGGACGGATGTTGGTATGAGTCCGGGTCTGCGTCGTGTTGGACGTCGAGTCGGCATCACTTTAGACGCGGCAACGTCTGTATTCCTGCTATATATACGTAAGAAGAAAAGGTGAAAAGGTGCAAGTCACGCACCACCAAAATCAGTTTTCCTCTGTTTAGTATTTCGATGGCCAAGTTTACGAGTCGCCGATTACACGCACACGTAAAAATCAGCCTCGTTTTGTTGTTGTATGTACGCCTCGGCGAGACAGCACGCACTGCAGGAATCGATTAAGCTGCCTGCTTCCTAGCTTGTCTAGCTAGCTTGCACGTACGTATAAGGAAAATTTGGTCTAGCGTTCCAAATCCAACAATTGGTATTTAGAGCCTCGACGATCTACGAGGACGGACAACGACGTTGAGTCAGTCAAGTCCGGCAACGGCGGTTCCAAGGGAAACAAGTCCGACAACGACGGTTCCAAGACGAACAGGAACGGCGACAATGTGAACAAGGGCGGCAAGTCAGCGACTAGTGGTGGCGGAACGGGCGGCGCCAACGTCCAGGCGCATCGCAACATCCCCATCTAGTACCCGATGCTCACCGACGCCAACTATGGCGTGTGGGCGGTGAAGATGAAGATTATTCTCCCAACTCTTCGAGTGTGGTAGGCAATCATGGACGACGACGTCGACGAGGAGTGCAACGAAGGTGCCATGGCCGCCATAGCCCAGTCCGCGTCGGATTCCGTGCTGATGACATTTTAGCGGAGTTTGAGACGGCAAGAGAGGCGTGGAACGCACTCAAGGAGATGAGGATCAGAGAATATCGCGTCACCAAGGCTCGGGCACAAGTGTTGAAGCGCCAATTTCACAAGTTGCAGATGGAGGAAACTGAATCGATGAACGACTATGCCACGTGTCTTACTACTCTGGTGGGAGAGATCCGCACGCTTGGTGCAAAGCTCGAGGAGACCGAGATTGTGGAGAATTTTTTTAGTTCGGTGAAGACAAATTCACGTACATCATCGACACACTCGAGCAGCTTTACGACATTGACGACATGACCATAACGGAGGCGATCGAATGCCTGCGAACGTGGGAAGAGAATGCTCGTGGCTGTCGGAAAGGCAAAGGAGGAGGTAGTGACCAACTCATGTACTCGTGTACAGATTGGGAGGCCCCAAGTAGCAAAGGAAGGCGTGACGGTGGCGAAAGCTCAAGCAACGCGAAGCGCGACGGACAAACTGGAAAAGGCAAAGGAAAAGACAAGCCACAAGGTCGTGGTAAGGCGGACCAATCTAAAGGGCGAAAGCCACGGAACTTGGATTTATCCGAGGTCAAGTGCTATAACTGCAACGAGATGCGTCACTTTGCAAAGGATTGTCCTAAGCCTAACAAGCGGGAGATCAAGGCAAATTTGGCGAAGCAAGAAGGCGAAGGTCCAGGTCTTCTGATGGCCGAAGTTTGTGATCTCGCTGAAACGGTGGTTGTGAAACCAAGCCGGAAGGTGCTACTTCATGAGAATAAAGTGACACCGAAGCTATCCGGGGATCAGAACGTGTCGTGGTATCTCGACACGGGTGCCAGTAACCACATGACGGGGTGCAAGGAGAAATTCCTCGAGCTGGAATACGATGTTGAAGGCTCAGTCAAGTTCGGTGATGGTTCAACTGTGGAGATTTGCAGGCAAGGATCTGTCCTCTTCGAGGGTCTCACAGGCGAACATCGCATACTCACCGGAGTGTACTACATCCCACGGCTTCGCAACAACATCATCTCTATGGGGAAGCTTGACGAGAATGGATGCAAGGTGAATATCGAGAATGGAGTGATGACGATCTTCGACAACCTCCGAAACGTGCTGGCCCGTGTTAATCACACACGGAACAGACTCTATATCCTCAACCTTGATCAATCTCAACCGGAGTGTTGGCTCGCCAAGAGTGATGATGATTCGTGTTTATGGCATGCTAGATTTGGACACGTTAACTTCTACGCCTTGAAGAAGATGTCAAAGATGGAGATGGTATCCAGGATGCCATTTATCGACCATGTTGATCGAGTATGTGACGGGTGCTTGGTTGGAAAACAGCACCGCAGGCCATTCCCTGCTCAGTCTACCTATCGCGCAAGTGATGCACTCGAGCTGCTCCATGGTGATCTATGTGGCCCTATAACCCCGGCAACTCACGCAGGAAAGAAGTACTTCTTCCTTGTGGTAGATGACTACTTGAGATATATGTGGGTCGTTCTCGTACGATCTAAAGATGAGGCGTTTGAAGCGTTCAAGAAGCTAAAGGTTGCAACGGAGATGGAACACAAGTTGAAGGTTCGCGCTCTATGGACAGATCGCGGCGGAGAGTTTACGTCAAACGCGTTCAACGACTATTGCGAGAAGATTGCCATAAAAAGGTTCCTCATGGCACCTTATACGCCGAGCAGAACGGGGTTGTTGAAAGGCGCAATCGAACCGTCGTTGACATGGCAAGGAGTTTACTCAAGAGCAAGAACCTGTCGGGGACTTTTTGGGGAGAAGCTGTCTCGACGGCGGTCTATCTTCTCAATCGGGCTCCAACAAAGGCGGTGATTGGCAAGACTCCGTATGAAGCAATTTACGGATGTAAGCCGAATGTGTCTCATCTACGGACGTTCGGGTGCGTGGCGCATGTGAAGACGGCGGAGCCGCATCTCTCAAAGCTTGCCGATCGTAGCACCAATATGGTGTTCATCGGATACGAGAGCAGTACCGGCACCAAGGCATAACGCTTCAATGATACACAAACCAAGCGTCTACGGATTTCACACGACGTCGTGTTTGAACAAAACAAAGCGTGGAATTGAAGCGCAGCAGCCAACGATGCTCCAAACGGTAACATATTCATAGTTGAGTTTCCTGATGATGATGCAGGGGAAGACGTCCAGGTGGTTGGCAAGACGCCCAACCAAGGTGACCACAATGGTAGTGATCATCATGGTGCCGACACCGACGACGGCGCACATGGGTCGCAAAGTGATAGCGACAACGACGTGCACGACACAGGCGGAGATCTCGACAACGACATCGACAATGAGGCCCATAGTGATAACGACAATCAAGATGATGGTCACGGTCACAACGACTACGTCGACGACACGGATGTCGACGATATGCCCGAGACTCAGTCGTCTTCCTCAAGTGCATCAACACCGACACAATTTGTGTCGCTCCTTCGCAAGCCACAATGGATTCCTCCGGGCCTCGCCGCTACAAGACCCTCAAGAAAGTCTACAAGTACACAAAGCCAGTTACGCTCGAGTACTCCGGACTATGTCTGCTCAGAGTTGAGGAGTCGTCGAACTTCGTAGAGGCAAGGAAAAGTCCTAGCTGGATGCACGCCATGGATGAGGAGATGAAGGCGATGGAGAGCAATGGCACGTGGACTTTGATAACCCGACCTTCGAACCAAAAAGCCATAGGTTTGAAGTGGGTTCACAAGTTAAAGAAGGACACGCAGGGTGTTATTGTGAAGTACAAAGCAAGACTCGTCGCGAAGGGCTATGTACAACGTCAAGGAGTTGACTACGATGAGGTGTTTGCACCGGTTGCTCGACTCAAGACTGTGAGAGTGCTCCTAGCTTTGGCAGCACAAGAGGATTGGAAGGTTCATCATATGGATGTTAAATCCGTTTTTCTCAATGGTGATCTCACAGAAGAAGTGTATGTAGAACAACCCCTCAGCTACGAGAAGAAAGGCGAAGAAGGGAAAGTTTACAAGCTCAAGAAGGCACTTTACGGGTTGAAGCAAGCGCCAAGAGCTTGGAACTCAAAGTTAGACCGAAGTTTGGTCTCGCTCGGGTTCAAGAGATGTCCCCTCGAGCACGCAGTCTATACAAAGAACTCCAAAGGCTCAAACCTGCTAGTGGGAGTTTATGTCAACGATCTGATTATCACCGGAGATAGCGTACAAGAAATTGAACGTTTCAAGGCGCAAATGAAGAACAAGTTTAGCATGAGCGATCTGGTATTACTCGGCTATTACTTGGACATCGAAGTGAAGCAAAGCTCCGGTGAGATTTCCCTATGCCAATCGGCTTATGCGGTCAAGTTATTGGAAAAGTGTGGCATGTCAGATTGCTACGAGACACAAGTTCCAATGGACCAATATCACAAGTTGAGCAAGCGTAGCTCAAATCCGTCGGTAGACACCACAATGTATCGACGCGTTGTGGGCAGCCTAAGATACTTGGTGCATACCCGACCTGACTTGGCTTATTCAGTCAGGAACATGAGTCGTTTCATGGAGAATCCGACAACCGAACACATGAGCGCGGTCAATCAAATCTTGCGCTATGTGAAAGGCACTATTAATCTTGGCTGCACGTACCAAAAGGGAAAGGAAGGATTGATCCTTCGTGGATATTCAGATAGCGGCATGGCAGGTGATGTGGATGACTGGAACAGCACAACGGGCATGGTATTCTACCTTGGAATTCTCAGAAGCAAAAGGTGGTGTCATTGTCTTCATGCGAGGCAGAATACATAGCGGCAAGCACGGCGGCTTGTCAAGCAGTGTGGCTGAGAAGACTCCTAGCTATTCTTGCGAAGTGGGAGGTGCAGAAGGTGTCATTGGAGATCGACAACCAAGCTGCAATCTCATTGTGCAAAAATCTGGTTCATCACGAAAGGAGCAAGCACATAGATATCCGGTTCCATCACATCCGAGAGTGTATTGAGGAAGGAATGATCGAGGTTCAACACGTGAACACAAACGGCCAGCTTGCCGACATTCTAACCAAGTCCATCGGCCGATTGAAGTTCATCGAGATAAGGAAGAAAATCGGAGTGCAAGCAATGGAGACAAAGCAACAAGGTTAAGGAGGTGAATGTAGTAATTAACCTAGTTGTAGTCTAAACGTCGCATAGAATCCTAGATAGAGTAGTAAACGGACTGGTGTTGGTATTAGTCCGGGTCTGCGTCGTGTTGGATGCCGAGTCGACGTCGCGTTGGACGCGGCAACGTCTGTATCCCTACTATATATATACGCAAGAAGAAAAGGTGAAAAGGTGCAAGTCACGCACCACCAAAATCAGTTTTCCTCTGTTTAGTATTTTCGATCGCTAAGTTTACGAGTCGCCGGTTACACGCGTACATACAAGTCAGCCTCGTTTTGTTTTTGTACATACGTCTCGGCGAGACGAGCACGCACTGCAGGAATCGATCAAGCTGCTTGCTTCCTAGCTTGTCTAGCTAGCTTGCACGTACGTGCAAGGAAAAATTGGTCTAGCGTTTCAAATCCAACATCCTGGCCAGGAACCAAACAACCCATAAAAACCTAAAAAAAGCATCTTATTTTTCGACACACATAAATATGATATGACCTACATGAAAATAACATAATGAAAAGCACTGCAATTTGGAAGCCAAAAAACTCCCCCCCCCCCCCCCCCCCCCCCCCCCCGCCAATAAGCGCCTTGAAGGTGAGTTGCATCTTGTAATTTTTCTTATAAGAATCAACGAAATTGACATGCAGACTTATTCTGACAGACATAGAGACCAAAGCAACCTGCTCCTGTTTATCCAAAATCTCGAGTTGTGCGAAATCTAGGTTTTCAGATAACCTTAAAAAGGTGTTCTAAGAAGTAACAGGCTTCCCAGAATACCGAACTCATAATCGAAGGTGATGACAAATCATTGTATTAACAGTACAAATCGTTGGATGTCATCCTAATTTATTTTCAGTTATTATATACACAGATAGTTACATGCATATAGACAGACTACAGTGATGCAAAATAAGTGGAGTTTTGAAAAAATGAGAATGATTTAGAATAACTGATAGGTGCTTCAACAGTGCAATACTGGGACCTCCAACCATAACTGAACGGAGCTATATAAATAACCAAAGTATACAAGAATTTGTAATGTCTTCAACAAAAAATAAACTCTACATGATATCAAGGTTCAATACAAGATTCCAGTATGAAAACAGAACAAACATTCAGTCTATGTGGTTCCTACAGAAGCTTAGATATTTTTGGCAATTATGATACTCTGAAGTCTGAACAACCAATGCCGGCTATTAAATTTCATCTTACATAAAAGAACAGAATGAAAAGGTAATTCCGAAGCACAGTTCATGAGAAAACCTGGTTATCACAAAATAGAAGTACTGCTATCTCTGAGGAATTCAAAGCTACCAATTTAAACCACACTTCAAATCTTGCACAACTTCTCCTCTATACAAGCATGGTTTCTTCTGAAGTAGATGTGGGAAATGCGACATGGATACAAATAGGCAACCAACAAAATACTTGGGGTGTCATCAGCAAAATACTTTGGAAGTAATGTAATATGGAAAACCATCACTTCAAATTCATAAATAAGCAAGTATTAACGAGAGAAATTATGATATTTGGCATGCTCAACGTCTGGCTTCGCAAAATTGCCACCCACTTCATTGCTTCTTGATTACCATGCCATTTTATCTCTTTTCTTTATTTCCATTTCCCTTTTTCTTTTCTGGGCACACAAAAGGACAAAAGTGCTTCTTGGATATGTGCACATACTATTTGGTGGTTTTGCATCCAATCAGCACTTGAAGCCTTGCAACCTCGCCGCCTGGATCCGCCCCTGGTGCTGCGGGCTGCAGGCGACCCTCTTGCCATGGCGCGGTGGTGAGGGGGCGGGGCGGAAGCGGTTGAGGTGGCCAGCCCTTGTCTAATTGGGCCCTTGTGGCTGGACGACGACGCTCGGCACGGGAAGACCTCCTGGTGAGCTATTTCGGCTGCGGCGGCGGGTCGATTTGGTCTCCCTCGTCGGCGGGCGAGCGTTTGCGCCATGGTGGGGTGACACGGGGTGCTCGTGTGGGAGCTTGGTAGGAGGGATGGGTGGCCTCGATGCGGTCGCGCCACCTGTCGCCGGCACATTTGCCGGTCCGCATGCGTCCGCTCCTCCTCCCCCTTCCCTCCTGGTCCGCGGGGAGCTCGGTTGGAGGAATGGGTGGCCTCGATGCAGTCGCATCACCTATCGTCGGCACGGGGTGTGCCGGTCCGGATTCGTCCGCTCCCCTTTCTCCCTAGTTACTCGGCTGCGGGCGGGTTGGCGCAGTTCTACCAGCGGAGCGTCTGTGGGTGGATCTGTCAGTCGAGGGCCGTCAGTTGGTCCAAAGCCGGGGCCTTTGTGTAGGTCTTGGGGTTGTCTGGTTGTAGGGCGGCGGCTCTAGCGGCAGGAGACCTGGCATTTATGGACGAAGCGTGCATCTTAGGTGCGGGTGGGCAACCATGGCCTCGCGGGTGGCGTGGTTGCGGGTGGTTGACGGAGTTAGGGTGTGATGGGGGGTGTGAGCGTCGGGGTACACCACTTGCCCGGTCCTTGGACTGACTGACGGTGGCGGCAGCCGTTGACGTTGTACCCTTCCTAAAGGCTCCGTCATGGCGCTCCCCTCATGTCGTCTTGCTTCGGGTGAAAACCTGATCTTCGCGGATCGAGCGGTTGCGGCTATACTTGGTCGTACCCTTCTTGAAGGCATTGCTTTGGAAGCCTGGCTTCGTTGTGTCTGATTCACCTCTCTATTGTTCTCGGCGGGGTGATGTGTCGACGTCCGTCACCTTTGTATCTTGCCTTGGATGTGTGCACTGTTTGGTCTCTCGAATGTATTCGGTAATGGTTGCTTTATGATATAAAGCGGGGGGAAACCTTTCTCGGTAAAAGCCTTGATGGGTCGCATGCTGTCGATGACTGCTCGGTACCATGCACATCGATGGCAGGAACCCAATTCTTCTGCAGTATTCAACCTTTGGCCATGTCAATATTCCTTCTGTGGCCATTGTTTTGGTCCAAGGGGCTTTCTCTACATATCCAAGTTGACCCTCGCTTTGGTGTTAAGTTAACGTGCATGCCAAACTACCATGGGAAATCAGCTTAGTTAGCCAGCGTATTAATTGTAGGGAAATTTCATTGTAAAGTTCTGCTCTACGCCTCTACTCCCTCCGTAAAGTAATATAAAACGATTTAGATCGCTACTTTAATAATCTAAAATGTCTTATATCATGCATGGTTCGTTACTTAAAAATGAGGTAGATAATATCTCGTTGCTCCATCATCAAACCTCAGACAGGAAAGGGGATCCGGGACCATGACTCATACCTATCGGCAGTGGAGCATGTAACAATTGCCCTCCTCCTGAGACGCCACAACCTGATGCTACAGGCTTCTTCATGGGATGACGGCCGGATCTGTCTACGTCAATGGACTGGGCATACATGCATGAAGGTTGAAGGAGACGTGAAGAGAAGGACTAAAGGCGCGTTTGGACTCCCTCCGCTCCGCAACTTTGCGGCGGAGCGGAGTGGCATCTAGTATTAATTTGCGAAGCTGTTAATACGGCGTTCCGGCCGCTCCGCGGAAGGCTATCGAACAGGCGCTAAGAATGCATCCTCGAAGCCATGCTAACCCGGTGGAGGAGATGTGCCTTGATAGGCGGCCACACGAGGAGAGGACGGTGTCAACAGCAACGCCGTGGTGTATGGATCTCTACACACCACGCTCCTTGTGTGCCGAGGACGACGGCCACAGGTGAGGAGTTAGAGGCGGGTTGGGAGGAGAACGGTGCGGGGAAGCAGGGCCTCGGCGGCGGCGAGCGATGGGAGGGCCAGAGCGGTTGGCGCCTTGGTGGCATGCGGCGAGAGGGGCGAAGGCAGCGCGGTCGGCCTGCTGGTGGGAGGGACGGGGTGGCGTGGGGCTGGCCGGGTGCGGGTGCGGGGGAGGGCAGGCGTGGGGCTAGGCGATGGGCGAAGACGTGGGGGACGTGGTGGGTTATCGTTTCGTTAACAAAGAGATTTCGTTAACAACGTATTTAGGCCTTGATGACGTAATTAAACGGTCTGAATTTTAAGTTGGATTTGCTTTCTCTTCCTTATTTACGGGTAGTAGACTAAGGTCTATTTTGGAACCACATATTATGATAATCTGAATTATTAAGATAGATTATATAATCAGGTTTATAAAAATAATACAGGTGGGTATGTTTGGAGGCCAGATTATATAAACTGTAATCCAGATTTTTACATTGCATAATGACATGTCTGCCAGCTGAGGGGGAAAAAAGGAGGGTGGCGGTGGTGGCAGAAATTAGTAATTATCTTCAACTTTACAAAGATAATGGGTCATTAGCAATTCATAATCTGGTTTTATCTGGGTAGAGTAGAATGTGAGTTTTTAATAATCTGTCCATCTAATTTCTTATAATCTACAATATAATCTGCCATGTTTAAAAACAATATAGATTATAAAAACTGGATTATCATAGTCTGAGTGGTTCCAAACAGGGCATAAGATGAAGATCAGATTATACATCTCTTCGTTTTGCTCATCCATGTACAAGATTTGATGACATCCAATTGTTTTCTCGCTGAACCCACTTGCATGCATGCAACCTGCTTGATTTCCCTATGCATGCAAATATAGAAGAACATCTCGGTCCTTTGCCAAACAAGACTGAGACACACCCATATTTTGGAGCACATAGACAACTTGATCCTGAGAATTGCTGGTAAAAATAGAACTAGAGATGGTCACATAACATGGCATGAAGTTCATAATAAATATAGTAATGTTTGGAGGATGATGACATAATGTAGATAAAATAAGACCAAGTAGTATCTTCGAACCACGTCGTTTTATCCTTAGTATCAACAATAAAAATACGTGTCTCGTCACTCCTTTTGTCACAGAGTAAGGACACCGTAAGGTTGAACCTAATAGTATGCACCAATTCCTCTAGAGATCTACTCAGCAACTTGGTCAAAGTAAAATTATAGATCAAAAGCATACATAGCTATATGAAATCACACTTAATAAATCTCAAAATAGACTAATTGATTTCAATGAATAACCAGATCATAAACCCATAGTTCATCGGATCCCAACAAACACAGAACAAAGATTACATCGAATAGGTCTCAGAAGAGATCATTGTATTGAAGATCAAACGAGAGAGAGAGAGAGAGAGAGGCAAGAGGGAGAGATCTAGCTACTACTATGGACCCGTAGGTGCTGTGGGAACTACTCACACATCCTCATGGAGACAACAAGGTTGGTGAAAACGACCTCCGTGATCGATTCCCACCCCGACAATGTACTGGCGGAGGCCTTTAGATAAGATCGCGGAAGAAGAAAAGCTTGCAGTGGCGATAAAATTGTTTCGGGATTCACTCTAAGCGTTTTGGAATATTTATGAATTTATAACGCTGGAATAATGTCAAGAGGACCTATGAGGGGCCCACAAGCTTGGATGACGTGCCCGACACATGGGTGCGTGCCGTTTGAGCTTGTGGCTCTGTCGTGGCTCTTCTTTCGTCCTACCGAAGCTTCTAGGGTACCACTTTGTCTAGGAAAATCACCATAAAATTTCATCATGTTTGGACTTTTTTGTTATGGTTTTTCTGCAAAACCAAAAACAAGCAGAAAATAGGAAGTGACACTGGGCAGTGAGTCAATAGGTTAGTTCCCAAAAATGAAATAAAATTGCTTATAAATCATACAATATTGATAATATAATAGCATGAAACAATCAAAATTATAGATATGTTGGATACATATGAGCATTTCCAAGCTTAATTTATGATCGTCCTCCAGTAGGTAAATGATAAAAACAGATTTTGTTTTTACATTAAATGCTACCTGACATGTCTTAATCATGTTATCTTATTAATATGAATGTTAAGAACCGACGACTTAGTTAAACGGCCGCTCAAGCCCCTCTCCCTACTCCCATTCGCTACCACTTCAGCCGGCCTTCGCCGCGGTGGCGGCGGGCCCGCTGTCGAAGCAAGTTTACGAATTGTTCCATGAGAGGTTGTTTTGGATCCACATATTTAGTTAGATTATCTCAATTACTTCTCTTGTATTAGAGGATTCTTGCATGGACAGTATAATAATAAGTACTCCCTTCGTCCGAAATACTTGTCAGAGAACTGGATGTATCTAGACATATTTGAATTCTAGATACATCCATTGTTATAAATTTCCGTGACAAGTATTTCCGGATAGAGGGAGTAAGTATTTGTACTAGTAAGGACAGTACCTCACTAGTAGAAAAAGGCTCATTTGTCCCGGTTCGTAAGGCCCATTTGTCCCGGTTCCGGAATCGGGACTAAAGGGTCGGGACTAAAGCCCAAAACCTTTAGTCCCAGTTCTCTTACAAACCGGGACAGAAGGGGCTCCACGTGGCCTCTGCGGGGAGCCCAGGCGGGAGGACCTTTAGTCCCGGTTTGTAACACCAACCGGGACCAAAAGGCATCCACGCGTCAGCATCTAGCAGTTGCTGGGTTTTTTTTTGAAAGGGAGGGGGGTTTAGGAGGGTTTGGACGGTTAATTTAGGGGTTTTATATTGTTTTATCTAGCTAATTAATAGAGAGAAATGTCCTCTCTTTCTTCGTGCTTGGTCGACGCTAGCTACTATAGAGAGAACTCGACAGGCTAGCTAGTAAGCAAATGAAGGAACCATTAAGTACAGAAGATCGTCATGAACATATAGAGATAGAAGTGATCGACCTTTCTTTCTCCGAGAGATTGGTCGTATAACAAGTTTTCGTATATATATCCGACGCTGCTAGCTACACATATACAATATAAGATCTCTTACAATCCCTAACATCTAATGTCAACTTCCAGATGATATTCTTCGGTTCTATTTATGACGTGGTCAAGAAAGAATCCCGTCAATTCTTCTTGAATTGCTCGTATGCGATCATGTGGTAGGAGTTCATCCCGCATCTACCACATCTAATTTGAAGAAGGGGTCAATACATATATATGGTAATAAAATAAAATTGTGAATATTATTGCTTACGCACTTGAAATTGTTTTTCAGAGTAGCCCCGCTTAGGGGTCGTCACGTTGTAGATGAACTCGCAAACGTAGTATCCACATAAATTAGTCCCGGTTTCCTTCCACAAGCACTTTACGAGAAATAGAATTCAATCAAACTGATAATCAAGCATGACAATTGGTATTTAAGAAAGAAGAATCAATGGGAGATACGCGGAACTAGCTAGTAGTACTTACTTTTGGCTGTGTAAATCGCAGCTCCCCCGACAGTGCCGGAACAATTGTTGTGAACTCTTTCCAAACCCTGCCAGACAAAGAAAATAATTACTCGATATCAGAGGAAATGAACAAAGTTGCCGATATGATGCGATAATGATTGATTGAACTTACTTCTGGAGAATTGCAGTCATGTCCGCATATTCCTGGGGATCTTTTCGTTTCGAGTCTAAGACGGTTACTACTCCCCGCTCAAGATGAATCTCTAGCAGAATAAAGTTGAAACTGCGAACGCATGCATAACTCATCAATTACATTACTATAAACCTTGAGTAATAAGGGAAACCAAATATGTACAAGATAGTAAAACTCACTTGAAGTTGTAAGGAAAGAGTATTGTCCTTTGTTTTGATTTTTAAGCAACGATTGTAGCAAGTTATCCTTGGTTTGTGTGGGATACTTTTGAAAAATGAACTCATGTATGACATTTGGGTTAATGAACCCAATGTCATACATTTGTGCTTTTCTGCATTCGACGATCTTCAATCTACATAATATAGTAGTGAGGATGATTATGTATACATGCAATAAAAGAGCTGAGCTATATACATAGAGAGACTTAATTACAGAAGTAGTACTTACAGATAGTAGCAAGTCATGATTGTTTTGTCGAGGGCCTTTTGATTCTATAACTGGAATATCTCCTCAAATTCAATATTCAACAGTTCCATTCCAACGAGGTCATGCTCGTCTTTAACTGGCAGTATCAAAGAATCCTTCCCAGGCTCGCAACAGGTTTTCATGTACCATTCATGGAATTTTCGCATCATCGTTGTTAGAACAGGATGATCAGGTTTGACGAGAGGCTGTCCATACCAGTATTTGAAATCGTCCACCTCCAACTGCTGAAACAGTACATCATCGCTCAGGTAATCATCAGGTTTGGTACCGGGCACCATCCCCGGATGATTAGCGATGATATTGCTAGACACCTTGAGTGGGGGGCACGATTGGTTCGCCTGTTCGTCGAGCTGGGGAATTTTTGTCCCACTTCTTCATTCTGCTAACCTTGTATCACTAGAAGTACTTCCCGACCGCCGCGCATCTTGATATGTCTTTTTAATACAGCGGTCAAAGTTGGAATCCGACGGAGGCGGTGGTGGTCGCTTAAGGGCATTGATAGTGCGCATCGCTTTCACCGGATCTATCTTCTCCTTCGGAGGTGGAGTTTTCTTTTCAAAATGGGCCCTCACTTCGGCCTGAGATATCTCCTTGTTTTCAGACTCGGTCCTCTCATATGGTAACTTTTCCAGAGGCTTGAGAGATGGACCATATCTGTATCCCATGCTGCCTATGCTTGTACTGCTAGCCGCCGGAGCGGCGGCAGCTCCCTTCCGTCGTTGCTTACTAGGCGCCGGAGGAGCCGGAGCGGCGGCGGCTGTCTTTCGACGTTGCCGACGAGGCTGAGGAGGAGGCGTACTGCTCCGACGTGCCGGAGTAGGCGAAGGAGGAGGCGGGGTGCCCCCACGCGTCGGAGGAGCCGGAGAAGGAAGCGGTGTGCCATGATCACTCGCCGGAGGAGGAGGAGGAGCCGGAGTGCCCTGATTCGCCTGAGGAGAAGGAGGAGGAAGAGGCGTCCAGTTTGGAAGCTTGATGTACTCCTTCTGCCATAGACATGTACTCCTCAGGGCACGAACCTGCTTATTCTCTCCTTCACCTGTACAGTGGTCAATTTCGAGCTCCTCAAATTCCGTCATTACTTCATCCACCATCACAACAGCATAGCCTTGTGGAATCGTACGGCAGTGAAAAGTTGTGTTGGGTTGAGGAGGTGCAACAGAGCCGACAGCCGCCTTGAAAGTGAGATTCCGGCATTTCGTCATAAGCTCGCAATGTTGAGCCTCCGTGATAGTATCCACGGGGTAGCTAGGAGATGTGAAGTCAGGCTGAACGGGCTCCGTGGAAGCGACGCTGCTTCTCCGCTGAGATGGCGGGGTAGCTTCTGGGGTAGCTTCGTGCCGCTGAGATGGTTGGCCGACAGCTCGCTGGCTCTCAGCTTCCACTAGCTTTTGTAGTCTTGCATTGAGCTTCTGAATTTTGCTCAGCTCTGCTTTCCTCTTTCTCTCCCGGCTTCTGTAACCGCCTACGTCGGGAAACCCAACCTTCCACGGAACGGAGCCTGGTGTGCCTCGTGTTCGTCTAGGGTGCTCAACATTCCCTAGGGCCTCAGTCAGCTCGTCCTTCTCTCTGTCGGGAATGAACGTCCCTTCCTGCGCTACGGTGATATACTTCTTAAGCTTGTTCACGGGTATTGCAAGTTGCTCATTCGTCCAACGGCACTTCCCTGTTTCAGGGTCCAAAGTTCCCCTAACCCCAAAGAACCAAGTCCTTGAACGGTCTGGCCAGTTCAATGTCTGTGGTACAACCCCTTTAGCAGTCAGATCATTCTCAGCTTTGTCCCACAACGGCCGGGCTTTAAGGTAGCCACCTGACCCCGTGTCATGGTGATACTGCTTCTTTGCAACATTGTTCTTGTTTGTCTCTGACATTTTCTTACTCTTCTCCGATGTCTTGTAGGCCACAAATGTGGGCCAGTGATCTCCTATCTTCTCAAATCGGCCGATAAATTTTGGAGTCTTCCCTTTGTTGACAAACTTTGATTTCAACTCATTCTTCCACCTCCTGAATAGATCTGCCATCTTCTTAAGAGCACACGCCTTGACCAGTGGCTCTATAACTGGCCTATTCAGATCCTCCTCTGGCGGTAGGGTGAAATTTGCCTTCAGCGCGGTCCAAAGATCATCTTTCTGTCTATCGGTGACATAATCACCTTCAGGGGCGCCGTCCTTAGGCTTATTCCATTGCTTGATGCTGATTGGGATGTTGTCCCTAACAATAGCTCCGCACTGAGTAGAAAATGTGTTCTTGGTCCACTTGGGTTCAATCGGATGGCCATCGTTCACGAGTGTTGTGATCGTGAACTTTTCATCCTTGCACAACCTCTTCTTCGGGCTTCGTCTCGTTAGCGAAGTTTGGCTCGATCCAGAGGGCTATAAAAGAAGAAAGAAGAGCTAACTAATATATGTACATACCAAAACAATTAATGCATCAATTAGCTAGTCAGCGCAGGCTTAATTAATATATATACCTCGCCGGACTTTGCAACAGCTCCCTCCTCCGATCGGTCAACGGAGGCATCATCATGGTCTCCTTCTTCCTCTGGCATTCGGTCACTGGAGCCATCATCATCATGTCCTTCCTCTTCTATTGTTCGATCACCGGAGCCGTCATAATCCTCTCCTTCCAAACTATCGGTGTCGTTGAGAAACGACAAGATATCACGTCCGTCGTGGATTATGTCCCCCAACAACTGTTCTTGTTCTTCATCTCTTGGATCCATAGTTTCTGCAAATATTACAACATGGCAATTAATATACAAACATGAATGTCTGACGTCCGGACCGCCTCTCTCATGAATGTCCGATGTCCGGACCGCTTCTCTCATAAATTGGATCAACTTGTGCACATCCATAATGGGGGCATTCTTGATAAATCTATGTTACCAGAGTTTTCTTCATTTAACTTGGTAAATTTGGGTGGCCTCGACAACGCTTCTAGGGTTTGGGGTGGCCTCGACAACACTTCTAGGGTTTGGGGTGGCCTCGACAACGCTTTTTCAGTCCCGGTTTGGGTGGCCTCGAGAGTTTATTGGGTAGGGACGGGGTAGATCAACAATGACGCTCTTTCTTCTAGGGTTTGGGTGGCCTCGATAGTTGGTCGGGTGAGCGGACCGCCTCTCTCTCATGCATGTATGACGTCCCCTCTCATGTCGAAGTTATCGGGAAGGGGGTAGATCGACAACGACGCTCTTTATTCTAGGGTTTGGGTGGCCTCGATAGTTGGTCGGGCGAGCGGACTGCCTCTCTCACTCACGCATATCCGACGTCCCCCCTCATGTCGAAGTTATCGGGAGGTTGGCCTCGATAGTTGGTCGGGTGAGCGGTTTTATTTTCCTTCTTCATTTTTTACTTTGTTTTTTCTTATATGTTTGTTTTCGTTTTCACTGTACATTTTCGTACATATGAAAAACAACGAAGACTTTTTACATGAACATATACACACATATACATGAACATATATACATATACATGGAAAAAAACATATACATGAACATATACACACATATACATGAACATATACACACATATACATGATATATATATATACATGAACATATATACACACATATACACGACAAGCAGAGGGGGCTCACTGGGGGCGGCGACGGGGACGGCGGCGGCGGCGACGGCGGCGACGAGGAGGCGACGGGGGATAGCGGCGACGGGGAGGCGACGGGGACGGCGGCGACGGGAAGGCGATGGGGATGGCGGCGATGGGGAGGCAACGGGGAGGGCGACGACAGGGAGGCAACAGGGAGGTGACGAGGACGGCGGCGACAAGGACGAGGACGGCGGCGACAGGGAGGCGACGAGGACAAGGACGGAGGCGACGGGGACGAGGACGGCGGCGACGGGGAGGCGACGAGGACGGGGCCGGCGACGGGGAGGCGATGAAGACGGCGTCTCGGGGAGGCAACGGGGCCAGCGACAAGGACGGCGGCTCGGGGAGGCGACGAGGACGAGGACGGCAGCTCGGGGCAACTCGTAGATGAAACCTGCGAAATTTCCGATGTGCTACTTATATACCCAGAGCATCGGTCCCGGTTGGTGGCACCAACCGGGACCAATGCCCCCTTTAGTCCCGGTTGGTGCCACATAGCATGGTATCATCATTTCACCCACATAGCATGCCATAAAAAGTTGAGAGGGTTACGGCAAAAACTGGATGCACTTCGTGTACAAAACGGAAAATCTCTTTCGAAGTATTAGGGTTTCGAACGAAAATGCATGTGTTACAAAAGGCATTTCATTTCTTCACATGTCACTGCAATGATATAGTTGTGGAGAGAAAGTCTTCACTTTTCTTCGCTTGTGTCCTTTGCTTCTTGCGCCGTAACCATGAATAATCTTCATCGTTTAACAGGGTGCTTGTGTCAGCCTTGACTTTGAAGAGAGGAATTTCATGAAACTTCTCATAATCTTTAGACATGTCTGTCTTGACCTCCAATCCCATGATGTTTCTTTTTCCTGAAAGAACTATGTGGCGCTTTGGCTCATCGTATGATGTATTCGCTTCCTTATCTTTTCTTTTTCTCGGTATGGTAGACATGTCCTTCACATAGAAAATCTGTGCCACATCATTGGCTAGGACGAATGGTTCGTCTGTGTACCCAAGATTGTTCAGATCCACTGTTGTCATTCCATACTATGGGTCTTCCTGTACCCTGCCTCTTGACAGATTGACCCATTTGCACTGAAACAAAGGGACCTTGAAATCATGTCCATAGTCAAGTTCCCATATGTCCACTATGTAACCATAATATGTGTCATTTCCCCTCTTGGTTGCTGCATCAAAGCGGACACCGCTATTTTGGTTGGTGCTCTTTTCATCTTGGGCGATCGTGTAAAATGTATTCCCATTTATCTCGTACCCTTTGTAAGTCAATACAGTCCAAGATGGTCCCCTGGCCAACGAGTATAGCTCATTAGAAACAGTGTTATCACCCATGAGACGTGTTTGCAACCAACTGCCAAAAGTCCTGATGTGTTCATATGTAATCCAGTAGTCACACTGCTCCGGGTGTTTGGAGCGCAGAATATTCTTGTTTTCATCGACATACGGGGTCACCAAGGTGGAATTCTATAGAACTGTGTAGTGTGCTTGAGACCAAGAATGCCCGTCCCTACATATTATTGAGTCCGCTCCTAGCGTGCCTTTTCCAGTCAGTCTCCCCTCATAACGCGATTGAGGGAGACCAATCTTCTTAAGGTCAGGAATGAAGTCAACACAAAACCCAATGACATCCTCTGTTTGATGGCCCATGGAGATACTTGCTTCTGGCCTAGCGCGGTTACGAACATATTTCTTTAAGACTCCCATGAACCTCTCAAAGGGGAACATATTGTGTAGAAATACAGGGCCCAAAACGGCAATCTCGTCGACTAGATGAACTAGGACGTGCGTCATGATATTGAAGAAGGACGATGGGAACACCGGCTCAAAACTAACAAGACATTGCACCAAATCACTCCTTAACCTTGGCAGGATTTATGGATCGGTCACCTTTTGAGAGATTGCATTGAGGAATGCACATAGCTTCACAATGGCTAATCGAACGTTTTCCGGTAGAAGCCCCCTCAATGCAACCGGCAACAGTTACGTCATAATCACGTGGTAGTCATAAGACTTTAGGTTCTGGAACTTTTTCTCTGCCATATTTATTATTCCCTTTATATTCGATGAGAAACCAGACGGGATCTTCATACTGAGGAGGCATTCAAAGAAGATTTCCTTCTCTTCTTTGGTAAGAGCGTAGCTGGCAGGACCTTCATACTCCTTTGGATGCATGCCTTCTTTTTCATGCACACGTTGTTGTTCCTCCCGTGCTTCCGGTGTATCTTTTCTCTTCCCATACACTCCCAAGAAGCGTAGCAGGTTCACGCAAAGATTCTTGATCACGTGCATCACGTCGATTGCAGAGCAGACCTCTAGGTCTTTCCAATAGGGTAGGTCCCAAAATATAGACTTCTTCTTCCACATGGGTGTGCGTCCCGCATCGTCAGTCGGAACAAATAGTCTGCCAGGACCCTTTCCAAATATTACTTGTAAATCATTAACCATATCAAGTATGTGATCAACAGTACGGAGGGCGGGCTTCTTCCGGTGATCTGCCTCACCTTTGAAATTCTTTCCTTGTTGGAAATATGCCCTAGAGGCAATAATAAATTAGTTATTATCATATTTCCTTGTTCATGATAATCGTTTATTATCCATGCTATAATTGTATTGATCTGAGACTTAAATGCATGTGTGGATACATAGACAAAACCATGTCCCTAGTATGCCTCTAATGGACTAGCTCGTTGATCAAAGGATGGTTAAGGTTTCCTAGCCATGGACATGAGATGTCATTTGATAACGGGATCACATCATTAGGAGAATGATGTGATGGATAAGACCCAAACTACAAACATAGCATATGATCGTGTCAGTTTATTGCTATTGTTTTCTGCATGTCAAGTATATGTTCCTATGACCATGAGATCATGCAACTCACAGATATCGGAGGAGTGCCTTGTGTGTATCAAACGTCGCAACGTAACTGGGTGACTATAAAGGTGCTCTACAGGTATCTCCGATGGTGTCTGTGGAGTTGGCATGGATCGAGACTGGGATTTGTTACTCTGTGTGACGGAGAGGTATCTCAGGGCCCACTCGGTAATACAACATCACAACAAGCCTTGCAAGCAGTGTGGCTAAGTGTTAGTCACGGGATCTTGTATTACGGAACGAGTAAAGAGACTTGCCAGTAACGAGGTTGAACTAGGTATGGAGATACCGACGATCGAATCTCGGGCAAGTAACATACCGAAGAACAAAGGGAACGTTATACGGGATTAACTGAATCCTTGACATAGAGGTTCGACCGATAAAGATCTTCGTAGAATATGTAGGAACCAATGTGGACATCCAGGTCCCGCCATTGGTTATTGACCGTAAAGGTGTCTCGGTCATGTCTACATAGTTCTCGAACCCGCAGGGTCTGCACACTTAAGGTTTGGTGACGTTTCGGTAGTGTAGAGTTATGTATGGTGGTGACCGAAGGTTGTTTGGAGTCCCGGATGAGATCCCGGACGTCACGAGGATCTCTAGAATGGTCCGGAGGTAAAGATTCATATATAGGAAGTCCCAGTTTGGTCGCCGGAAAAGTTTCGGGCTCATCGGTAGTGTACCGGGAGTGCCGATAGTGTACCGGGGGACCTCCGGGAGGGGTATTTCGACCCCAAGAGTTCCATGGGCTGTGGGATAATAATAACCAGCCCTTAGTGGGCTGGAAAAACAGCCAGACCAAGGCCCATGGCGCAGGAGGCAAAAGTCCTAAAGGAAAAGGTGGAAAAAAGGCTAAAAAGGAAGAGTCCTACTCCTACTAGGAGTGGAGGAGGAGTAGGACTCCTCCCCCTCTAGTTTGGCCGACTCCTATTGGAGTTTTTCCTTGCGCCAGCCCTCCTCTCTCTCCCTCCTTTATATACTGGTGGATTGGGTGCTGTTTGGACACAGTTTACGGCCACGTGCTACCCGTTTCACCGGTGCTCCTCTAGATCGGTTTTCTGCAGCGCTTAGGCGAAGCCCTGCCGGAATTGCTCCACCACCATCACCGGAGCGCCTTCACGCTGCCGGTGAACTCTCTCTCCTCTCCACCTCCTCTTGATGGATCAAGATGGTGGAGATCGTCACCAAGCTGCACGTGTGCTGAACGCGGAGGTGCCGTCCGTTCGGCGCTAGATCGGAAGGACCGTGATTAAGATCGCGAGACGGTTCGTGATGTGATCACGGAACGGATCGTGATGAGTTTGCGGGACAGATCGTGATCAAGATCGTGAGACGGATTGTGATGAGTTCGCGGGACGGATCATGATATGTTCGCGGGATGGATCGTGATTGGATCAGGGGACGGATCGTGATGAGATCGCGGGACGCTCGGCGATTTGGATCGCGAAGATGTTCGACTACACCAACCATGTTTCTTAACGCTTCCCGCTTAGCGATCTACAAGGGTACGTAGATCCACTCTCCCTCTCGTAGATGCTCATCACCATGGATAGGTTTGCGTGTGCGTAGGAAAAAAAATTGTTTCCCATGCGACGTTCCCCAACAGTGGCATCATGAGCTAGGTTGATGGTTCGATGAGATCTCGAGTAGAACACAAAAGGTTTGTGGGCGTTGATGGTTAGATTGCTTCCTCCCTTGGTCATATTTTGGTTCAGCGGGATTGTGAGATGAAGCGGCCCGGACCAACATTACTCGTACGCTTACGAGAGACCGGTTCCCTCGACGCAACTTGTTGCCTAGATGGCTTGCGGGTGACAGTTTCTCTCACTTTAGTTTGATCGGATTCGACAAAGGCGGTCCTTGAGAAGGTTGAAAAGCAAACTAGTGTATCACCGTTGTGGTTTATGCGTAGGTGAGAATTGTTCTTGCTAGATACCCGTAGCAGCCACGTAAAACATGCAACAACAATTAGAGGACGTCTAACTTGTTTTTGCAGGGTATGTTGTGATATGATATGGCCAATTACATGATGTGATATATGTGATGTATGAGATGATCATGTGATGTATAGATTATCACGACTTGCATGTCGATGAATTCGGCAACCGGCAGGAGCCATAGGGTTGTCTTTAATTATTGTATGACCTGCGTGTCAATCATTAAGCACTATGTAATGCTTTACTTTATCGCTAAACGGTAGAAATAGTAGTAGAAGCATGCAGGGCGTGACAACCCCGATGGCGACACGTTGATGGAGATGAAGATGATGGAGATCATGGTGTCATGCCGGTGACGATGGAGATCATGCCGGTGCTTTCTAGATGGAGATCAAAAGCACAAGTTCATGGCCATATCATGTCACTTATGATTTGCATGTGATGTTAATCCTTTTTATGCACCTTGTTTTGCTTAGGACGATGGTAGCATTATAAGGTGATCCCTCACTTAATTTCAAGATAAATTGTGTTCTCCCCGAGTGTGCACCGTTGCGAAAGTTCGTCGTGTTGAGACACCACGTGATGATCGGGTGTGATAGACTCTACGTTCACATACAACGGGTGCAAGCCAGTGTTACACATGCAGAACACTCGGGTTAAACTTGACGAGCCTAGCATGTACAGACATGGCCTCGGAACACAAGAGACCGAAAGGTCGAACATGAGTCATATAGTAGATATGATCAACATGATGATGTTCACCATTGCAGCCACCTCAACTCACGTGATGATCGGACTTGAGTTGGTGAATTTGGATCATGTATCACTCGAATGATCGGAGGGATGTCAATTTGAGTGGGAGTTCTTAAGTAATATGATTAATTGAACTCATTATCATGAACATAGTCAAAGTGTCTTTGCAAATTATGTTGTAGATTACTAGCTCGCGCTGTAGCTCCCTTGTATTTTTATATGTTCCTAGTGAAATAGAATTGAAAGATGTTGGTAGCAAAATTGCGGACTGGGTCTGTGATCTGAGGATTGTCCTCATTGCTGCACAGAAGGCTTATGTCCTTAATGCACCGCTCGGTGCGCCACCCCATCTAGCGTCGTCTGTAGATGTTGTGAACATCTGACAGGCACGTTTCGATGACTACTTGATAGTTTAGTGCCTCATGCATTACAGCTTAGAATTGAGGCTCCGAAACGTTTTGAACGTCACGGAACATATGAGATGTTCTAAGAGCTGAGATTGTGATCTCAGGCTCGTGCCCGAGTTGCGAGATATAGGATCTCCAATGAGATTCTTTGCCTGCAAGATGAAAGAGAATAGCTCAATCGTTGAGCATGTGCTCAGATTGTCTGGGTACTACAATCGCTTGAATCGAGTGGGAGTTGATCTTCCAGATAAGATAGTGATTGATGTAGTTCTCCAAGTCACTGCCACTAAGCTACTAGAACTTGGTGATGAACTATAAAATGCCAGGGAAAGAAATGTTGATCCCTGAGCTGTTCGCGATGTTTGACACCGCGAAGGTAGAAATCAAGAAGGAGCGTCAAGTGTTGATGGTTAATCAAACCACTAGTTTCGAGAAGGGCAAGAGCAAGGAGGGAAACTTCATGGATAGCAAGTCAGTTGCTGCTCCAGTGAAGCAACCCAAAGTTGAACTCAAACCCGAGACTAAGTGCTTCTGGTATGAGGTGAGCGGTCGCTGAAGCGGAACAACCCTAGATACTTGGTAGATAAGAAGGCTGGCAACATTGATAGAAGTATATTTGATATACGAGTTATTAATGTGTACCTTGCTAGTACTCTTAGTAGCACCTGGGTATTGGATACCGGTTCGGTTGCTAAATGTTAGTAACTCGAAATAAAAGCTACGGAATAAACGGAGAACTAGCTAAGGGTGAGGTGACGATATGTGTTGGAAGTGTTTCCAAGGTTGATGTGATCAACATTGCACGCTCTCTCTACCTTCAGAATTAGTGACGAACCTAAATAAATGTTATTTGGTGTTTTGCGTTGAGCATGAACATGATTAGATCATGTTTATTGCAATACGGTTATTCATTTAAGTTAGAGAATAATGGTTATTCTGTTTACATGAATAACACCTTCAATGGTCATGCACCCAGTGAGAATGGTTTGTCGAAATCTTGATCGTAGTAGTACACATGTTCATAACATTGATGTCAAAAGATACAAAGTTAATAATGATAGTACCACATACTTGTGGCACTACCGCTAAATGTCATATTGGTATAAAGCGCATGTAGAAACTCCATGCTGATGGATATTTGGACTCATTCGATTTCGAATCGGTTGAGACATGCGAACCATGCCTGTTGGGCAAGATGACTAAAGGACCCCGTTGGATGGAGCGGGCAAGTGATTCATTGGAAACGATACATGTTGATGTATGCAATCTAGTGAGTCTTGTAGCGTGCAGTGGATATCGTTATTTTCTTACCTTCACTGATGATTTGAGTAGATATAGTGTATATTTACTTAATGAAACACAAGTCTGAATCATTTGAAAGGTTCAAGCAAATTCAGAGTGAAGTTTAAAGATCATCGTGACAAGAAGATAAAAATGACCGCGATATGATCGTGGAGGTGAATATCTGAGTTACGAGTTTGGCATACAACTTAAGACAACGTGAAATTTGTTTCACAACTAACTCCACCTGGAACACCATGGTGTGATGGTGTGTCCGAACATCATAGTCATGCTCTATTGATATAGTGCATACTGTGATGTCACTTATCATTTTACTACTATAATTTTTGGGGTTATGCATTAGAGACAACTACATTCACTTTAAATAGGGCATCATCTAAATCCATTGAGATGACACCGTGTGAATTATGGTTTGATAGAAACCTAAGCTGTCATTTCTTAATATTTGGGGCTGTGACACTTGTGTGGAAAATGTTTTCACCTAATGAGGTTGAACCCAAGGCGGACAAATGCATCTTCATAGAATACCCTAAGATCAGTTGGGTGAACCTTCAATCTCAGATCCTAGTGCAAAGTGTTTGTTGCTTAAACGGATCCTTTCTCGAGGAAATGTTTCTCTCGAAAGAATTGAGTGGGAGGAAGATAGAACTTGATGAGGTTGTTAAACCTTTGTTCAACCAGAGAGTAGCGCAGCGCAGAAAGATGTTTCTGTGAAGCCTACGTTAGTTGAAGAGGAAGTTAATGATGATGATCATGAAGCTTCAGGATCAAGTTACTATCGAACTTCGTAGGTCGACAAGGATGTGTACTGCTCCTAAGTGGCATGACAACTCTATCTTGGAGATCATGTTGTTGGACAACGATGAACCTACGAGCTATGGAGAAGCGATGATGGGCCCGGATTCCGACAAATGGTTAGAGGCCATGAAATCCGAGATAGGATCCATGTATGAAAACCAAGTATAGACTTTGGTAGACTTGCTCGTTAGACGGCAGGTCGTTGAGTACAAATGGACCTTTAGAATGAAGACAGACACTGATGGTGAATGTCACCATTTGTAAAGCTCGACTTGTTGCAAAGTTGTTTGTGACAAGTTCAAGGAGTTGACTGCGATGAGGCTTTCTCACTCATAGTGATGTTAAAAGTCTGTTGGAATTATGTTAGCAATTGTTGCATTTTCAATTATGAAATCTGGCAGATGGATGTCAAAACATCGTTTCCTTAACGGTTTACTTAAGGAAAGGTTGTATGTGATACAACCAGAAGATTTTGTCAGTCCTAAGGATGCTAAAAGATGAGCAAGCTTCAGTGATCCTTCTATGGACTGAAGCAAGCATCTCGGAGTTGGAATATACACTTTGATGAGGTGATCAAAGTTTTTGTAGTTTATACAAAGTTTACGAGAAACTTGTATTTGCAATAAAGTGAGTGGGAGCACTATAGAGTTTCTGATAAGTATATGTGGTTGACATATTGTTGATCGGAAATAATGTAGAATTTCTGGAAGGCATAAAAGGTTGTTTGAAAAGTGTTTTTCAAAGGAAGACCTGGATAAAGCTACCTAATTGTTGAGCATCAAAATCTATAGAGATAGATCAAGATGCTTGATGAGACTTTCAATGAGTGCATACCTTGACAAGATTTTGAAAGATTTCAAAATGGATCAGCCAGAGAAATAGTTCTCGTCTGATTTGTAAGGTGTGAAGTTGAGTGAGACTCAAAGCTCGACAACGGCAGAAGAAAGAGAAAGGACAAACGTCGTCCCCTATGCCTTAGCCATAGGCTCCATATTATGCCATGTTGTGTACCGCACCTGTGTGTGCCTTGCCATGAGTCTGTCAAGGGGTACAAGAGTGGTCCAGGAGTGGATCACTGGACAGCGGTCGGAATTATCCTTGGTAACCATAGGACTAAGGAAATGTTTCTTGATTATGGAGGTGATAAAGAGTTCGTCGTAAAGAGTTACGTCGATGCAAGCTTTAACACCTATCCGAATGACTAGTAGTAGCAATCTGGATACATATAGTGGAGCAGCCATTTGGAAATAGTACCAAGTGGAGTGTGGTAGCAGTGTTTATGGTTTGACATAGAGATTTGCAAAGTACACACGGATCTGAATATCGCAAACCCGTTGACTATAAGACCTCTCTCACATGCAAAGCATGATCGAGCCCGAGAACTCATTGGGTGTTAGATTCATAACAATACGAATCACATGGTGATGTGAACTAGATTATTGACTCTAGTGAAAGTGGGAGACTGTTGGAAATATGCCCTAGAGGCAATAATAAATTAGTTATTATCATATTTCCTTGTTCATGATAATCGTTTATTATCCATGCTATAATTGTATTGATCGGAGACTTAAATGCATGTGTGGATACATAGACAAAACCATGTCCCTAGTATGCCTCTAATGGACTAGCTCGTTGATCAAAGGATGGTTAAGGTTTCCTAGCCATGGACATGAGATGTCATTTGATAACGGGATCACATCATTAGTAGAATGATGTGATGGATAAGACCCAAACTACAAACATAGCATATGATCGTGTCAGTTTATTGCTACTGTTTTCTGCATGTCAAGTATATGTTCCTATGACCATGAGATCATGCAACTCACAAATATCGGAGGAGTGCCTTGTGTGTATCAAACATTGCAACGTAACTGGGTGACTATAAAGGTGCTCTACAGGTATCTCCGATGGTGTCTGTGGAGTTGGCATGGATCGAGACTGGGATTTGTTACTCTGTGTGACGGAGAGGTATCTCAGGGCCCACTCGGTAATACAACATCACAACAAGCCTTGCAAGCAATGTGGCTAAGTGTTAGTCACGGGATCTTGTATTACGGAACGAGTAAAGAGACTTGCCAGTAACGAGGTTGAACTAGGTATGGAGATACCGACGATCGAATCTCGGGCAAGTAACATACCGAAGAACAAAGGGAACGTTATACGGGATTAACTGAATCCTTGACATATAGGTTCGACCGATAAAGATCTTCGTAGAATATGTAGGAACCAATGTGGATGTCCAGGTCCCGCCATCGGTTATTGACCGTAGAGGTGTCTCGGTCATGTATACATAGTTCTTGAACCCGCAGGGTCTGCACACTTAAGGTTTGGTGACGTTTCGGTAGTGTAGAGTTATGTATGGTGGTGACCGAAGGTTGTTTGGAGTCCCGGATGAGATCCCGGACGTCACGAGGAGCTCTGGAATGGTCCGGAGGTAAAGATTCATATATAGGAAGTCCCAGTTTGGTCGCCGGAAAAGTTTCGGGCTCATCGGTAGTGTACCGGGAGTGCCGATAGTGTACCGGGGGACCTCCGGGAGGGGTATTTCGACCCCAAGAGTTCCATGGGCTGTGGGATAATAATAACCAGCCCTTAGTGGGCTGGAAAAACAGCCAGACCAAGGCCCATGGCGCAGGAGGCAAAAGTCCTAAAGGAAAAGGTGGAAAAAAGGCTAAAAAGGAAGAGTCCTACTCCTACTAGGAGTGGAGGAGGAGTAGGACTCCTCCCCCTCTAGTTTGGCCGACTCCTATTGGAGTTTTTCCTTGCGCCAGCCCTCCTATCTCTCCCTCCTTTATATACTGGTGGATTGGGTGCTGTTTGGACACAGTTTACGGCCACGTGCTACCCGTTTCACCGGTGCTCCTCTAGATCGGTTTTCTGCAGCGCTTAGGCGAAGCCCTGCCGGAATTGCTCCACCACCATCACCGAAGCGCCTTCACGCTGCCGGTGAACTCTCTCTCCTCTCCACCTCCTCTTGATGGATCAAGATGGTGGAGATCGTCATCAAGCTGCACGTGTGCTGAACGTGGAGGTGCCGTCCGTTCGGCGCTAGATCGGAAGGACCGTGATCAAGATCGCGAGACGGTTCGTGATGTGATCATGGAACGGATCGTGATGAGTTCGCGGGACAGATCGTGATCAAGATCGTGAGACGGATCGTGATGAGTTCGCGGGACGGATCATGATGTGTTCGCGGGATGGATCGTGATTGGATCAGGGGACGGATCGTGATGAGATCGCGGGACGCTCGGCGATTTGGATCGCGAAGATGTTCGACTACACCAACCGCGTTTCTTAACGCTTCCCGCTTAGCGATCTACAAGGGTACGTAGATCCACTCTCCCTCTCGTAGATGCTCATCACCATGGATAGGTTTGCGTGTGCGTAGGAAAAAATTTTGTTTCCCATGCGTCGTTCCCCAACATTCCTTTCTTTCGACATTGATGGTTGGTCGGAAGAAATCGACGATGCCCCAGGTACACATTCTTCCTGCATTTGTCCAAATATATACTGTCGGTGTCATCTAAACAGTGTGTGCATGCGTGGTATCCCTTGTTTGTATGTCCTGAAAGTTTACTGAGAGCAGGCCAATCGTTGATGGTTACAAACAGGAATGCATGTAGGTCAAATTCCTCCTCTTCGTTCTCATCCCACACACGTACACCTCTTCCATTCCATAGCTGTAAAAGTTCATCAACTAATGGCCTTAGGTACACATCAATGTCATTGCAAGGTTGCTTAGGGCCTTGGATGAGCACTGGCATCATAATGAACTTCCGCTTCATGCACAACCAAAAAGGAAGGTTATACATACATAGAGTCACAGGCCATGTGCTATGCTGGCTGCTCTGCTCCCCAAAAGGATTAACGCCATCTGCACTTAAACCAAACCATACGTTCCTCGGGTCACCTGTAAAGCCGCTCCACTTTCTTTCGATCTTTCTCCACTGCGACCCATCAGCGGGTGCTCTCAACTTCCCGATTTTCTTACGGTCTTTTTTGTGCCATTGCATCAACTCGACATGCTTTTTGTTTCTGAACAGACGTTTCAACCGTGGTATTATAGGAGCATACCACATCACCTTGGCAGGAACCCTCTTCCCGGTGCGTTGGCCCTCAACATCACCAGGGTCATCTCTTCTGATCTTATACCACAATGCATCGCATACCGGGCATGCGTTCCATTCCTCGTACTCACCGCGGTAGAGGATGCGGTCATTAGGGCATGCATGCATCTTCTGCACCTCCAATCCTAGAGGGCATAGAACCTTCTTTGTTGCGTACGTACTGTCGGGCAATTCGTTATCCTTTGGAAGCTTCTTCTTCATTATTTTCAGTAGCGAACTAAATCCCTTGTTAGATACACCATTGTCTGCCTTCCATTGCAGCAATTCCAGTGTGGTACCGAGCTTTTTGTTGTCATCTTCGCAATTTGGGTACAACCCTTTTTTGTGATCCTCTAACATGCAATCGAACTTCAACTTCTCCCTTTCACTTTCCCATTCTCTCTGTACATCAACAATGACCCGGCGAAAATCATCATCGGGCACATCGTCTGGTTCCTCTTGATCTTCAGCTTCCCCCATTGCAGCATCACCGTATTCAGGGGGAGGGTAGTTGTCGTCATCCTCTTCTTCTTCGTTGTCTTCCATCATAACCCCTCTTTCTTCGTACTTGGTCCAAACATTATAGTGTGGCATAAAACCCTTCTGAAGCAGGTGGAAGTGAAGGGTTTTAGAGTTGAAGAAAGACTTCTTATTCTCACAGACAGTACATGGACAAGGCATAAAACCATTATGTTTGTTTGCATCAGCCGTTTCGAGAAAATTATGCAGACCCTTAATATACTCGGAGGTGCGTCGGTCACCATACATCCATTGTTGGTTCATCTGCGTGCGTTATATAATAAACTGTATTAAAAACCATTACAACATATCATGAATAGAGAAGTGACCAAATTAATAGAAATTCATCATCACATTAAAGCCAAAGTACAATAATGACCAAAATAAATACGTACAATTCATACATAGTTGTCATTATTGAACAACATATAGCTCTCTAGAGCATCTAATTAAAACATATAGCAAAACTACATAAAAAATTTAAATGCAACAACAAATGCAATCATAACCGCTACTAAGGTACCAATTGATCCAACGGCATAATGATACCAAGCCTCAGTATGAATGGAATATTTTCTAATCTTTCTAAGCTTCAAGCACATTGCATCCATCTTGGTCTTGTGATCGTCGACGATATCGGCAACATGCAACTCCAATCCCATCTTGTCATCTTCAGTTCTTTTCAATTTTTCTATCAAATGATCGATTTCTTTTTCAGCTTTAGTTAACTTGTCGAGCAAAATTGCATAGTCGGTATCCATTTCTGGTTCAACTACTTTCTATAGATAAAAACATCTACGTCAAGTTGGTGGCATAATTAATTGTCATAGACATTAGATGTGTGAAATAGTTATATAAAAGATAATATACCACATCTGAATCATAGATTGGACGAGGGCCGACGTGGGCGGATACCATAACCATGGCACTATATAATAACAAACAATAATAAAAGTAAGAAAATCATACGAGTAAGTATATTTTCTTTTAGCAAGAAGATAAGATCAAGAGGCTCACCATGCCCGGGCGATCGATGGCGGTTTCAGGACGGGGATGGGACAGGACGGACCGCCAAACCTAGACAAATCTTGACGAAAATGGAGTTTGGACAAGGAGCTTCGAGAGGAGAAAGCTTAAGTTTGGCTTAGGCATTTCATCAAACACCTCATGTGCATAGGAGATGAGCTAGAGTACCACAAAGCTCTCCCCTCGCCGGCCAAAAAAACAGAGCAGTGTGGAGTGCTCTGCTCGCTGGCGAGGGGGTATATATAGGCATCTCATTGGTCCCGGTTTGTGGCTGGAACTGGGACTAAATGACCCCCTTTGGTCCCGGATCCAGCCACGAACCGGGACCAATGGTTGTGGGCCAGGAGCGAGGCACATTGGTCCCGGTTCGTGTCTGGAACCGGGACCAAAGGTTCCAGACAAACCGGGACCAATGCCCCACGTGGCCCGCCCGGCCCCTTGGCCTCACGAACCGGGACTGTTGCCCCCATTGGTCCCGGTTCGTGACTGAACCGGGACTAATGTGTTAGCGCGGTCCGAACCAATGCCCTGTTTTCTACTAGTGCCTTAGCTTCGCTCAACCCACATAACACTTATCAAGGCAATGAACGCGAAGTCAATGAATTCGGGTGAATGTAACTTGGCGATATTCCCGTGTATAAGAATTATCATCGGCTTGTCCTTTAGCTTAACTAACAATTAGCCCACTTATATATTTCACCTTGCTGCTTATGTTACTTGTTACTTCTTATAAATTATCTTGCTCACACAATCTATCAAAACTATCTTACAACACTTGCAGTGAAAACCTTGCTAAAAACCGCCTATCACTTACTTCTACTCCTTGTTGGGTTTAACACTCTAATTTATTGAAAGGACCTCTATACTTATGGGTTATCATGTTGATAGCACATCGTGCTGCAAGACCACCCTACACACGCTTGTTTTTTTTTTTTTTGAAAAAGAAAACATATAACCGTTCCACCAAACATGGGCAACGTAGCACACAAATGCTAGTTTGATGAAGAGAAGATCGATAAGGAATTATGATGGTCCATCTGGTTATCCTTGAGGGAGCGGTTACTGACTAAATGACCACATAATAACCAACTTTGCTTTAGAACTCAAGCACTTCCCTCGCATACTATCTCAGTCATCAATTGAATCATATACAAACATAATTCTATTTTCCCAGCCAATTAGATGAGAATGGTGGGCGAAAGAGCAAGTAAACTTGATACTACATGCATTGGAGGGAACAATAATGTCGGTGGCGCCGAGGCCAATGCCGCTTGCAGTGAGAGCAAGGTTGGTCACTGGTCGTCGGCTTCTGTGTTCACTACTGGCATCAATTTGGTGCACCCTGCTGCAACAAAACCAACATTAGTAGGAGACATGATACAATCGCATTTGTTTAATGCATGCATGTGGCATTTGTGATGATAAACTCTAATATTTAAAATAATGAGCTGATGACGTTCCTCTTCTTTATCATAGATTCGACAAAAGAGAATGTAGGCAGTGCCTGATAAACAAATTATGTTTGTTCCAACTTTGAAGGAAATTAAAGATGGCATAAACCTTCGATATGTATATAAACTTGATAATCTTTGCAATTACTAAGTAACCATCATAGTTCATTTAATGGTTTCTCTTAATCGTTTGACACATTAGAAAATGTTGTGATTCTTAACGTAATCTTTTTCTAGCTACCCCCCCCCCCCTCCCAAAATATTTAAAGTTCTACTTTTGTTTTAAGTCACTTTCTCTACATTTGACCAAGTTTATAAAAACTGCTAATATCCACAATATTGAACATATATACTATGAATATGTATTTTACGAGGAATCTAATGAAAATGATTTGATCTTGTAGATGTTCTTATATTCTCCATTGATTTGGTTAAACTAGAAACAGTTTGACTTATGACAAAACCTACAACTTTTAACTAATTTGAATGGAGGGAATACTTAAATATTACTCCTAGCTGTTCCCGTTGATAAAAGTGTGAAAAGGAAGTTGTAATTGTTTTTTCATATTGACTGGTGAAAAGAGCTATCAGAATCGTAGCATGGAAATCATCCTGCTCCTCATCACACATAACACTTTCATAGGGTAAATTTCTGATGTGATGAAAATGTTAGCTGAGAACAAAAAGGGTCAGTTGAATATATTTAATTGCTGAGGTAGCCGGAGATTTGGTGTGCAACATATGTATGTCCATATAAACTCTTACTGTACCCTCAGTTACAAAACATAAGGTGTACTAACTTTTTTAAGTCCAACATTTCTATGTATGACCAAGTTTATTGAATACTATATATCAACATCTACAATACCAAACAAATATAATATGAAATTAATATGTCATACTGAATATAAAGATATCGATTTCATATTGTATTTATTGATATTTGGCTCTCTAAACTTGCTCACCCTAGAGCAGTTTGACTTTTTCTAAAAATTAATGCACCTTATATTTTTGAAGGAATGGAGCAGTATCTACTCGTATACATATATAGTTTAGTTTTGCAGTGTAGAAAAGCAATGGGACAAAGTAGCCTAACCCGCTCCTAACCCTACCGGCGCCGCATCTCAGCGCCCCCGCCGGTCGTCTACCGTTCCTCCCGCGCACACCCTCTCCCCACCACCGCCTCCGGGGGCGTCGCAGGCAAAGTCTGTCTGCTATGGCGGCGGCGGTGGCGTTTCTCCTCGCCAAAGACTCGGTCAGGACGGCGGCGGTCCATGGTGGCCGGATCTACAGCAGTGGTGTGGGGCGGCAGCGACCAGGCATGCGGCGGCGACGTTCGGCAAGGTACTGCGTCGGCGGCTTGGGCACCCGGTCTGGGTCTAGATGGGCTACGGGCAGGCTGCACATGCTGATGTCGTATACCGCCCCGTCAACGGCAGGCTGCCCCTGGGATCGACCTGCATCACGAGGACGTCGGGGGCTCCGGCCCTGGGTGTGTCGGTGGTGGCCGTGTCCTTCGCTGGAGATAGTCAGCCTGAGGCTGGATGGTCGGATCTCCAGATCCGTCATCTAGTCCCGGCTGCGAGTTGGGAAGACAGAGTTGCCGGTGAAAACTGAGCAAATGGCGGGCGATGGCGGTGTATCGCGTCGTTACCTTGATGAAGGCATCGTCATGTAACTTCTGTCAACCCACTCGTGCTGCTTCGGGGGAACCCTAAGATCTGGTCATCCAGATCGGACGATGGCGGTACTGCGGTGTCGTTCCTCTCTTGGAAGCATCGTTTGTGGAGCAGCGCTGGAAGATAGAGGCAGGAGATGGAGCGGCTAAGTCTTGCACGGAGCTTTGGCAGAGATGTCAAGTCATGCCTGGCCGACAGGTGCTACGCTGTGTCATGCCTGGTCGGCAGGTGCTACGCACGACAGATCTTCCAGAATCTTCACGTGTGGATGAATGCGCGCAGGCCAATGGTGTCGTTGGGTGCCGTGGTGGCGTTGACAGATGTCTGGACTGGCAAGGATGATGCGAATCTCTATCCTGAAGATGGGTCAGCGGTCCGAGGATGATGGCGGCTTCTGGCTTCTAAAACGTGTGCATGTGATGTGCGCTTTAGGTCTGCTGCACCGGCTATTGGTCCCAATACGTTATGTGGATGAATCGGCGACGACACCGGTTTTAGATATGGGGGATGAGAGCACTCAACATTATCGAGTTTGTAGGTGTGAGTGGTGGGTTCGGATGGCTTGATGTATTTTCTTGTCAAACCTTTGTGAAATAATTAATAAAGGTGGCCGTATGCATCGATTGATGCAGAGGACGGGGGTTTAACCTCCTTTTCTAAAAAAAATAGTTGTTTTGAGCAATGCACCGAAGAAAGATGATAGTTATGTGCCCCACTGGGTGCACGTCTGACTTCATAGTACATGACCTGAAGCAGATAATGAAAAGGCAAATATGTCAGATGGAGAACTAGGAAATCTGTGAAATGACAGCTTTTTATTATTGTGTAAGTAGGTTCACGGAAACAACTTATGCAAACATAATCAAACAAATTTGCCTTGGAGCTGCATTAAAATATTTGGAGAGTTCAGAGGGGTGGAAGTCCACAATGAAATAACAGGCTCTCTCACAAGAAACTGGTACAACCGCATTCACCGTCTTCTTTCCAAGGTCAACACCTATCATGCATGCGTTTTTATCATGATATTCTAGTTTTGACATCACGTAAACAACATCGTCGCCACCGTGAATGCCCAGTGTGGGGTAAAGTGAATCCAATTTCCTCAATTTGAATCTCCCAGCTTCAACATCCCATAGTAGTGGACGTAACATAGAATGACCAGGGCCCAGGGATGTCATCCAGATCGACAGTTTGGCCCTTGCGCCAATAGTCCCAAGAAGTATGCCTATACCATGTCCGGAGCTTCCAACCATCACATGCACAAGTTCGGTCCACTGGGTTGGCAGTAAATACATCATCCCCGTCGTCGTGGAAGAGCAGTTCTGAATCATAGATGATATCAACGTCATCAAGATTTCCTGGACGACTCCTCCTTTGATGAATAACAGCCTCTTTGAAATGTACATCCAGACCGACATATTTGATCCAATCATTGCAGCAGGTCATGTCCCTAATCGGCCGCGCGTCACCTTCCCGTCGCTCGTTGCATCCGAACATGGGTAGGGTACTGGTGTCAAACGTAGAACGGGATTTCTTGTCAAACACGTTGCAGCTGACAATGCCACGCCAGAGGTCGACCCAGCCTATGGCACCTCCTCCCAGCGCGATCACCTTGTTTAGTCGAGGGCCGGGCAGGTCCTCGCTCCTGACCCCGGGAGATGTGCGCAGCCGCAACGGCGTAATGGTCCACTTGGCCGTCTTGGAAGAGAAGACGTGGAGCTCGTAGTCTGATCGGACCATTGTTACGCAGAGATCAGCGAGGACAAATCCCCCATCATCGCCATCTAATGGCAAGACGCACATGTAGAATGAGTTTACGGTGTCTGGAGGAGTATATGGGATGGGTGTGAGTGATGGCTTGCCGCGGCCGGCCTTGTAGAGGAAGTACTCGGCGAGACGAGAATCCCGGCGGGTGCTCCTTGGGCCGACTGTGAAGGCGAAGTGGAGGAGCACTAGGTCCTTGGCAGAGAAGACGATTAGGGGCTCGGTTGTGAAGTCGTCGGGATGGAACTCGGGGCCGTGGACGCAGAAGTGGGAGATGGCCGGCGGGTCGGCGAGGCAGAAGGTGACCTTGACGGTGCGGCCTGTGCTGGTGACGGCTTCGGCGGTGGTGGCGTTCTCGCGGACGGCCAAGTAGGCCTTTCTGTCGAGGAGAACCCAAGGGGCGTAGCGGGTGCTGGCGCGAGTCACGGTGGGGGACTGAAAGGAGGAGGCGAGGATTGATCCCTCCATGGTTGTCGGTGGCGGAGGATGCAGATTGGATTTGGGGATACACTGTAGGATAAAGATAGACCGAAAAACGGCTTCAGCAAGACGGGCAAGATAAATACTGTAGGATTTTTTTCTTCCTTTTTTCCTATTCTTATGCTTATTCTTTCACCCATGTGATCAGTTTTCTTTTACGGTGAAAAAGTTTTCATTTCGGGTCTCTCTAAGCATTAGTCGACTGAGAAAGTCTCAGTCGGGACGTCATTCAAATTGTAGCCCAGCCCATCTTATTCCCTTGTCCAGTCTGGCGTTTTCTACTTTTGTTGTTGGGCCTGCTCTTGTCTTTGTGATTTTCCTTTTTTTTTTTAAACTATCTTTGTGATTTTCCTGAACGCTGCTTCTTATTGTGCCGCACTAGATGGGTCACTAGTGTAACGCTAGTTCGTTGCGTGCTAGAAGCTTCTAGTTTTTTGTTCCTTTTCTTTTTTGCTGGTTGTCTAGTTTTTTGTTCTATTTCCTGGGTTTTCTGCTATATTTTTTTCTGTTATTTGTTCAGTGTTTTTCTTTATTTTCCATCATTATAGTACAACCACGATTGAATTTCCTGCCTGTTCGTCGTACGAGGTTTTTCTCTGTTGTCGTTGGTTTTTCTTTTCTGGTTGAAAAAACAGAGATATTGCATATACTTTTTGGTTGAACTATAAAAAAATAAATTATCCCTAGTTGAACTATAAAAAATATTTAGAAAGTGGAAGGGATAGTAGAAAATTGATGCTCACTCTTTGGTCGACAAAAAATGCTATTTGGAATAAAAGTCATGATGCATATACTTAGTTTGGGACCATCTACTTCTTTCTTTTTGTATATCACTAGTTTTAGTTGATCCGTGGAGAAAAATACTGATTAAAATAAAAGTAAGTTACACACGGCCATGCAATTGCATATGGTTGATGGACGTGCAACTACGTGCGATCAACATTTGTGTAACCAGATGATGATATTTTCAGAAGAAAAAAAACCAAGTTGCATAGAAATGACGGGCATGTATTTATGCGTGGGAGATAGACATGCCTGTCATTCTCTCCTGCCGCCCCTCCCGATAAAATAAAATTCCAGTTGCGACGATGTTGGGGGACATGCAGTTGCGGCCGGGGAGGGACACTTGCAGTTGCGGGGCTGTTGTCTGGCTTGCAACTGGCCCGCCGCCCCTCTGCCCGTCGGCCCCCTCGACAGAAAAAAAGTCAAGTTGCGGTTGGTTTGAAAGATATGCGATTGCGGCTACGGGTGTCGCTTGCAGTTGCATGCCTAGTGTGGGACATGCAAGTGCCCCTCTCTCCCGACGCCCCTCCCGACAAAAAAAGTCCAGTTGTGACAATGTTGGGGACATGTAGTTGCGGTCAGGGGTCACACTTGCAATTACGGGGTTGTTGTCTTGCTTGCAACTGGCCAGGCCCATATGCCCGACGCCCCCCTTGACACACACAAAAAAGTCAAGTTATAGTCGGTTTGAAAGACATGTGGTTGCAGTGGCGGACATCGCTTGCAATTGCATGCCTAGTGTGGGACATGCAAGTGCCCTTCTCTGTCGACGCCCCGTCCGACAGAACAAAAGTCCAGTTGCGACCATGTTGGGGTACACACAATAGCGGCCAGGGAATGAGACATGTAGTTGTCCGTCTGTTGTTGGGCTTGCCACTGGCCCGCCGCCACCCTCTAAAGACACTAAAAAGGCATGCGGTGGCGGTGGCGGGCGTCGCTTGCAATTGCATGCCTAGTGCGGGACATGCAAGTGCCCCTTTCTCACGCCGCCCCTCCGGACAAAACAAAAGTCCAATTGCGACCATGTCGGGGGACATGCAGTTGCGACCGGGGAGTGACACTTGTAGTTACGGGGCTATTGTCGGCCTTGCAACTGGCATGCCCCTGTGCCCGCCGACCCCTATCGACAGACACAAAAAAGTCAAGTTGCAGTCAGTTTGAAAGACATGCAATTGCGGTAGGGGGCGTCGCTTGCAATTGCATGCCTAGTGTGGGACATGAAAGTGCCCCTCTCTCACGCCGCCCCGCCCGACAAAACAAAAGTCTAATTGCGACCATGTTAGGGGACATGCAGTTGCGACCGGGGAGTGACACTTGCCGTTGCGGGGTTGTTGTCGGGCTTGCAACTGGCATACCCATGTGCCCGACGCGCCCTATTGACAGACACAAAAAAGTCATTGCAGTCGGTTTGGAAGACATGCAATTGCAGTAGCGGGTGTCTCTTGCAGTTGCGTGCCTATTGTGGGACATGCAAGTGCCCCTCTCTCCCGCTGTCCCGCTCGACAAAACAAAAGTCCAGTTGCGACCATGTTGGGAGACATGCAGTTGTGGTTGGGAAGCGACACTTGCAAAACAAAGTCCAACATGAAAAAAAATGGTAGGTTTGTAGATTACTCTCACGGTTACTCCATTCTTCAAAAAATATATATGAAAAAACGGATCTATAGCATTTCGTATCGTACAATCAAATCCGTAAGCACATCCTAACACACAAAAAAAGGTAGAGCATAATTAACAGACATATACATTTGTGAGACCAGAAAAAACAATTATACTAAAAAGAATATATGTATACAGAAATAAAAACAAAAAACTAGCATATTATATAAGTAGATATATTCACAGAAGATATGGTCATGAGTTTAAAAACAAAAGAAGCATACTGACACAGGAAGCTGTGAATTTGACTAACACAAAGCTAAATGATGTCTCCCAGATCCAACATATATCTATTAAACACGCATGATCATCCCTTGATTCATTTCACGCTGGGCATTGAACATGAAAAAAATACACACATGCAGCAGAGAGGTCTCAGTCCACGGGGGCATTCAAAATAACAAAAAAGGATGAGACCAACAAACGACAAAAAAAAACAGAAGACCCAACGAATGCCTGCCGAAAATAAGCCCAATAAGCCCAACAAACACTCCCTGACACCCGACACGGGACTAGGCCAACGGTGAAAAAAAAGGGCAAATGGGCTGAACAAAGAGCGTTACACGGACCGAAACAAAGACAACCCAGTTCCTGCGCGAACCTTGGAGCAACAAATGATCCAACGGTTAAACAGTCAACTGAGACTTCACTAAATCTCAGTCAACTGAGATTTTAGCAAAACCGTTTCATTTAACCACTGGACCAGGCAACATCACTGGCTACCACAGCGGAAACAAACTCCGGCCCAAACTCACCCCAAACAACACGGGCCTCAGCCAAACCATAACTGTACTTCGCAAGAGAACATGCGCTACACTATTGTGATCAGTTGATCCAACCATGTTTCCTCTAGTTATCAGAAAAAGAAAACAAAAATGTTTCCACTCAATGAAGTCGGCAACCTGTTGGATCTTTGGAAGAAAAAATAACGACAAGACCTGGAGTCGGATGTAACGGTGACATCATGAAGATGTTTATTTACTTTTACTACGGAAAATGCTTCGCTTTAGCTAGAGGATCGCCCGTGAGCATCCGCGTCTCGTCCGTGCAATGTGTGTCCTGCATGAGGCCCACTCAACACTGAGATAACGAGCGGTTCCTTCTTTTCCGTCATTTATCTCTCCCTCTCTCCCTCTCCCCCCTCTCTCTCTAACACACACACACACGAATGGGTAAGGAACACTTGATTGCAGTTGGATCGGGCATGGGCGCCACCGCTGTCTCCACCATGAACGTTGCATCGCGGTGCCCCCGAGCTCAAGCTGCATCGGCCGTCCCGGGGGAGCACCGATGAATGCGTTAACCATCACCTCATTGTCCCAGGGAGCATCGGCCTTTCTCTTCGGTCGATGTGGTCGTTCTTTGTTGCTCGATGTCCCTTATAGTTAGTTTCTACAACAAGGTCTTCAGTACAAGAAAACTATAACAAGACCTTGGTTACTTGCAACAAGACCTTTGTTACCAAAAAAAGTTAAGTTACAACAATACCTCAGTTGCAAAAAAAGTTATAATAAGACCTCCATTGCAAAAAAACATATACAGCTTGGCCTATGTTGCAAATATTCCGGCAACATGAATTCCTCCAACACTACTTGTGTTGCAATGGTAGGTGACATAACATCAAGGGATTGAAACGAGGCATTGGTATAACCCAGACCATTCTGCCATCTGTAACGAAAGTTAAGACTCTAAGTTAGGGATTGCATGCATCGATGATTCTCATTGATGGTGCGCCAGGCACATATATAGGTACAAGGGGTGCAACTCATGTCTTGTCTCCCAAGTTACATACAGAGTACAAAGAGAGGGAGACGTGACAGGTGTAATATACAACCAAGACCTATAGACATGTTACGCAGAGTCGACATGTTCAACCCCCCCCCCCCCCCCCCCCGCGCAGTCGAAGCGTCACCAGAGATGCAGAGACTGGACCGAAAGCCCTCAAACGTGGAGGTTGGTAGTCTGTTTGTCATGACATCGACGAACTGCTGATCGGTTGGCACGTGTAAGACTCGAATGCGACCAAGCGCTACCTGCTCGCGAATGAAGTGAATGTTGAGCTCAATGTGTTTGGTGCGTCGATGATGAACTGGGTTAGCCGAGAGGTAGACGGCAGACACATTATCACAGAAGACAAGTATGGCCTTAGGAACCTCGACCAACAACTCCTGCAGAAGTTGTCGTAGCCAGGAGCACTCCACAACAACATTAGCCATAGCATGATACTCCACCTCGGCACTCGAGCGGGACACCGTGGGTTGTCATTTAGACGACCACGATATCAAGGAGGGCTCAAGGTAAACACAGTAGCCAGAGGTAGAGCGGCGTGTGTCTGGGCAGCCGGCCCAATCCGCGTCAGAGTAGGTGACAAGGTCGATGGCGGAGGAGGCTGTCAAGGTGAGACCCATGGCCAAAGTGCCACGGATGTATCGAATAATACGTCTCACCAATGCCTAGTGAGAGTCACGTGAAGAGTGCATATGAAGACACACCTGTCCAACACCATACTGAAGATCCAACCGCGTGAATGTGAGATACTATAGAGCACCGACGATGGATCTGTAGAAGGCGGCGTCGAACGCTGGAGTTGTTCGAAATATGCCCTAGAGGCAATAATAAATTGGTTATTATCATATTTCCTTGTTCATGATAATCGTTTATTATCCATGCTATAATTGTATTGATCGGAGACTTAGATGCATGTGTGGATACATAGACAAAATCATGTCCCTAATATGCCTCTAATGGACTAGCTCGTTGATCAAAGATGGTTAAGGTTTCCTAGCCATGGACATGAGATGTTATTTGATAACGGGATCACATCATTAGGAGAATGGTGTGATGGAGAAGACCCAAACTACAAACGTAGCATAGGATCATGTCAGTTTATTGCTACTGTTTTCTGCATGTCAAGTATATGTTCCTATGACCATGAGATCATGCAACTCACTGACACCGGAGGAGTGCCTTGTGTGTATCAAACGTTGCAACGTAACTGGGTGACTATAAAGGTGCTCTACAGGTATCTCCGAGGGTGTCTGTTGGGTTGGCATGGATCAAGACTGGGATTTGTTACTCCGTGTGACGGAGAGGTATCTGAGGGCCCACTCGGTAATACAACATCACAATAAGCCTTGCAAGCAATGTAACTAAGTGTTGGTCACGGGATCTTGTATTACGGAATGAGTAAAGAGACTTTCCGGTAACGAGGTTGAACTAGGTATACAGATACCGACGATCGAATCTTGGGAAAGTAACATACCGAAGAACAAAGGGAACATCATACGGAATTAACTGAATCCTTGACATAGAGGTTCGACCGATAAAGATCTTCGTAGAATATGTAGGAACCAATATGGGCATCCAGGTCCCGCTATTGGTTATTGACCGTAGAGGTGTCTCGGTCATGTCTACATAATTCTCGTACCCGCAGGGTCTGCACACTTAAGGTTTGGTGATGTTCTAGTAGTATAGAGTTATGTATGGTTGTGACCGAAGGTTGTTCGGATTCCCGGATGAGATCCCGGATGTCACGAGGAGCTCCGGAATGGTCCGGAGGTAAAGATTGATATATAGGAAGTCCTATTTTGGTTGCCGGAAAAGTTTCGGGCACATCAGTAGTGTACCGGGAGACCATCGGGAGGGGTATTTCGACCCAAGAGGCTACATGGGCTGTGGGAGAGTGAATACCAGACCTTTTTGGGATGGTGGAAGTCCCACACAAGGCCCCTGCGGCTGGGAAGAAAAGCCCAAAGAGAAAAAGGTGGAAAAAGGCAAAAAAGGTAAAAATAAGGAGGAGTCCTAGTCCTACTAGGATTGGAAGAGGAATCCTCCAATCCCACTAGGTTAGGCCGACCCAAGGGCTGCCTCTTTGGAAGCCAAGCCTCCTCCTCCTCTCCTCCTATATATACTAGAGGATTTTAGGGTTTTGGCATAGAATTTTCAGCCACGTGCTACCCGTTCCTCTAGTGCATAGTTTCTCCTCTAGATCGGTTTTATGCAGTGCTTAGGCGAAGCCCTGCCGGAATAGCTCCACCACCATCGCTGGAGCGCCATCACGCTGCCGGAGAACTCTTCTTCCTCTCAACTCCCTCTTGCTGGATCAATACGGCGGAGATCGTCATCAAGCTGTACGTGTGCTGAACGCGGAGGTGCCGTCCGTTCGGCGCTAGATCGGAAGGATCGTGATGAGATCGCCGGATGGATCATGATGAGTTCGCGAGACGGATCGTGATGAGATCGCGGGACGGATCGTGATGAGTTCGCGAGACAGATCGTGATGAGTTCGCGGGACGGATCGTGATTGGATCGCGGGACGGATTGTGATGAGATCGCGGGACGCTCGGCGATTTGGATCGCGAAGATGTTCGACTACACCAACCGTGTTTCTTAACGCTTCCCGCTTAGCGATCTACAAGGGTACGTAGATCCACTCTCCCTCTCGTAGATGCTCATCACCATGGATAGATCTTGCGTGTGCGTAGGAAAATTTTTGTTTCCCATGCAATGTTCCCCTACAGGAGTTCCCTCAAACAGCGGAGACCTTGGCCTTTGTGTCAATAGGCATGGTAGCAGCCTTGCAGTAAGCATGCCTGCGCACTCCAGAATCTCATGCGCGTACTTCTGCTCATGCAGAAAGAAGCCGGTAGGGTGGCGAGTGACCTCAACACGAGGAAGTAGTGGAGAGCCCCAAAATCCTTGAGAGCAAACTCAGCGCTGAGATGAGTAGTGACCTGCTAGAGGTGCGTAAAGGATGATGTGTCAGGATGATGTCGTCGACATATAGGAGGAGGTATGCAGTGCTGGCGCCTTGATGATAAATGAGAGGGGCCATTGGAGCGTGTGGACCGAAACCCATGTGCTGAAGAAAGGCCGACATGCGTTGGTACCATGCCCGAGGTGCCTGCTGATACGTCTCCAACGTATATATAATTTATGAAGTATTCATGCCATGTTTACAATAATTCTATATGATTTTGGTATGATTTTATTAGAACTAACCCGGACTGACACTGTTTTCAGCAGAACTACCATGGTGTCGTTTTTTGTGCAGAAATAAAAGTTCTTGAAATGGGCTAAAAATTTAGTATGATTTTTTGGACCAAAGAGACCCCTAAAGAATTGCAGTTGGGCCAGAAGAGCCATGAGGAGGTCACAAGGCTGCCAGGCGCGGCCACCCCCCTAGCCACGCCTAGTAGGCTTGTCACCGCCTCGTGGCCCTCCTTGACGTGAGATCGACGCCAAAAATTCATATAAATATAAAAACCTCTAAAAAGAAACCTAGATCAGGTGTTCCGCCGCCGCAAGCCTCTAGAGCCATGAAAACCAATCGGGAGCCCGTTACGGCACCCTATTGAAGGGGGAAACCATCACTGGAGGCCATCTTTGTCATCCCGATGCTCTCCATGACGAGGAGGGAGTGGTTCACCCTCGGGGCTGAGGGTATGTACCAGTAGCTATGTGTTTGATCTTTCTGTCTCTCTCGTGTTCTTGAGATGGCACGATCTTGATGTACCGTGAGCTTTATTGATATAGATTGAATCATATAGAGTTTTCCCCTCTCTATCTTCTTGATGTACCATGATGAATTGAGTTTTCCCTTTGAAGTTTTCTTATCAGATTGAGTCTTTAAGGATTTGAGAAAACATGATGTATGTCTTGTGAGGGGATATCCGTGGTGACAATGGGATGCTCTATTGATCCACTTGATGTGTGTTTTGGTGATCAACTTGCAGGTTTCGTGACCTTGGGAATCTATGCATAGGGGTTGGCACACGTTTTTGTCTTGACTTTCCGGTAGAAACTTTGGGGCACTCTTTGAAGTTCTTTGTGTTGGATTGAACATGACGAATCTGAAATTGTGTGATGCATATCGTATAATCAAGCCCATGGGTACTTGTGGTGACATTGGAGTATCTAGCTGACATTAGGGTTTTGGTTGATGTGTATCTTAAGGTGTTGTTTTAGTATGAACTATAGGGATGTTCGTGACACTTATAGGGATAGCTCATAAGATTGATCAGAAAAGATAACTTTGAGGTGGTTTCGTACCGTACAATAATTTCTTCATTAGTTCTCAGCTATTTGTGACTTTGGAGTGAACTCTTTGTCACACGAGAGGTATTTACATATGATTCAACTATGTCAATATTGTTGAGAGAACTTGCACTAGTGAAAGTATGAACCCTAGGCCTTGTTTTCAAGCATTGCAATACCGTCTGTGCTCACTTTTGTTACTTGCTACCTTGCTGTTTTTATATTTTCAGATTACAAAAACCTATATCTACCATCCATATTGCACTTGTATCACCATCTCTTCACTGAACTAGTGCACCTATACAATTTACCATTGTATTGGGTGTGCTGGGGACACACGAGACTCTTTGTTATTTGGTTGCAGGGTTGTTCGAGAGAGACCATCTTCATCCTACGCCTCCCATGGATTGATAAACCTTAGGTCATCCACTTGAGGGAAAATTGCCATTGTCCTACAAAACTCTGCGCTTGGAGGCCCAACACGAGTCTACAGGAAGAAGGTTATGTAGTAGACATCACATGCTTCAAGCCATAGAGTGATCGACAGAGCAAACACACGTGATCTAGGTGTGTGCTACTTCTCGAGCATGTGTTGGTCTCCCGTGAAGAGGAATGATTTGATGTAGCAAAGTAGATAAGTATTTCCCTCGGTTTTTGAGAACCTAGGTATCTATCCAGTAGGAGATACAAGGGAATCACCAATAGATGTACCTGCACAAAGAATCAAACTCTTGCACCCAACACTCTAAAGGGGTTGTCAATCCCTTCACGGTTACTTGCAAGGATGAGATCTAATAGAGATAGATATAATAGGATGCTTGAACGGAAAGTAAAACTAAAAGAAAAAATAATGCAGCAAGTATTTTTTGTATTTTTGGTTTTAGATCTGAAAATATAATATGGAAAATATACCCGGGGGCCATAGGTTTCACTAGATGGCTTCTCTCATGATGGCAAGTATTACGTTGGGTGAACAAATTACTGTCGAGCAATTGATAGAAAAGCAAATAATTATGAAGATATCCAAGGCAATGATTATGCATATAGACATCACATCCGTGACAAGTAGACCGAAATGATTCTACATCTACTACTACTACTCCACACATTGACCGACTCCTACCTGCATCTAGAGTATTAAGTTCTTGAAGACCAGAGTAACACATCACTACTGGAAACGGCAAATTTGCCGTCTGTCAGTTCTTTGCCGTCAGCTGGCAAACGGCAAAGAAGCTATTTGCCATCAGTTTTCAGAAAACAGACGGCAAAGAACTAGCTGACGGCAAAGAAGCTAATTGCCATCTACCAGCGGACAGCAAAGAAGCTTTGCCGTCAACTAGCAGACGGCAAAGAGGAAGGGTGGCCCACTAACGGGTATAAGCTCACGGACAGTTTCTTTGCCGTCTGCTAGCGGATGGCAAAGGTTCTTTGCCGTCAGCTAGCGAACGACAAAGAATTAACGTCTGTTCCCCCTGGCCCCACCCCACTAGCTAGTCTCTTTGTTGTCTGCTAGCAGACGACAAAGAGATTAACCTACCTAACCCCCGCGCCCCACCCCTCTCTCTTCCCTCTCTCTCCCTCACCTCACCCACGCCGTCCCCCGTGCCCGAGCCGCCACCCCCCCTCCCCGCGCTACCCCCTCGGAGCCCTCGCCGCCCGCCCCATCGCCTCACCCCCTCTCTATCCCCTCACCTCACCAGCGCGTGCCGCCTCGTGCCCGAGCCGCCGCCCCCCGCGCCACCCCTCAGAGACCCTGTCGCCACCGGCCAGCCCCGCCCACTGGAGCCCGCCTCGTCGCCGGTCGGCCGCCCACCCCGCCCCGGTCGCCCCTCCCAGCGGACGCAGGCCGCGGCCACCGCGCTACCCCGCCCCACCGCCGGAGCTGCGCCGCTCCCCACCGACGGAGCCGCACCGTGCCGCCCCGCCACCGGCGCCACGCCGCCTAGCCCCGCCCTACCGCGGGAGCTGCACCGTCGCCTAAACCCTAAGGTGTTTTTTTCTTTTTTCTTTTCTTTTTTTCTATTTTTTAGATTTGGTTTAGCTAGGTTTTTTAGATTTAGTTTAGCTAGGTTTATTTAGATTTAGTTTAGCTAGGTTTATTTCCCATCAGTTTCTAGAAAACAGACGCCAAAGAACTAGCTGATGGCAAAGAGCTTATTTGTCATCAGCTAGTTCTTTGTCGTCTGCCAGCGGACGGCAAAGAAGCTTTACCGTCAGCTAGCAGACAACAAAGAGAAAGGGTGGCCCACTAAGGGGTATCAGCTAACGGACAGTTTCTTTGCCGTCAGCTAGCGGACGACAAAGATTCTTTGCCGTCAGCTAGCGGATGGCAAAAAATTAACGTCTGTTCCCCCCGGCCCAACCCCACTAGCTAGTCTCTTTGTCGTCTGCTAGCAAACGGCAAAGAGATTAACCTACCTAACCCCTGCGCCCACCCCCTCTCTCCCCCCTCTCTCTCTCTATCCCTCACCTCACCTGCGCCGTCCCCCGTGCCCGAGCCGCCGCCACCCCCGCGCTACCCCCCGAGCCCCTGCCGCCGCCGGCCAGCCCCGCCCCTCACCGCCCGCCCCGTCGCCCCATCCCTCTCTCTCTCCCCTCACCTCACCAGCGCGCGCCGCCTCGTGCCCGAGCCGCCGCCCCCCGCGCCACCCCCCGGAGCCCCCGTCACCATCGGCCAGCCCCGCCCACCGGAGCCCGCCACGTCGCCGGCCGCCCGCCCGCCGTGCCCCGGCCGCCCCTCCCAGCGAACGCAGGCCGCGGCCATCGCGCTGCCCCGCCCCACCGCTGGAGCCGCGCCGCGCCCCACCACCAGAGCCATGCCGCCCAGCCCCGCCCCGCCGTCAGAGCCGCACCGTCGCCTAAACCCTCAGGTGTTTTTTTTCTTTCTTCTCTTTTCTTTTTTATGTTTTTCAGATTTAGTTTAGCTAGGTTTATTTAGATTTAGTTTAGCTAGGTTTATTTAGATTTAGTTTAGCTAGGTTTATTTAGATTTATTTTAGCTAGATTTATTTAGATTGTCGGGGGTCGAGGATCGAGGGGAAAAGGAGACGAGGGTCGACCCCGACACGACACCACCGACACCCCGACACCCCGACATGGCAACCCTGACCCCGACACGACACCCTCGACACCCCGACCCCGTAACGACACCCCCAACCCCGACACGATACCCCGACCCCCGACATGACACCCCGACACCCCAACACGGCACCCCCGACCACGACACAACACCCCTACCCCGACATGACACCCCTAACACCTCGACCCCAACACGACACCCCCGAGACCCCGACACCCCTAGATTTAGTTTAGGTTTATTTAGCTTGTTGGGGGTTGAGGATCAAGGGGAAAAGGAGTCGAGGGTTGACCCCGACACGACACCACAGACACCCCGACCGCCAACATGACACCCCGACACCCCGAGACGGCACCCCTGACACCCCGACCCCGACACGACACCTCCGACACCCCGACCCCGACATGACACCCCAACCCCTGACACGACACCCCGACACCCCGACACGGCACCCCCGACTACGACACAACACCCCTACCCTGACACGACACCCCCGACACCCTGACCCCGACACGACACCCCCGACACCCCGACCCCGACACGACACCCCCGACACCCCGACCCTGACACAACACGGGTCATATATTTGTGAATTATGAGTTAGGTCATATATTTTTCGATTTTGTAATACAGAACATCATATTTATGTTGATCAGGTGGATTTAAATGTGCTGTTGTTTCGTCGCTGCGAGGGTCTGGTGTTCGACGACCTTCCCATGCGTTTGACAAACTCCGCCCCTGCGTTCGTGGGTGAGCACAAATGACATCTCCTCCTGCCCCCTTCATTTCCTCTATTCCAGTCTTCGTGCCGATGGAACTTGCTAGCTATTGGTGTCTTCAATCATCAGTATGCGTGACCACTATGCGTCTCCCGTTCGAAAGGGTTACATCTATAAATATGCATTCATTAGCATATTTATAACCGTGATTGTTTCGAATTGTCCAACGTTATCCATGGACAGCCCGAGTATGTGTAGATTGGCTTCGTTTTCCCATATGCTCTGCTCCAGATCCGATGCACAATTTCGTCAGTGCCTCCCTGTTGTTCTCCGGGTACACATCCTCTCTTCTTATTGCCGAGACGTGTATCAGGAGAACAGCAGGGAGGTGCTGCCGAAATTGTGCGTCGGATCCGGCACGGAGCATGGGAAAACGAACCCAATCTACACATACTCGGGTGGGATTAGGACCTATCTTTACCTAATATCTTATAGGTTGTATCGACGTAATAAAACTGACAAACTCTATTAACTGATGAATATGGTTTGCTGAATTATGTATATATTTTTTGTGTGTCCAGTAGCTAGGCAAGATGAGTGATCGTGTGTGGATGTACACCGGTCACACTAGTCAGAAAGACATGACTCGTGAATGGATAACAAAAACCAAGGAGTTTGTGAGATTCGCATTTGCAAATGCACAGAAAACAACCTGGGGCCCTTGTGTCGATTGCAACAACTTTAAGAAGAAGTCAGAGTTTGAAATGATCAAACACCTGTACAAGTGGGGTTTTACGCCTAATTATACGGTCTGGAAATTTCATGGTGAGTCTGCCCAACGTGCCAGAGCTGAGGTGGTTCATCATCACACCGACAAGCATGGTACCGGGATCGAAGATATGGTGCAAGACTTTGATGATGCTCAGGATTCAGACGATGAGATGGAGGAATCTACAAAGGCCTTTTATGAAATGTTGGAGTCTTCAAAACGTCCTCTCCACGAGCACACTGAACTTTGTCAGCTGGATGCCATCGCGCAAGTAATGGCTCTGAAGGCTTAGTTCAACCTGGGCAGAGAATGCTACGACGCGATGATGACGATATTTGGACGCTTTCTACCCGAAGGCCATGTATTGCCACCAAACCAGTATCAGTCAGACAAAATCCTACGTGCGCTTAAGATGCCCTATGAGAAGATAGATGCCTGTGAGAATGGATGTGCCTTATTTAGGCTTGAGTATCCGGGCTTGAACTATTGCCCCATTTGCAATGCTTCCAGGTATGTTCTGGTAGACAATGGTATGGGTGAGAAAAGTCAGACCAAAATCCCCATTGATGTTCTTCGGTATCTGCCAATCATACCAAGACTTCAACGTCTTTTCATGGTCGAAGATACGACCAGACAGATGACATGGCATAAATTGGGCAAAAGAACAGAACTAAATGTAGATGGGAATACGATGTTGGGACACACTTCAGACGATTTTGCGTGGAAGCACTTCGATGCATTGCATGAGGATAAAGCGGTAGATCCAAGGCATCCTCGAGTTGCCATCAGCACGGATGGGTTCAATGTGTATGGTATGACGGCAGCACAATACAGTTGTTGGCCTATATTTGTCATTCCACTCAATCTCCGCCCCGGAGAGATTATGAAAAGAAAGAACATTTTCCTGACATTGATAATTCCAGGGCCCAAATATCGGGGGAAGAATATGAATGTGTACATGCAGCGGCTTAAGGATGAATTGCAAGAAGCCTGGGATAATGGGATCAAGACATACGATGCCACTACCAAAAAGAACTTCAAAATGCATGTGTGGTACATGTACTCTTCGCATGACTTGCCGGCGTATGCACTATTCGGTTGCTGGTGTGTGCATGGAAGGTTTTTGTGCCCCACATGCAAGGCAACTCTTGAGTTTCGTTGGCTGCAGGCGGGTCGCAAGTTTTCTTGCTTCGACATGCATAGACAGTTCCTGGATCCTGACCATAAGTTCAGAAAACACAAGAAGAATTTCATCAAAGGTAGAGTTGTCAAAAACACCGCACCACCTGCGTTGCCACGCCCAACAGATCCTGGATCAGATAAATGCTCTCGAGCCGGATCCAGATCGTCCAGGGTATTTCAAAGGGTATAATACGGAACACGCCTCGACTCACAAGATATGTTTCTAGGATCTGCCTTACTTTAAAGACCTCCTTTGCCCACACAACATCGACATGATTCGCACTGAAAAGAATATCACGGAGGCCGTTTTTGGTACATTGTTCGGCATAGAGGGGAAGTCGAAGGATAATCCTAAGGCTAGAGTCGATCAGGAGGCTCTATGTGATAGACCATTACAAAACATTCGACAACCAAAAGGAAAGAAGAACTGGAGGAAGCCAAAGGCATGGTTCAATCTTGGAAGGGCAACTATGAGGGAAATGATCTTGTGGGTGAAAACGCAGTTGATGTTCCCCGATGGGTATGCAGCGAATCTAAAGAGGGGAGCGAGTCTTGACAAATTGAAAATATTTGGTCTCAAGAGTCATGATTGGCACATATGGCTTGAGCGGGTAATGCCGGTGATGTTGTGTTGCTTTATCCTTGAGGATGAATGGCTAGTACTGGCAAAGCTGAGCTATTTCTTCCGCCCTTTGTGCGAAAGAACTATCGCCTGACGTGCTAGACGAACTAGAAGAGTTGGCACTAGAGTTGATCTGCAAGTTAGAAAAGATCTTTCCACCGGGCTTCTTTAATCCAATGCAGCATTTGATTTTGCATCTCTCGACCGAGGCAAGATTGGGGGGCCGTGCAAAATCGTTGGTGCTTCGCAACTGAGAGGATGTAGAAGACGCTTCGAGCAAAATGTAAAAATAAATGTAGAGTTGAAGCATCGATGGCCGAGGCATTCATTACTAAGGAGGCGGAAAACTTTGTGTCAACACAATACAAAGCCAAGAATCGTCATTTGCATAAAAAAGCCTTGGTACAATGATGGCGACCGTGAAAAAGGTCGATCCAACCTCAGCCTATTCAAAGGGAAGCTCGCACCCGCCGGTGCTTCGAAAGCAATAGCATTGGATGTCGAAGAATGGCGGACCATTTCGTTGTATATCTTCAACAACCTAACAGAAGTGCGGCCTTTCATCGAGTAATTTCTTGGTACATTGTTTCGCAACCTCTAGTTCCTTTGAAATGCTCTTATTCCCGGATATGTGATACAGTCGATACGTCACCAAATTCTCGGATGGAGCGGTGATCCAAAAGGATTCCATCGAATAGTATGAGCTTCTGGCAAAGCATGGAGGCGGCTATCCGGTTTCATCTCTTGGTTCAAGCAAACAGTAATTTCCATTAGACGATTTCATTTCTTCGCCTAGTTTGCGGCTAATGCAACAATCCTTTCGTATTAAACTTGTAGGCTAATGCAGAGTCTATGGAATGGTTTTGACTATAAGGTCCGTTCATTTGACAAATACGACATCAACGGGTATCGCTTTTGTACTTTTGGCAAAGAGCTATCTATGGCCGACAGAAAGTCTACAAATTATTGTGTCTCCGCTGTCGTCAAAGGAGGGGTCAAGTATTATGGAAGAGTTGAAGCAATTTATGAACTTACATTCTTTGGTGAAAACCCACCAAACGTCGTAGTCTTCAAATGTTATTGGTTCCAGCCGAAGGAGACTAGAAGGACTCATGTACATATAGGGCTAGTCGAAATCAAACAAAGCACCCATTTGGGTGTTCCTAATGTCTATATTACGGCTCAACAGGCGACCCAAGTTTTCTATCTACCATGGGCCTGCCAAACGAATCCAAATCTGAAAGGTTGGGATGTCGTTTATGATGTGCTGCCACATTTTAGACCACCTCCCCTCAATGAAGATGATTATGAACCTCACATTAACCCAGACACATATGAAGGAGAATTCTTCCAAGAAACACGTGTTTCCAAAAACGTTTCAAGAACCGCTCTACTTCACCCCAGAACATTGAGGTCGACAGCGACAGTGAATCCGACTTCACCCCTGAGCCGGAACAAGAAGAGACGGAAGAAGAAGAGGTTACTGCTGCGGATGACCTGTCAATGCTTGACCGATTACATAGAGGCCTTCCACATGTTGATGCATTTATTGATGATGCTGATGAGCACGTCATTACTGATAGTGATGATGATTATGCATTTATTGATCCCGGAGCATATATAGACGATGAAGATTAATATTAGTAATGTGAGGTATTCAATTATTATTATGTACATATATATTATTAATTAGTTCATGTTATTAGGTATTCAATTTTTTTATGTTGAACTAATTTCGTTCACTCTTTGTCATTGCAGGTGTTGACACATGGTGGGCACGGGTCGAGAGCGCTCTGTGCCTCCTTCCTCGGCGCGTGTTGGGAGGGGTGCTATTATTCCACCCCAGCAACTCCGAAGAGCGCTGGTACACTGTATGCAGACACCAGCGGGCGTTTCTTCTTCGACCGGGAGAGGTCGGGGGAAGACGAAGAGAGGTGGTAGAGGTAGGAAGGCTGCTGCACCACCCCAGCTGATTCTCCCGGCCACAGGAGTGCTCCGTCTCAGGTGGACCCGTCTGACTTGGACCCGTCTCGGACTCCGGTCACCGAGCCTCGGGCCGACAAGCCTCGGATCACCGAGCCTTCGTCCCAGGAGACTCCGGTCCCAAAGTCTTCGTCCCAGGAGACTCGGGTCCCAGAGTCTTCATTCCACGTGACTCCGGAGGCTAGTGTCCATGCTGATGGTGGCGAGGATAACTTGTCTAAGGACACCTATAGCGAGAGCGAGTTGGTTGAGGAGGGCAAGAAGGTCTACCAGCGTTGTTGTACAAAGCTCCCGCCCGTGCCGACGACCCGCGATCAGAGGTGGTTGATTGAGTCTAATGCGAAGAGTAAGTGCATTTACTCTTTTTTAACCTTTTGCCTTCATGTTTCTTCAAATTAATATCTAATGTGTTGGCATTGTCATACTGCAGGGGTTGGAAACACGAGCGTGGTGTCCACAGGCCCAACCAGGTCCTTGGTGTGCTTATCCGGCACCACTTCCCGAGGAAGGTCCAGTTGCCCGGTGAGGGTGAGGTTCCACAGGTAGCACTAACCTGGGAGCTGTACATGGCTGCCCCGGCCCCGCCGGAGGAGATGGTCAACGGTGTCTTGTGCGAGACGGTGGTTGACATTGTGATCCGTCGGTTTTGGGTAATTTCTCTTTTACAGAATTAAAAATCAATAACACCTAGTGATTGTACTAATCAGTGTTGTCTTGTTTGATTGCAGACCTTCTATAGGTGTCTTGAGGAACACGAGGCGAAAGTGGATGTTGTTCTTGTAGCCGAGTGCAAGCACCTACTTCAGAACTTACAACACGAGGGTCGGGTGCAGGCTATTCGAGACTACTACGCCTCGACTAACATTAAGAGGGCCAAGAAGAAGTGCCGCAAAAATTATCTGAGTAAGGAGAAGTTAATGAAGGTAATTAACTATTCTTAAGGCCTTGTACTTAGTTTCCTTGATTTGATTCGTAGGCGTAGCGCTGAAATTTCTCTTGTCTAACTTAGGTGCCCCCGAGATGGTGTGCGGATAGGACGGACTGTTGGGAGGCATTGGTGGATGAGTGGTGCTTTCCCGAATGGCTAGCTAAACACAACAAGCCCAAGGATAAGCGTGCCCAAATGAAAGGTGTGCCACACCATCAAGGGAGCTCCAACCTGTTTGAGTACGGGGATCACTGGGTATGTGGTTTGCTTCATGATTCATGCAATTTCATTCTTCATGCTAGCTTGAGCCCTTAACTAATATTTTGTTACTCTCTTTTAGGTGCGAGAAAACAAGAAGGAGGTGCCACCTCCGTTCGACCTCTATGCCATGGCCCATACTGCCCCGTACAAGAAGGCCAAGGCATTCTCTGAGGATGACCTCGATCATCCAGAGAGCTTCAGCAATATCTCCTCCGACAACAAGCTTGTGAGGTACAGAGATGAGGGGAAGGCAAGGAAAGGGGAGGAATTCAACCCTAGCCAGAGTCCTTTTGATCCAGAGCTCGTGATGATATCTGGTGGCGGGAGGCCCCATGGCTCGATAGCCATTGGGGATGGACTAATTCGTTGTCCTAGAACTCTCCCGGAGATCAAGAAGCGCCAGATGAGCTTCGATCCTGAGATAAGGCCTCGTCCACGGCCAATGGAGCTCGCCATCGAGGCTAGGGCCCAGGAGCTTCTGGCGGAGGCAAACAGGAAGGCGACACAGAGGGAGAGGGACATGAAGGAGAGGACGGCTAGGCTGTGGAGGAGGAGAGGAACCGGAACGACGCGTCTCATCGGGCCCTATATGAGCTCCTCGTGGTAAGTTTCTCCTACATATTAGCCAAATCATGCACGTAATGTTCATTTCATCACTAACTAATATGACTGACTCATGAAAACAAAATGTGCAGACCGTGTGCCAAAACAATGGTCAGACCTCTCCGTCGATGCCCCAGATTGGAATAGCACCCGCGGTGAGTTTCATTTCAATGGTCATTAGTTACTAGTATTCACATTTGAGTTGCATCATGCTAAGGAGACATTGCAAATGATCTTTGGTGCAGTGTGCCTCCTGACAAGCATCAACTGATCCTTCTACGTCTGTCGCAACCCCGACCGGTCCTTCTACGTCTCACCCTGGCGCAAACCCGACCGGTCCTTCACCTCCGTGATGATGGTAAGTTTTCCCAAGCGTTTTGCTTAACAAATGCATACATAGCTTAAGAAATGACCAATTTAGCTCCAAAATGACCTATACTTAGCTTCTTTAGTCCATTTATGACATACTAAGCATACTTAGGTAAAAAATGACATGATAACCTTGGTTTTGCTCCAAAATGACATTCACTTAGCTTATTTTCCTCCAAAATACAAAATAACCTTACCTACCTCCAAAATGACCGATTATAACTAGGATAGCTCAAAAATGACCTACACTTGCCATTTTGTCCTCCAAAATGAGTAAATATGCTTAGTTAGCTCAAAAATGGCCTAACTACCTAGGATAGCTCAATAATGATCTATACTTAGCTTAGCTAGTTCATTTATGACATAATTAGATTACTTAGGTAAAAAATGGCATAATAACCTTGGTTTAGCTCCAAACTATCATATCATTAGTTCATTTTCCTCCAAAATGACAAAATAACCTTACCTAGCTCCAAAATGACTAATTATAACTAGGATAGCTCAAAAATGACATAATTAGCTTACTTAGGTAAAAAATGACATAATAACCTTCTAACCTCCAAAATGACCTATTTACCTAGCTTAGCTCTAAAATGACCTACACTTAGCATTTTTACCTAGCTTAGCTAAAAAATGGCATTTTTACCTACCTTAGTTATAAGAATAAGAAGATAAAGAAGAGGAGAGGAGAAAAAGAAAGAGAAGAAAAATTCTTCTTCTTCTTCTAGCTAGTCTTCTTCTTCTAGTCTTCTTCTTCTTCTTCTAGCTAGTTTTCTTCTTCTAGTATTCTTCTTCTTCTTCTTCTTCTTCTAACTTTCTTCTTTCCCAATTTGCAGATTTGCTTTCGATGAGGAAGCTTGCGTTGATGGAGTCTACTCTTCTTCTTGTGCTTCCTTTTTTTTCATTTTGTAGGATGAACAATGTGAAACTTGCTACCTATATATGTATGTATGGATGAAACCATTGTATGCTTGTTGTGGGATACGTTGGCTAGCTATATATGTTGCATATGGACTTTTTATTTGGTATGTATATATATGTGTTGGATGATCATATCCATATGACAGGGATATGATTTGGTATGTATATGTGTTGTTATGCTTGTTGAAAGTATTTTCAAATGTGTGTATATATATGTGAAATTCTGTGAAATTGAATGAATTTAATAAAAAACAGAAAAAACAGATATTGTACAGGCTCTTTGCCGTCTGCTGGCGGACGGCAAAGAAACAGGTGCTTTGTCATCCGATGGCAGACGGCAAAGAACCTTAGGTCTTTGTCGTCTGCCAGCGGACGACAAAGTGCGTCGTTAACCCCTTAACGCCGTAAGCTGCCACGTGTGCCGTCCATGGTCTTTGCCATCAGCTGGCGGACGGCAAAGACCTAAGGATCTTTGTCGTCTGCCAGCGGACAGGAAAGCGCCCTTTACCGTAGCTTATTCAGCCGGACTGTTGGCCGTCTACTGGCCGACGGCAAAGCCTTTGTCGTCCGCCATGCATGCCTTTGCCGCCAGGGATCGCTGACGGCAAAGTAGCTGATTCCTGTAGTGCATTAAGTAAGATGACATGATGTAGAGGGCTAAACTCAAGCAATATGATGAAAACCCCATCTTTTTACCCTTGATGGCAACAATACAATACGTGCCTCGCTACCCCTACTTTGTCACTAGGTGAGGACACCGCAAGATTGAACCCAAAACTAAGCACTCCTCCTATTGCAAGAATTACCAATCTAGTTGGCCAAACCAAACCAATAACTCGAAGAGACTTGCAAAGATATTAAATCATGCATAAAATAATTTAGGAAAGACACAAATAATATTCATGGATAATCTGAACATAAACCCACAATTCATCGGATCTCGACAAACACACCGCAAAAGAGTATTACATCAGATAGATCTCCATGAAGATCATGAAGAACATGGTATTGAGAAGAAAAGAGAGAGAGAAGAAGCCATCTAGCTAGTAGCTATGGACCCGTAGGTCTGTGGTGAACTACTCATGCATCGGAGGAGGGGCAATGGAGTTGATGTAGATGCCCTTCGTGATCGAATCCCCCTTCGATAGATTACCGAAAAAGGCTCCAAGATTGGATCTCTCGAGAACGGAGGCTTCTGGCGGCGAGAAAGTGTTATTGTGGCTCTTTCTGATAATGATGGAATATTTGGGAATTTATAGGCTGAAGATTAGGGTTAGGGGAGCAGCCATGGGCCCAAAAGCCTGCCCGACATGGCCACCCCCTGGCCGCGCCCCTAGGGCTTTGGCCCCACAGTGGCTCCTATGTCTTGGTTGTCAAGTCTCGGAGATTCCTTTTGTTCCAGAAAAATTCCTTCTGAAGGTTTTATTCCGTTTGGACTCCGTTTAATATTTCTTATCTGCGAAACTCAACAACAAGGAAAAAACAAAAACTGGCACTAGGCTCTAGATTAATAGGTCAGTCCCAAAAATAATATAAAATATCATATTAATGCATATAAAACATCCAAAACTGATAATATAATAGCATGGAACAATCAAAAATTATAGATATGTTGGAGACGTATCAGCATCCCCAAGCTTAATTCCTGCTCGTCCTTGAGTAGGTAAATGATAAAAATAGAATTTTTGATGTGGAATGCTACCTAACATATTTATCCATGTAATATTATTTATTGTGGCATGAATATTCAGATCCGTTAGATTCAAAACAATAGTCTTATATTGACATAAAAACAGTAATACTTCAAGCACACCAACAAGGTAGTCATGTCCTTTCGAAATAACATGGCCTTAGAAAGTCATCCCTACAAAATCATATGGTCTGGCTATGATCCATCTTCCCCACACAAAGTATCTAAATCATGCACAACCCCGATGAACAAGTCAAGCAATTGTTTCACACTTTTGGTGTTCTCAAACCTTTTCAACTCTCACGCAATACATGAGCGTGAGCCATAGATATAGCATTATAGGTGGAATAGAATATGGAGGAGGTGCAAGGAAAAAAGGAGAAGATAGTCTCACATCAACTAGGCGTATCAACGGGCTATGGATATGCCCATCAATAGATATCAATGTGAGTGAGTAGGGATTGCCATGCAACAAATGCACTTAGAGCTATAAGTGTATGAAAGCTCAAAAAGAAAACTAAGTGGTCGTGCATAATGAATATCCACTAGTTATATGAAAGTGAAAAAATAGGAGACTCTCTATCATGAAGATCATGGTGCTAGTTTGAAGCACAAGTGTGGAAAAAGGTAGTGGCAATTTTCCCTTCTCTCTTTCTCTCATTTTTTTATTTTGGTGGGCTTCTTTGGCCTCTTTTAGTTTTTTTTGTTTGGGCTTCACTGGCCTCTTTTATTTTTTGTAAAGTCCGGATACTCATCCCAACTTGTGAGGGAGTCATAGCCTCCATCATCCTTTTCTCTCATGGAACAATGCTCTATTAATGAAGAATCATCACACATTTACTTACTTATAACTCAAAGAAAAAGAAATTACAACTCGATTCCTATGACAAGATATAATTCTGTATGCAATATGAAGTGATGATGCAAGTCATAGAAAAACTACATGATGAAAGTTGCATGGCAATATATCTCGGGATGGCTATGGAAATACCATAATAGGTAGGTATGGTGGATGTTTTGAGGAATATATGGTGGCTGTTTTGAGGAAGGAGGGTTTGGTGTACCGGCGAAAGTTGCACGGTACTAGAGAGGCTAGCAAAGATGAAAGGGTGAGAGTGCGTATAATCCATGGACTCAACATTAGTCATAAAGAACTCACATACTTATTGTAAAAGTCTATTAGTCATCAAACAAAGCATTATACGCATGCTCCTAGGGGATAGGTTGGTAGGAGTTAACCATCACGCGCTCCCGACCCTCACACAAAGGTCGACAATCATTAAACAAATCATGCTCCGACTTCGTTACATAACGGTTCACCATACGTGCATGCTACGGGAATCACAAGCTTTAACACACGTATCTCTTCCAATTCACAACTACTCACTAGCATGACTCTCAAATTATCATCCCTATTATCTCAAAACTATATGCAAGGAATCAAACTTCTCATAGTTTTTAATGCACTTAATATGAAAGTTTTTTTATATCCCTCTTGGATGCCATTATATTAGGACTAAATTCATAACCTAAACAAATTACCATGCTGTTTTAAGAAACTCTCAAAATAATATAAGTGAGGAACAAGAGTTGAATAATTTATATAAAATATAACACCACCATGCTCTATAAAGATATAAGTGAAGCACTAGAGCAACATTGCCTAGCTCAAAAGATATAAGTGAAGCACATAGAGTATTCTAACAAATTCACGATTCAGCGTCTCTCTCTCAAAAGATGTATGCGGGAAGGATGATTATGGCAAACTAACAAGCAAAGACTCATATCATACAAGACGCTCCAAGCAAAACACATATCATATGGTGAATAAAAATATAGCCTCAAGTAAATTTACCGACGGATTGAAGACGAAAAAGGGGATGCCTTCCGGGGCATCCCCAAGCTTAGGCTTTTCGGTATCCTTGAATATGACTTGGGGTGCCTTGGGAATCCCCAAGCTTAGGCTCTTTCCACTCTTTATTCCATAGTCCATCAAATCTTCACCCAAAACTTGAAAACTTCACAACACAAAACTCAACAGAAACTCATGAGATTCATTAGTATAAGAGAAATAAATCACCACTTTAGGTACCTTGTGAACTCATTCTTTATTTATATTTGTGTCATACCTACTGTATTCTAACTTTTCCATGACTCATACCCCCCGATACGACCCATAGATACATCAAAATAAGCAAACAACACAAAGAAAACAGAATCTGTCAAAAACAGAACAGTCAGTAGCAATCTGTAAACTTCGAATACTTCTAGAACTCTAACAATTCCGTAAAAATAGAAAAATTGGTTAAAAATTTGTATATCAATCTTGTGTGAAATTTCAGACCAATTACACTCTCTGAAATATTTGGAAAATTCTTGGACTGAGAGGAAAAGTTTCGGTTTTTCAGGAGGATCAAATCAACAACTACCGTAGATCACCCCAAAGGTTTTACTTGGCACAAACACTAATCAAAACACAAAAACATAATTACTACAGAAGTAATAATGTGCCAAACACACCAAAACAGAAGCAAAAATCAGAAAGCAAAATAAAATTGGGTTTGCCTCCCAACAAGCGCTATTGTTTAACGCCCTAGCTAGGCAAAACGCAATAGATCTAGGTATTGTCATCTTTGGTATGCAATCCATAAGTAGATCTCATAATAGATTCAAGGTAATTTTATTTTATTTCCAGGAAAGTGTTCCATGCTCTTCCTTAATGGAAATTGGAATCTAATATTCCCTTCCTTCATATCAATAATTGCACCAATCGTTTTAAGGAAAGGTCTACCAAGAATAATAGGACATGTAGGATTGCAATCCATATCAAGAAAAATGAAATGTACGGGCACATAATTCCTATTTTCAACAGTAATAACATCGTTAATTCTTCCCGTAGGTTTCTTTATAGTGGAATCCGCAAGATGCAAATTTAAGGAACAATCATCAAATTCACGGAAACCTAACACATCATATAAAGTTTTTGGAATCGTAGAAACACTAGCACCCAAATCACACAAAGCATGGCACTCATAATATTTAATCTTAATTTTAACAGTAGGTTCCCACTCATCATATAGCTTTCTAGGTATAGAAACTTCCAACTCAAGTTTTTCTTCAAAAGCTTTCATCATGGCATCAACAATATGTATAGTAAAAGCTTTGTTTTGATTATAAGCATGAGGAGAGTTCAACATGGATTGAAACAAGGAAATATAATAAATTAAGAAGCATATATCATGATTAAAGTCCTTGAAATCCAAAAGAGTGGGTTCATTGCTATTTAAAGTTTTGATCTCTTCAATCCCACTTTTATCAATCTTAGCATCAAGATCTATAAACTCCGAATCATTGGGACGCCTTTTAACTAAAGTTGACTCATATCCATTCCCATCCTTATCAAGATTAACTTGGAAAACTAAGATTCAATAGGAGTTACATTAATCAGTTTAAGATCTTCATCAATATTATCACGAGAACACACTTTTTCAAGCCATTCACGCTTAGCACGAACTCTAGAGGTTCTTTCTACACTCATCAATAGAAATTATCATGTCTTTTAAAGACTCATTAATATCATGTTTGGGTGGAATATATCTAATTTTTAAATAATCAATCTCAAGAGAAATTCTATCAACGTTCCTAGCCAAATCATCAATCTTGAGCAATTTTTCTTCAATCATAGTATTGAAACCATTTTGCGTACTAATGAATACTTTAATATTACTCTCAAAATCAGAGGGCATTTTATTGTAATTTCCATAAGAATTGTTATAGGAATTACCATAATTATTAGAGGAGTTACTAGGAAACGGCCTAGCATTGAAATTACCTCTATAAGCGTTATTACCAAATTTGTTCCTACCAACAAAATTCACATCCATAGATTCATTATTATTTCCAATCAAAGAAGACAGGGGCATATCATTAGGATCAATATGAACACTCTTACTAGCAAACAATTTCATCAATTCATCCATCTTTTCACTCAAAGTATTAATCTCTTCAATAGCATGCACTTTTTTACTAGTAGGAGATCTTTCGATGTGCCATTGAGAGTAATTTGCCATAATATTATCTAGGAGTTTAGTAGCTTCCTAGAAGCAAAATTTAATCCAGCATAGAAAATTTGTATAATCATCCATAAACTCAAACCATGTGCGGGGCAATTCCTAATCATAAGTTTCATCCTCTCCCAAGATTGTGCAACATGTTAATGATCAAGTTTCTTAAAATTCATTATATCGTTCCTAAGGGAGATGACCTTAGCGGGCGGAAATTACTTGGAAATAAAAGCATCTTTACACTTATTCCATGAATCAATACTATTTTTTGGCAAAGATGAAAACCAAGTTTTAGCACGATCTCGTAGTGAGAACGGGAATAGCTTCAATTTAACAATATCATTATCCACATATTTCTTCTTTTTCATATCACACAACTCAACGAAAGTATTTAGATGGGAAGCGACATCTTCATTAGCAAGGCCGGAAAATTGTTCTTTCATAACAAGATTAAGCAAAGCAGCATTAATTTGATAAGATTCCGCACTAGTGGCGGGAGCAATAGGAGTACTAATAAAATCATTATTATTAGTATTGGAAAAGTCACACAACTTGGTATTCTCTTGAATCATCATGACAAAGCGAGCAATCAAGCATACAAGGAAACAAAAAGCAAACAAAAAGATGAACGAAAAAGGGCGAATAAAAAGGCAAATCTGTTTGGTATCTTCTGAAAATCTTTTTAGAAGTGGGGGAGAGGAAAACGAGAGGCAAATGGAAAATAATGTAAATGCAAGAGATGAGTATGTGATGGGTACTTGGTAGGCTTGATTTAGATCTCCCCGCAACCAAACCAGAAATTGGCAAGTTGAAGAGAGAGTTCTTATCTTGACTTGACTTGTATCTCCCCGGCAACGGCGCCAGAAATCCTTCTTGCTACTTCTCGAGCATGCGTTGGTTTCCCATGAAGAGGAACGGTTTGATACAACAAAGTAGCAAGGCATTAATCCAGTAGAAGATACAAGCGAATCACCAATAGATGTACCCGCACAAAGAATCAAACTCTTGCACCCAACCCTATAAAGGGGTTGTCAATCCCTTCACGGTTACTTGCAAGGATGAGATTTAATAGAGATAGATATAATAGGATGCTTGAACAGAAAGTAAAACTAAAACTAAAAATAATTCAACAAGTATTTTTGGTTTTAGATCCGAAAATATAATATGGAAAATAAACCCGGGGGCCATAGGTTTCACTAGATGGCTTCTCTCATGATGGCAAGTATTACGGTGGGTGAACAAATTACTGTCGAGTAATTGATAGAAAAGAAAATAATTATGAAGATATCCAAGGCAATCATTATGCATATAAGAATCATGTCCGTGACAAGTAGACCGAAACGATTCTGCATCTACTACTACTACTCCACACGTCGACCGACTCCTGCATGCATCTAGAGTATTAAGTTCTTGAAGAACAGAGTAACACATTAAGTAAGATGACATGATGTAGAGGGATAAACTCAAGCAATATGATGAAAGCCCCATCTTTTTACCCTTTATGGCAACAATACAATATGTGCCTTGCTACCCCTACTTTGTCACTGGGTGAGGACACCGCAAGATTGAACCCAAAACTAAGCACTTCTCCTGTTGCAAGAATTACCAATCTAGTTGGCCAAACCAAAGCATTAACTCGAAGAGACTTGCAAAGATATGAAATCATGCATAAAAGAATTAAGGAAAGACTCAAATAATATTCATGGATAATCTGAACATAAACCCACAATTCATCGGATCTCGACAAACACACCGCAAAAGAGTATTACATCGGATAGATCTCCATGAAGATCATGAAGAACATGATATTGAGAAGCAAGGAGAGAGAAGAAGCCATCTGGCTACTAGATATGGACCCGTAGGTCTGTGGTGAACTACTCACGCATCATCGGACGGGCAATGGAGTTGATGTAGATGCCCTCCGTGATCGAATCCCCCTCCGGCAGATTACCGAAAAAGGATCCAAGATTGGATCTCTCGGGAACGGAGGCTTCTGGCGGCGGAAAAGTGTTTTCTTGGCTCTTTCTGATAATGATGGAATATTTGGGAAATTATAGGGAGAAGATTAGGGTTAGGGGAGCAGTCGTGGGCCCACAAGCCTACCCGGCGCTGCCACCCCACTGGCCGCACCCCTAGGGCTTGTGGCCCCATGGTGGCTCCTCTCCCTTGGTTCTCAAGTCTCATAGATTCCTTTTGTTCGAGAAATATTCCTTCCGAAGGTTTTATTCCATTTGGACTCCGTTTAATATTCCTTATCTGTGAAACTCAAAAACAAGGAAAAATTGAAACTGGCACTAGGCTCTAGATTAATAGGTTAGTCCCAAAAATAATATAAAATAGCATATTAATGCATAAAAAACATCCAAAATAGATAATATAATAGCATGGAACAATAAAAAATTATAGATACGTTGGAGACGTATTAGTGTGCGGCGTCCACGAACCCGGTTGGCTGCTGGCAGAACACCTACTCCTGAAGATGACCGTGGAGAAAGGCGTTCGACACGTCCAGCTGGTGAATAGGCCACGCATGGGAGACTGCCAGCTGAAGGATAGTCCGGATGGTGCCCCATTTGACAACCGGGGCGAAAGTGTCAATGAAGTCGACGCCAACGTGTTGTCGAAAGCCACGTACCACCCAGCGCGCCTTATGGCGCTCAAGAGATCCATCTGGGAGAGTCTTGTGACGGAAGACCCACTTGACGGTGATGACGTTGGCATGTGGTGGCCGTGGAACAAGCTACCAGGTGTCGTTGCGCTAAAGAGCATCAAACTCCTCTTGCATCGCCGCAAGCCAGTTTGGATCCCGAAGGGTTACACGAAAAGAGGACGGGAGTGGTGACGGTGATGACGTCAAGGCAGCACACGCATACTCGCCGGGGGGTAGCGTGTACTAGGCCGGAGTGTCCCGGTGAGAGCCCGGGTGATGACCCCGGAAGGAGGCCCGACAGGGCTAGCCGCCGGCATAGCGACCGGAGAGCCGGTGGTGGCGGCGTGGGAGGAGGCGGTGAAGCCCGCGATGTCTGAACGGACCATTGGGGGCGGAGGCACCGCGGCGTAGCCCGAGATGTCCGAAGGGACCGTCGGGGCAAGGGACGTCGCACGGGAGGCCGGGGTGCGACCCGGTGACGGCAACCGGCCAGAGGGTGATGTAGAGGCGGGCTACGACGAGTCCTCGTGCCATGGGAGGGCGGCCTAAGAGGCCGTGTGTGGCACGACTGGAGAAGGTACCTGCTGAAAAGGGAAGACCATCTCATCAAAGTACACATGCCGCGAGGTGAAGATGCGGTGGGACATGAGATTATGGCACCGGTAACCTTTGGTGTTAGAAGGATAGCGAAGGAAAGTGCATGGAACAGACCTAGGTGCTAGCTTATGAGGAGTGGTGGACACGATACTAGGATAATAGAGACAACCGAAGATGCAACGACCATTGTAAGATGGAGGCGCACCAAAGAGAAGCTAATGGGGTGCGTAGTTCCAACACGGACGGCAGGGTCGGATGTTCATGAGAAGTGTGGCGGTGGCGAGCGCGTCTGGCCAAAACCAGGGTGGAACATTAGAGTGGAAGAGTAATGTGCGGATGCAATCATTAAGAGTGATGCGCTCGGCACGACCGTTTTGTTGAGACGTGTAAGGATATGTGAGGCGGAAGATGGTACCGTGGGTGGCAAGAAGGTGGCGAATGGCAGCGTTGTCAAACTCTTTTTCGTTGTCAGCCTAGAGTGCTAGGATGGGACGACCAAATTGGATGGTGACATAGGAATAAAAGGCGGTGAGTGTGTCTAATGCGTCGGACTTGCGACAAAGAGGAAACGTCCACACGCAGTGAGGAGAGTCGTCTAAAATCACCAAGTAATATAGATAGCCCGTGTTGCTTGCAACCGGGGATGTCCAGGCATCGCTATGTATTAACTGAAATAGAAAGTAGCAATAGTGGTAGAAGCACTAAAGGGTTGACGAACGTGTTTGCCAAGGCGACAAGCCTCACAAGTGTGGTCATCAACCTTATTACATGAAAAGGAAAAACTCTGAAGAATATGACACAAAACGGTGGAGTTTGGGTGGCCCAGACGAGCATGCCTAAGGTCGACACCGGCGGCGAGGGAGATGGGTCTGGTGGAGGTGGTGGTGGTGGGATGCACCGGGTAGAGATCCTCAGGCCTGTCACATCGGTGCAGCACCATCCAGGTATGGGCGTCCTTCACAGAAAAACTGATAGCATCAAAATCAACAGTGAGGGGATTCTCACGAGCAAGACAATGAACAGAACAAAGATTCGTGACTAAGTCAGGAGAAACAAGAACATTAGACATGCTGATAGGTGTAGACGAAGAGGGAAACGATGTGTGACCTATATGGGTGATGGGTAGGGATGAACCGTTACCAACGGTGATACGAGTAGGAGTATGAATATGAGTGGCGGAGGTGAGGTTACCGGGATGAGAGGTCATATGTGCAGTGGCACCCGAGTCCATGTATGAGTCACCACCACCCCCATAGGTGTTGGGAGAGGGGGTGGAGTGAAGTGCCGCCAGTAGGGCGGGATCCCTTGACACGAGCGCGTGCGGTGGGAGGGTCCCGCCATAGGAAGGCGTCGGTGCAGCGGGGTAGCCGTCGGGCAGACCGACAGGTCCGGTGGTGCCAAAGTAGGCTTGGTGGCGCAGCGGAGGAGGCCCGAGGAGACTCGGCGCAGGGGCTTGAGGCACCGGCATCGAGTATGCGTGGACGATGCCAGTCCATGGATTCGTGTCGTAGGTCCATGGCGGGGTAGGCTGCTACGGACAAGGGCCCCCGTACGGCGGCTGCTGATGCTTCTTTGGACGACCACCGCTGCGGCGGTTGTTGCGCCGGCCACCACCACCGCCTTGCTGCTGTTGCGGCTACTTCACCTGCTGCTGCTGCTGTGGCGGCGGCGGGAGGGGGAAGAACCCCGGTGGAATGGCGGGAGCCGAAGGCCGAGGCACGGGAGGCAGAGCGCCGCGTGAGAGACCTGCAGGGAGGACGGTGTGATGGACCCGCCGCTTAACCTGCTTCATCCGGCGTTCCTCCAAGCGAAGGTAGGCAACGTACTTGGGGAACGAGGGATCCGGCATCAAGGTGAGGTTGGAGGCGGCGTTGCCAATGTCCTCGTTGAGGCCAGCGGTGAGCGTGCTGAGGAGGGTGTCATCATCGATCTTGGCGCCGATGTCGCGGAGTTCATCGGACAACGTCTTGAGGCGGCGGCAATAGTCGTCGATGGACTGGTCATTTTGATGACAGCCAAAGAATTCTTGTTGCAAAAGGATACGGTGCTGAAGCTTGTTGTCGGTGAAGAGGCCGTTGAGTTTGACCCAGATGGCATGCACATCATCGCCCTCGCTGATGACGGTGTGGAAGAGATCCTTGGAGATGGTGAGGAAGAACCACCAGATTAGGGTGGCGTTGATGGCGGTCCACTCGGAGTCGTCCTTCATGTCGATGGAGAGGACGGAGCCGTCGATGTGATCCACGACGTTGTACTCGCGGAAGACTAGCGAGAAGTAAGTCTTCCACGCGTAGTACGAGGAGGCACGCGGGTCGAGAGTGATGGGGGCGCGCCCATGGATGTCGAGGTTGCAGATGTCAGCGGGATCAGGGCCTGCGAAGGGGTTGGTGTTGTCGGATTGGGAGGAGTGGACCGACATGATGATGGCTGCAAGAGGCGGCGGCAAGAGGCGACAGCAAGATGCGGCGGCAAAAGGCGGCGACGAGATGCTGCGGCAAGAGGCGGCGACAAGATGGTGCGGCAAGAGGTGGTGGCAAGATGCTGCGGCAAGAGGCTACGGCAAGGTGCTGCGGCAAGATGGTGCGGCAAGATGCTGCGGCAAGAAGCGACAGCGGCAAGAAGAAGCGGCAAGATGCGGCGGCGGCGGCTGGGGAGGGATGGTGGGGTTGAGGAGTAGGGTTTAGGGTAAGCAGCGTCGGCGGTAGGAAGTGGCGACGACAACTTGGGTAGCGGCGGCGGCTGCACGAGGCGGCGATGGCGGCTAGGGCAGCAGAGGGGGAAGGATCGGTGTGCTATCTGATACCATGTAAGTTAGGGATTGCATGCATCGATGATTCTCATTGATGGTGCATCGGGCACATATATAGGTACAAGGGGTGCAACTCATGTCTTGTTTCCCAAGTTACATACAGAATACAAAGAGAGGGAGACGTGACAGGTGCAATGTATAACCAAGACCTATAGACGTGTTACGCAGAGTCTACATGTTCAACAAAGACAAGTAGTAAACAACATGACTACCCTTTGCAAAATTAGAGGAAGAGTGAAAGAGATGTACTCCCTTCATTTTCACATATAAGCTTTTTCAGAAATTTCAATATGCACTACATACGGATGTGTATAGACGTATTTTAGAGTGTGGATTCACTCATTTTGCGACATATATAGTCTGGATTTGAATCACTAAAAGGTCTTATATTTAAAAATGGAATATGTATAATTGAATTGCAGCAAAGTAGGTATTGTTTGAATTTTTCTGTCAATCTGCTTTACTCAGTAGTATGAACAACTTGAGGTAACGATGCTTTGTTGGACTCAAGTTTATGAACATGGCTCAACAACATCGTATTGATCATGTATCGACTCTAAGGAGTCGTTAGTATAATTAAGACTTTCGTTGACATCTGAAAAGGTAAACTAAAATAAATGAGAGAGGAATTGAGAGATGAACATGTGTACACATGAGTGCAAAAGAAATGTGTACTAACTACAATGTTCACACAGTCCATTGTACTCATTCGTGACTCAAAGAGGAAGGGCATTGATTGTATGACAGCTAGTAGAAAACAAAGCAATTCTTTTTTTTGAACAAAAGGGGTTGTCCCCCCTGCTCCATTTTATTAATGAAGCAACAAAGGTTCACCGAGTTTAGACCTGACAATAAGGCCTGACCAACGACAGAAACTAAGAGTCTTGGATTATTACAGCCCAAAGCTCAAACTGGGAGCCAACATCAACTAAGAACAGACTACATATCTATCTCTAGCATCGCCCCAGTTACCTCCACGCGGTCCTGAGAAGCTCTCCCTTGTGCTTGTCCAGAAGAAGAACACACCGACGAAGGAGCACTGATAGTGTGCCGTCGCAAAGCACACTTCATTGAAGAAGGAAGCCTCTTAGACGAGCAAACACGCAGCCCATGCCCCTCCAAGTTCTTCCCTGGAAGCAAAAGGCATTTCTTAGAGTCCAAATACTCCACAAGGAGGCAACCACAGCCAAGTTTAACACTTTTTGGTTTTGTTCATCTGCTACATAGCAACAACATCATCTATATGGTTAGGAGCATGTATATCAAAACAGCTAGCAATGAATTTCTAGACATGTTTAGCCACAATACAATCTATAAACAAATGTTGCACCGATTCATTATCTGAACAGAAAAGGTAGGACATATCATCCACCTTTCTTCTCTTATTCAGGTTATTTCTAGTAAGAATTTTATTATAGGCCAATAACCACAAAAAGATATGCATTCTTTGTGGGCAAAGGATTTTCCAAAACCTATCCCCAACTTTACTCACTACCCCCCCCCCCAAAGTTGATAGTCCTATAAAAGGACTTGACAGTGTATTTCCCATTAGCTTCCAGTGTCCAAATAGGACGATCAGGGTCATTAGATAGTTGACATTGTTTGAGACAGCAGATCAGGGCCTGCCACATCTCCAAGCCCACCTGATCTACATTCCTCCTGAAGGAGAGTTTTAATTCTTCACCATCCCACACCTGCGCAACACTGCAGTCTTGCTGGTTGCAAATGGGGAAGAGTCTCCAAAATTGCACTTTAAGGGAACAATCCCCCACCCAAATGTCATGCCAAAAGCTAATATTACGACCATCCCCTAGTTTCCATTTATAAAATACTTTAGCAGCCGACAAGGCCCAAGTAACTCCCTTCCAAAAAGGAGAACCCACATTACTTCTAGACCATAAAACATTTGGGTTGTTCGTATTATACTTGTAATCCAGCAATTTCTTCCAATCTCTATTCTCTGCTTCAAAATACCTTTTACCCCAAGAAGCCACCAAGAGCATATTAAAATCTCTCAAGTTAGGGATCCCAAGCCCCCCCCCGAGCTTTTGGTTCTAGATTTAGACCCCAATTAGCCAAATGATATTTATGATCATCCCCCATATTACCCCAAAAAAAGTGAGCCATCTGGGAGTTAATGGCATAGCCCACTTTGGGAACTTAATAATAGCCATCAGGTATGCAGGAATACTAACAATACAAGCACATAACAGTATTAGCTTGCCTTTTTAGGATAGGTCTCTTCCCAGCCAACCAGCAATACTTCTAATAATCCTATCAATGATAGGCTGCAAATCTTCCCTTCTGAGTTTGTCGAAGTGTAGAGGCACCCCCAGGTATTTAATAGGGAAGGACCGTATTTGACAACAAAAGATCTGAGCAAACGTCTTAGTAATCTCATCTTCCATGTTGATGGTCACTAGGTCACTTTTGTGGAAATTAATTCTCATCCCAGAAAGGTTTTCAAAACAGGACAGGATCCATTTAAAATTCCTAGCCTTCTCAATAGAATTCTCCAGAAAGAGGAGTGTGTCATCACCATATTGCAGGCATACCACACCACCCTGGATCACATTAGGCAAAAGCCCAGCTATCAGGTTGCACCTCTCAGCTTTGATTAACATCTTAGTGAACACATCTACAACTAAGTTGAAAAGCAAAGGAGAGGAAGGATCCCCTTGTTTCAGACCTTTTTTACTAATAAAATATGGCCCATTAGTATCATTGATCCTAACACAAGGAGAACCCTGTAGTAAAGTACTTTTTATCCAGCTAATCCATTTGCAGCCAAAACCTCGAGAAGACAGCATTGCAAAAAGAAATTCCTAACTGACTCTGTCATAGGCCTTTTAATAGTCAAGCTTAAGAATCAAACCTTCCGTACCAGACTTCTTGACCTCATGAATAACTTCATGCGCCATCACTACACTTTCCAAAATAAATCTACCTTTAATAAACGCAGTTTGATTAGGGGAAATTAGTCTGTCCCCAATAGGAGAACATCTATTGTTCATAGCTTTAGAAAAAATCTTAACCCCACAGTTACTAAGGCTAATCGGTCTAATTTTTTTCATATCTCTGGCACTAGGCTCTTTAGGGATAAGCACAATAAGGGCAAAGTTGAGCCTATAAAGGTCTAGTTCCGCTTTCTCAATGTCTCTCACTAGGGCCATAAAATCCCTCTTGATCACATCCTAGAAAGTTTGATAAAAAAGGAACGACGGGTCATCAAGGCCAGGAGCTCCATGAGCATAGGAGTCAAATATAGCTTTCTTGATTTCATCCTCAGTAAAATCTTTTTGAAGCATCTCATTTTCCTCCGGGGTAACCAGTTCATCTTCATCCCAAAAGGAATCGCCTAACCAAATATTATGTCTTTCCTCAAACCCAAAAAGGTTTTTTAAAAGGCCGTGGCAACATCTAACATGTCTGACATATTAGTAACAGGCCCATCACGGCCATCCAACACCATAAGATGATTCTTCCTATGTCTATGGTTAGCGAGGGAATGGAAATAAGCATTATTTTTATCCCCATCCATGATATTACGATCCCTGGACCTTTGCCACGCTGCAGTTTCTTCTTTCTTCCAAATATCATCCAAATCTTTCTTAATTACATCCATTCTAATTTTTTCTTCATCACTAAGCATGTTTTTCTCAGAAAAGACATCCAAAATGTCAAATTTTAGCATCAGATCCCTCTTTTTTTCATAGCAGCTTCAAGATTGATGCTCCACCCTTTCACTTTCTTACGAAGGAGTCTGGTTTTAAATTGCCAGACCTCAACAGCAGAAGTGTTTGGGGCGGGGGTATCCCAAACATTTTGAACTAAGGTTTTAAAGTCAGGATGGTCAAGCCACCATTTCTCAAATCTAAACATCTTTGGGGAGGTAACCCTCCGAGCACCAGTGTCAATAATTAGAGGAGTATGATCACTACCCACTCTTGGCAATGCATTGACAGCAGATAGGGGGAAATGGGCATCCCAGCTAGTCGAAGCAAAGACCCTATCAATGGTAGCAAAGATGGAACTATTCTAGTTATTACTCCACGTATAACTACGATTGGCAATAACCAATTCCAACAAGGCCCATTTGTTGATCCAATCATTAAAGAGAGACGCAAATTGATTATTAATGATCCCATTGTTTTTATCTAGACTAGATCTAACAAGGTTAAAATCACCACCGAGAAGAACTGGAAAAGACAACGATTCTATCACCTCATGTAATTCAATAATAAAATCAATCTTAAACTCATTATACGCCGTACCATACACTACCACCAACTGCCACATAAAGTTGTCACATTTGTTCTTGATGGTAGCAATGACATGGAAGGATTTGTCTACAAAACCAATCACTTCAAAAAGGTTAAAATTAATACCCAAAAGGATCCCCCCAGCTGTGTTAATTGCAGGGAGGGTATGCCAACAAAAATTGGCCTTCCCTGCAAGTGCTTTAAGAATGTTATCAGAAACATTATCTCTCTTGGTTTCTAAAAAACCCACAAAATCTATATGATTACCAGCAATAAATTCTGCAAGGCACTGAATCTTACCAGGTTTACCTAGACCTCTAACGTTCGAGAAAGCACCTATCATTGGATTTTGAAAGGATGGAACAAACCACATGGTTTGACTTTGGTACATAGTTCTGGGCAAATACTCACACATCCAGCGGCGCCTTGTGGGTGAGAGCAGTTGACCATCACAACAGGGGAAGCAAAGCTAGATTCAGCCAGATCCAAAATATCTAAATTATCAGGCAACACTTCCTCAAGATGCTTATTAGCAAAATCTAAGCAATTACTTTTTTCACATTCAATCATGTTTTCTAAAATATCATTACCCTCCAAAAAGGAGTCACCCATGCATAAACCAATTTGTTTGACTTGATCAAGCAGAGCACAAGGCTTCAGAACTGTAAAAGAATTACCTTTGAAAGTCTTGGGAATTTCTAGGTTTTTCTTCTGCTTATAAGCTACAACCTTATTCATGATTTTCACATCTCCATGATTCCTGGTGTTGTGCTTGTGAGCAAGAACAGACAAAGCAATTCCACCTGCCCAAAATCACCATGAGAAGTAAGACATCTTACATCTTACATTATTAAGAAGTTGGTCCCAATTCTCTTAACATGCAAAGTGTACACATCATCATCCATTAAGCAATGTCCACCTCAGCAGCCCATCCATGTCCTCGTTCAGTTATCGACTTGTTAAGATTAATTAATATAGTAATTATGGGATTAATCCCCACTTGTAATAATGTTGGCGGTTGCTTTCTGCAACCATTGCACCCCTTGTAAACGCTTGTTCCAGTGCTATATACAGCACTTCATCTAGTGGAAAGAGAGAGTTTTGATCAAACACGTTATCAACACGATGCCCTAACAGAGCGATGAGGCCAGAGAAACGAACGACGCTACTCGGGCGCATCAACGAGGCGTGCAAGCGCAGACCTCCTCATCGCCTTGCGCGATTCCCGGCGTTATCCGGCGCGGCGGACTGCAACATCAGCGGATGGCGACATCAGTGACGGCGGCGCTTGCCTCTGCTCCTGTACTCCTGTCGACGACTCCATCCAACCTGCACGGCTTCTGCACAGGAAAATTCAGATCGCTACCAATTCGATCAACCACAACCCCATCCACGGCGAGAATACATGGGCATGCATAAATCCGAAGAAATCCTTGAACAAAGAAGACGCACAGAAAAGGACACGGGCGTTGGCATCCACGATCAATTGATCGGAAATACATACCAATAACTGTAAGCATCTATGCGTTTCTTCAATTTGTGATCTTCTTACCTCTTAAATGAGATCGGCCGCGGATCAGTGCACTCGATTCCGGACGCGCTCGCCGCCGCCTCCACCGCGCACACGCGCTCGCCGCCGCCTGGTGTCCCTCGGCCTCCCGCTGGCGAACCCGCTGTCGGGCAGCCGCTCCGGCCGCTCTGGCACATGGAGCCCAGAGGCACTCGGACTCGTGAATGGCGCCTCCAACGGCGTCGCTCCCGGCACCCACCTCTGCGGTGGCTCCTACTCCGAGGACGAGCGCGGCTGGAGATCCTCTTGCCGCCGGTGGTGCGGCCGATCGGCCGTGGGCGTCTTCGCTTGTGCCCAATCGGGCCAGCACGCCCTCCCCGGAGTCCTCTGGCGCAGCCTTTTCCAGCCTCCAACGTGAGGCTCGGCGGCGCTCCGCCCGGGTCGTGGTCTGTGCACGAGTTGCCGGAGAAACGGCCGACCGGCCATGGCAGTCGCCGCCCGCGTTGGTCGTGGGGATTGGGGATGGATGCTGGCTGGGGATCGCTATCCCTGGCCGCTCGCTCCTTATCCAATTGGCTGACAAGGCCGGCCCTAGTCTGGCTTTCCCAGCGTGGCCCATTCGCATAAGGTTGGGCCACCGCTTTTCAGCTCTTTTTCTGTTGAGTTTTAACATTCCAGGAAATATGTGGTCATTATGTGGCATGTTCAATATGTTTGCTTATTAGCAATCTCTGTAACATGTATTATTACTATAATGACATTGTTTTGCTATTGAGATTAAGTTTTCTCGCACAACAATATTGATTTGCGATTGAGAAATATATATTTTTTCTCTCAAAACAATCTCATTGCGATTGAGATTAATTTTATCTCGCAAATATTAATTCACTCTGTTGAATTATCTTGCAACTTGATACAAGATCATCTCATTTCATTTGAAATCTATACAATTCAAGTTTTTCACTTGAACATCAAGTTTGCAACATCATTACTATTTATTACAATAGTAGTGTATATATGTTGAGTACTGAGATGTATTCCATATCTTACGTTGATGTAATATTTTTTCACGTTTATCACGTGTCGAGATTTATATGTCCATTTGCAATTGATATTTTTAATCTCTTGCAGAGATAAATTCAGTACCTCTACAGTACTGTTTCTCCATTGAGTATGAGGTATTCTGGAATATTTTTATGATGTATCTATTTTCATGTTAAACACATGTCGAGATTTATACGTCTATTTGCAATTGATATTTTCAATTTCTTGCAAATACAGATGCAAAATTTAAGGTGGTTTCTTCAAATTGATGCTTGGGATCATAATTTAGTCATATGGATCTACTGCCTACGCAGATTATCGATGACTACTGATAAAGCCTACATTTTGTCGTTTCGACATTATGATTGCTTTACAAAATGCTCTCCCACACATTTTACTAAGTCATGACATAAGGCATCACGAGTGAGTATCTACCGATTTCATCAGATTATACTCCTAGTGTTGCGAGATCTACTCCATTTTGGAGATTATCTTCAAGGTGTCATACTTAGCAATTTGAGATTCACACTAATGGTTTCAAGATAACTTCTTGAAATACCCATTAATTTTGCTAAGTTCATTACAACATCAACAATGATGGTCTTTAATTTACTAGATGTAAATTAATTATCTCTGTTTACCCATAGAGGTAAAATATCGCTATAGAATTTGAGGCATTCGCCCTCGATGGCCACCACTACCATATCTGGGCCATGGACATCATGGTCGCTCTTGTGTCTCGTGGAATAATGTGTGCAATCCAGAATTCACTTCTAATTAGGCTCACACTGCTAACAGAAAATGTTGTCTTATACATTATAAGGCATTAGATGCAGATCTCTGCATCTGGTTATTTTGTATCAGCAATTCCTGGGACACAATGAACCCCAAGGGCAAAGGTTAGAATCTTACTTCAACCTTCAATCTGACATCACCAGCTGTGACGGGACCTTATGAGCACGGAAAACATGATGGTTGAATATGAATCAACCAACATGTCTGGAGACTTAGACTAGTCTCTCAATCTCCGAGTGATCAATATAATTTATGTCCATTTATGATGTTGTAATAACAACATAAGTATTGTTGTCATCATATATTGTATATCACAATATATTGTATCAGCACTTTGGTGCAAATACATTTGTATGTATTCTATATATCTGACAATGATTTTCATATTGAGAATCTCCATGTCTATATATAGATTTCTACGGGAGTCAATCTGATGAAAGATGATATGTGCCTTGTGGACTTATGCACCACGAACTCTATATGCAGGGAAGAGAAATGTTTCCACTCTCGTTGAGAGAAAGGAGATATTTTAAATCGCTAGACGCGATGATGTATTTGTTGGCTCAACTTGAGTCATATTTACTATCCGTGTGGGTACTCGAGTAACGTCGGGATGCTTTAATGCTTCCTAGGTTTAACTCGTACCCTACTAAGCTATAGAGATATCTGTCAAAATAGTATCCATAGACAAATTTATGATGACAACAAAGAGGAATACATTCTCTTTACCATATGCAACGGATATGGCAAGCACATTCTCTATGTATCATTTGGATTGTATTACACACACTACAAAACCCGTAGCACATGTTGCCAAACTTGTAACACACTACAAAACCCGTAGCACATGTTTTCAAAATGTCTTGTACATGACAAACTTGGCATGCTCGCCTTAGTCATCGAGACATTGGGTTGAAACCGAAACTATCAGCAATTCCAATAGTTTATGACTGTTATGATACTAAATTCTAACAATATTTGGATTTTGTGTGCACTACATGTGACACGGGGAAGCTAATTTCAAGGCTGGCGCACTTTAAAGTCTACGCTGAACCACTCAGACTCATTGAATGCATCAAGTTGAGGTAAGTGGCTCTTCTCATCCATTGACTAGACTATCCAGGTGTTCCATCGTTCTAAAAGACACATCTATACGACGGTCTCAAGTGTGGTTTATCCACATGAAACCATTGGCTCATTATCCTAACATCGATGTCAAGCAAATCGAATGGATAACATTGCAGAATTCTTCTTGAGTGCCTTTTCTATGGTCCTCGGATTGAAGTTTAGCAATTTTTCCTAATGTCCAGACTCAGAATGGTTTGGTAGAATCCTTTATCCAAAGAGTTAAGCTCATTTTATTATCTTTACTTTGGAATTGCAACTTACCAACTTTACGTTGGAGTCATGCAGTTTTACACACTCATGATAGAACTGCATAATATTATTCCCCTCTATCTTTGATGCGTGGAAATCTATCAAGTATTTCCCATCTGCGGCAATTCAGTTGTATACTGATATCACCACCCGGCATACATCATTGGCCCCTCAACATATAGTTGGGATCTATGTGAGGAATAACTGTATTTCCGTCAGTACCTCAAGCCCCTCACATGGGGAGTTATGTAAGGCCAGTATGCTGATTCTTGAGGAATATTTCCAGGCATTAGGGAGAGATTTCAAGTACCATTAAGAATGCCAGGAAATTATTGGAATGTTCAATACATTTTTGCCTCAAATACACGTACTCAAACGGCTGAACCATGCGTTCAGAAGGTTTGCAACACATTGCAAATAACCTGCCAGATTCATTTACTGACTATAAAGGTGTCACGCAATCCTACAATCCTGCAAAAATATGTCAGAAAGAGTGGAGGTACCAACTAAAACCACTCAACTCCCCGTTCAAAGCAACGGGGGAGATGGTATGTCAGGATTCAGGTTCTCGCAAGCAAGGATATCAAGGCCTATGAATCAGTAAATGCAAGTCAACTTCACGTTGACAGACACCTAATGGGTAGTATACTCAGTGGATGGGAAACCTCCACCAACCCAGGTCATAGTGCACACAATGACCAGGACATCGAAATACCCGACTCAGACGCATTGGGAAATCGCATGCAGTCACCATGGGTAACGATATTTCCATCAACTATATATTTATATATAGATTCTAGAGAATCATATAACTGCAAGTCTACAATTGTCGACATACATTTCTCAACTAGATTGCAAAACCTTTCACATGATTCAGGTCCAAAGACCATGGCCATGTCAAAGTGTGAACAACACTCGAACTGAACTAAAGCAAAGGGTATAATCTAGGTAGAAATGATCTTGCTCACTAATGGGAAGGTATTCATAAGCAATGCCTACACCAGTTTTCTTCTGGAAACAGAATTGAGAACAACAAGGTGGTGAAACAAAGAGCAAGTATTGTAGCACAAGGGTTCACGCAGATACCCAACTATTCTGCAGAGGTGGAATCTCTTTCCGATAACTTATATCATTGGCAGTACAAAATCATCTATTTCCGCAGTTGATAGATGTAGTGATCACATGTACATATGGATCACTAGATTCAGACACAAATGATTGATTCCCGATGGAATCTCACTTCTGAATCGAAATGCAAAACGCAACATACATTGTGTAAAATTAGTAAGTCACCATAAGACTTATTGTTATCGGTACATATGGTATAATCGACGTAGTGAGATCCTTATACAGAAGGATTACTCCTACAATGATGATTATCCATGTTTGTGTGTCTGCAATGATGACACATGTGATCATCTAAATGACGGACTTTAAAATGAAGGATTTGGGTAAACCAAAATACCCAAGTATGACCCGGTCGGAAGTATGACCCGGCTTGGTGACTCACAGGAGACCCGGTAAGGATTTGGCATTTTATTGGTGACCCGACAGGCGGGTCACAGGACGACCAGGCCCAAGACCCGGCGTGCAAGCCGGTGCAAGGCAACTCACAAGAGAAGGCACAAAGAGAGAAAGACTCCCTCACGAAGAAAACAAGACCCGGAATAGGATTCTAGAGAGACTAGTCCTAATCGTACTCCTAGTAGGACTCTATTTGTAAACCTACCCTCTCCACTTATATAAGGAGGGGTAGAGCACCCCTAGAAGGACACAAGTTCACAAGTCCACAAGTTTAGACATACACAAGAGATTAGAGGCTCTCGTGATTAGAGGTAGCAAAACAACACCCTTGTAACCGAGAGATCTTCTTCATCATCAATACCAGACAAGCAGGACGTAGGCTTTTAACTCCATCGGAGGGGCCGAACCTGGATAAAACTTGCGTCTCTCGATTCCGACCAATCCCTTCAAGCCGCCACATAGTTGCTCTTCCGCCCCGAACCTAAGTCCGTTCACCCGGACAACTGTCGTGACAAAGCCACGGTAGTTGACGCCCACCGTGGGGCCACGCACGATGGTGTTGTGTTTTTGAAGGGATATCTTCAGGGACTGAGAAGCTCGCGATCTGCCGGACGAAGAAGAACCGGTGCAGAAATTGAAACAACACGTTAGAGCTTGAAACACTCGTTATGTGTACTTGGAGATTTTAGGGTTTCGTGTTGTACGTGTCATCATGACCCGCCGAGTCCGAGACAAGAGTAATTTTGGTGGCAGCCATGGACGATCCGTCAACCGCAAGCGACACCGTCAACCACGGGCTACACCGAGACGTACAGAAAATTTTCAATCCGATCCGCCGAGTTGCGATAGATGCTTCACGCCCCCAGGTCTGTTTCGAGTCTCTAGGCGGTCTGCTCAAACTCCACTTCCTCAAGATGAAAAGGCCGAGTCAAACAATTACTCCAATTAGTACTACTCCACTTACTATATCAGCTAGTACTTCCTGCAAGCAAGACCAAATTTGAGGAGCACTATGTTTGCTTTTGGGTGTGTCTAAGACACATCTAGATGCACTACTAGAAATCCCCATATTTCCGACGGTGAAATCTAATAGCCGACGTCCGTCGGTTAATATAGTAATAGCCTACGGTAGTGGTTAGGGCCGACGGTTATTGTTAACTCACATGTATTACTGTCAATAGCCGACGATATACTCGATTGGCCAACGGTGAAAATTCAACTCTCAGGTATCCAGTTTAATGTCCGACGGTTCATTGTAATGTGTGACGGGTTTTTCTAGACCCATGGGGATTACATGTAATACCCGACGGTGAAATGTAATTTCCGAAGGTGAAACCAAAACTCTCGCCTATGAGTGGAAATGGTCAACGGTAAATATGTGACTCTCAGTTATTTGAGAAATTTACCCGACGGGTGATAGCAATAACCGACGGTTAACTTTCACTCTCGGTGATATATTTCTATGTACGAAGCCGATAAACATGTGGAATGGCCGATGTTATGTTCCACATAATTGGTGTATAACTAAAAAAATCCAATAATTGGTGTATAAATAAAAAAATCCAATAATTAGGATGTGGAATGGCTTTCCATAATTAGTATGATTCTTAAAAAATGGTACTAAATAAAACAAATAGGATGGTTAAAAAAATATGCACTTAGAAAGTATCATAATGAGAGAGCCCTTGAGAGTCGAGAAGAAGTAGTTGTTCCCACAACAATCTATCTTCTCCTACGGCATCATCACTATGAGTAGTTCTCAAGACGACAAGAGAAGAGAAACTTTATATGATGTACATCGACCAAGCTAGCCAAGATCTTAAGTGAGTCGATGATGGAAGAAAATCTTTATCATTATTGACATGGAGAGGATGAAAGGCTAAATGGAAATTTTCTTAATACGTTTATGGAATATGAAAAGGGAAAATTTAGTTGGTTAAGTCCACTAATGTTTTCCCCTGCACAAAACGGTCCCCTGATGTTTTTGCGTTATATATAGTATGTGACATTAAAAAATGAAAATATTTTTGGGAGCATCATTGTCTATACCGATGAAGGTGGACTCAACCAAATCACGCTGGCGGTGGGGATGCTTCTTTAATGATGATGGAAGCGGCTCAAAAAATGACTAGGTGGCAAGACGAGATACTGTCGTGTTGATGATGAAAGGTAGGCAACTTTGATTGAGACCAACTACAACATATATTCGTGAAGCGAGTGTTCTCAAGTGAGAAAGCGGCTAGGTTTTCTCCCTCATGTGACGATGTCTCCGATTACCCTCGCCTTCGAGTGCCTACCGACGGTGAAGAGGTGTGTGTACATGGGGGCGGGACCCAGGTTTGGGGTTGGTTGTGTTGTTTGGGTCTGCCCTTGCTTCAATTAGGGTTTAGTCTAGGTGTCTGACATACGGTGGCAAGGCCATGGCATCATCAGTAGTGTGGAATAAGGTCACTTGTCTTGTCCTTGTTCCAGCAATATATATTGGTAGCGGTTGAGGGCATATGGAGATTTGGGCTGCCAGATATATGGTCCCAATTTTGTCTTCGTTCATGTAGGTGGTGTTCCATGACATCATTTGAGGCGTGAATGATGATACTTAACGTTTTGGTATGTTTTCTTATTCTGCGTGGGACGAAGCATGGCCAACTTTGGCTTCATCAAGAAGCTAGCGGTGCAAGTCCTCCCCGGTACTTTCTGGCCATATCTGGGTTGGTTGTCGAGCTTTCTGCATCACCTTCTTCTCCGGGACGGTGATCCTATTCTTAGCTTGTTTGTGCTCCTACCGGATGCTATGTCAATGTTACCCTACTCTGAGGGTGGTTCAAAGATTGGTATGTGTCATCGAGTTTTGCTCATGCACGGCGTCGACGGTGCAAAAGGAAGCGATATACCCAAAATCATTTTTTTAGTTTTTGTACAGACGATCTTGTAAGTGTAGAACAACATTAATATCTGGCCTGGGCTGTCTCACAAATGACAAAACAAATATACTCTTAATTTATTAGAGCTTTTTTTCAGGTAAAATTATTAAAGCTTTATAAAGGAGATAGATAATGTATTCTTCAGATAATGAATTAGCAAATAATGTCTAGAATTAAAATTTCCAAATATTTAAATTAAGAATCTAGAGTATAGTAAAAACGTAAGAATAGATTTATCAAAAAGAAAACGGAAAACAAAACTAAGAATAAAAGTTGTACATTTTTTTAGCAAAGCGCGCACGAGACTTAAAAATAGAAATGCGCGCGACCCTTTAAAAAATTTTGGAGTCATGCAACCGTCGCCTTCCCATTATCCGGCCACTCCCTCATCCCCTACGCCTCAACTCTTCCGTCGCCAGCTCCCCAGATCTGCCCGTGCGTCCACCTGCCGCCACCAGCGCCGCTCCTCTCGCCAATCGGTGGTGCCTTCCTCCTCTAGTCCTCCAGCCGCTCCAGAAAAAGCCCTACCGGATCCCCCACCTCCGAGCGCTGCCACTTCCCTCTATTCTCGACTCTGACGTATGCCTCCCTGACATGACAAGGACGGCCTCTCCCTCATGCTCTACTTGTACTGCCACATATTTATTGCATAGATCGGTTTCTTCACCGCCAAGCTCTCGGACCGCTGGTCCAAGAAGCAGAGGGCATCGCTCTACGACTGCGACGATGTGGTGGCATTACCTGGTGACTCTGTTATTCATATGTTGTAAGGATCTCTGCAGGAGGCTGATGAGGAAGGTTGTGGGCATGATTCTGTGCATCTCTGCATTTTAATAGTACGCCATTTTTGTTTTTGTTTTGCTTTAGCGGATATCTGCTCAACATCTGGCCGGTGCGGACCGGCTCTCTTTCCGTCGCTGCAGCAGAGTGACACCAGAAGATTCTCTTTCCTAATCTTATTTTGGTCCACTACAGTTTTGCATTGTAAAGCAACACTAGATGGGCTAAATTACTTTGTATTTGCAGCGATTGATACCATTAACGTTTGATGCAGGCAGATGTATATCAATGAGAACATCTCTTGCCAATTTAGTGAACAAATCCAGCATTCTACGTACTGTCTTGAGTACTGAATCGTGGGAGTTTAGTTTGCAGCATCAGCTCATTGGTACTGTTTTTTCTATAATATACTAGTACTTCTATGTACATGTATCTTGGTGTGAATTTCTATCAGACATGGTTGGTCTAAAATATTGTCAGACGTACTAGCAGACTAGTTTTTAGCGTCAGTGTAATTTTTTGCCAAATACTGGATGAGTCAATGGATTGTTTGAATATTTAGTAGTTCACAGATGCACATTATGTACTCCCTCCATTATAAAATGTTGGTTCTTTTATTCTAGAGCAGGCCATCTGTAGTAGCAATTTCTTATTTATCTTTTGGAATGCACAAAAAAATCAATGCCATAACTAATTGCATCTAGATTTGTTGCCTGAGTTGCATCAGTTGAAAAAACATTTCTCATTGTTCTAGTTACTTAATGCAAACTGGAATGTTTCTATTCCTTTGTACTTGTACTTTTAACTTGCGGACGGAGACTGTTGTGCAGTAAGTACCTCTTCTAGTTTGTCTTGAAACCATACAACAATTAGGAAGTCTTCACTTATCAATGTATACATGCAGGCAAGGGTGCCATTGCCTAAGATTAACCGATGGCTTTGACTATGGGTGCTAGTTCACTATTCTTCAGGCTACTGATTTGTCTATGGTTCGTTACTCATGCATGTCCAGCGAATGATAGGATAGGTCCAGTTCTTGCTTTCAACTTTCTTTTCTTGTCCGAAATTTCATATGCACTTTCTTCTTTTCTTGTCCCAATTTCATATCAGATTGGAAGACCTACTTGTCCTATTTTGCTTGGAAGAAGTTACACTTGTTAAATAATTAATTGTCTAGATTGTAATCTGCTTGTGCTGTGGTGTCAAAATATAACTTATATGTTCTGTGTGAATCAGTTTGTAAAAATCTAAGTGGATTGGCAGGGATACTTATATTTGTTCCCCATTTATCCTCATTACAGCGCTATATTTACATTTGCATAATTGTCTGGCTTGTCTTGGCACCTCCAGATTATTTCAATTGGTTATCCCTTCTTGTGATCACTGTTTTATTGTTTCTCACAAATAGTTTGATTATTTGTAGACAATGGGAAGCAATGTTGGAGGTAGTCGCAATGTTCGGAGCGATATCTATGGTGGTTGGCAAAATATGGGCATCAAAGTGTAGAACATACTTCTCTAAGTCATTCAAACAACTGAAGTTCTCAAGCTGGAGCCTTGATGGCATTTGATGTATTTGTGACGTTATGTTTTAGTTACTATTTTCTTTTCTTTTGATAGATCATTAATGTATAATGTTATTTGGATGTAACTCTTGTGGTGCTTTTGATATATTATGCGATTGTGCAAAATATAATTTCTCTTTTCTCACTTGGGTCAAATATATTGCACTGCCAGTGGTTTTGAAGTATCTCGTGATTATGATATTTGCACTTTGTGCAACAATTCTGAAATGCTTATATTTGTAATGCCTTTGTAAGTAAAAATTGCTAGCATAACTAAAGTATATAGATTCTCAAACTCTTGGTAATTATAAAAATTGATGGTGTATGAGGACCACTCGGCTATAACAATGTCCCACGGTTTATACACACCGTCAATATTTATTAATCCCGATGGTGTTAGGCACCCTCTCGGCTATAACTAAACTTGACGGTACTAACATACTGTCAACCATGTCAATACCGATGGGAGAAAAAACCCGCTAGCAAATACATAGCTGATGGGGAACGGTCGGTTATGAGGGTCGTCAATACATGGTTAGACAGATGCTGACCAAGACATGGCCGACGGCTCACCATCGGCTTTGCACCGTGGGTGAAGGTGGTAATCGACAATACCGTCGGCTATTGTGGTAAGCCGACCAAGCATCATCAACGGGAGATTTCCAACGGTACACCGTCGGTTATAGTTTTAGCCGATGGTGAACTTTAATATCCGACGGTGATTCAATCCTCGGTTATATCGGGATATCTAGTAGTGATGTGACATAACTATGTCACATCTAAGTATGACATCAGCTCTACCTCATATTAAAACAAGCCTACCTCCACTGTTGATTTTGTTTGTTTGTTTGTTTTTTAAAGGAAAAACTATATTGTATACCAGGCACGGGAGCGTTTCCATGCAGCGGCTCGTGCGCAAGCTACTGACGTATTATACATGGTACTGTATGCAACAGAAAAAATGACACTCTGAAACGCGTACTACAAGTCATGGCGGTGATTGCTACATGTTTTTTAGGGGATGTGATTGCTACGTGTGATGTAAAGTCTGGTACAGTGAACATCATTTTGCTTATGCGCGGAAGCTAACCGGCTATAATGTCTTTTCCAAGTACACGTACATTTTGTGTATGTTTATCTCTAAAAACAGTGTAAATAAATAGTTAATTAATTACCTGCTCTTAATTGGAATGTAAGTATTTCAAAACGTTGTTAGCATGAGTACAGTAAATCACCTCGGCAACTACAACATTTTTCCTAGCAACATGACATAATAAATGTTAAATTGGTAGGTAAGCACAATAATCATTATTAGCTACTGTGTATAAAAACATTGACAAATAAGAAAGTAATTTGAAAATTTGAAAAATGTTCAAGAGCTCAAAAAGTTAGAAAATAGAAAAAATGTTCATGTAATTAAAAAATATACACGAATTTGGAAAATGTTAATGGTTTTAAATTAGTAACATGCTTTTTGAAAGGAAAAACATTATTTTTAAAAGAACCCATAATTTAGAAAAAATGTTCATGAATTGTTATAGAAATATTAGGATTTTCTAAAAATAAAATTAAAAACAAATTTGAATAAAATATATTTTCATAAAAGTTTCAGATTTTTATGAAAATTTTCATCACTTTTTATTTTCTAAAAAGGATAAAAAATGAATTACAGGCCAGCGAAACCTCCTCCCACCCCTATTTCATGTCTCATTACAGGCATCCAGTTGCGCATCGAGGGTGGACTTGCAACTAGGACAAAAAATGACTGGGCGCAATTGGGTGTTGAAGGTGGATTTGCAAGTGGAATGAAAAATGGGTCCGATACCTAGTTGCATATCTAGGGTGGAGCTAAATCTAGGACACAATTGGTCGGACCCCAACTTACTTATCGACGGTGGGCGTGCAACTGAGACAAAAATAGGCATGCCCCACAATTGCATGTGAGGGGTGTAGTTGGACTTGCAACTAGGGAAAATGGGTTAGGTCCCAGTTGCGTGTCGAGGGTGTAGTTGCAACTAAGGCACCCCACCCCAACTGCATGACGGTGTTGATTTGCATTTGGAAAAAAATTGTGGTCCCCTAGTTGCATGTCTAGACAAGACTTGCAAATGGGACAAAACAAGCTGAGCTCAATTGCGTATCGGGGGTGGACTTGCTACTGGAACAAAAAAAGGGCGGGCCACCAATTGCATGTCAATTGTGGAGTTGCAACTAGGGACAACCTCCCCCCCTCCCGCCAAGTTGGGTGTCGAGGGTGGACTTGCAATTCAGACAAAATGGTTAGGTCACAACTGTGTATCGCGATTGGATTTACAACTAGGACAAAAAGGGTACCCCCCTCAGTTGCATGTTGGGTGTGAAGTTGTAAAGAAGACAAAAAGAATTGGGGGGTGTTGCGTGTCGTTGGTGGACTTGCAACCGGGTCAAAAATGGTTCAGACCTCTAGTTACATATCGAGGTTGGGAATGCAATTGTGACAAAACTGGCCAGCGCCCTAGTTGCATACCAAGGGCCCGGATCGAGCCCGGTTGCGAGTCGATGGTGGACTTGCAACTGGTAGAAAAAAGGATCGGGTCTCAGTTGCAAGATTAGGGTGACTTCTGCAAGTAAGGCTAATAAAATGGTCTGACATAGAGAGAGGGCCTAGTTGTGAGTTGAGGATGGACTTGCAATAGAGGCAGAAAAAAGGGTTAGACTCAGTTGAGCCCACTTGTGAGTCGATGATGGACTCGCAAATAGGAAAAAAACTTCAATCCCTGTTGTGAGTCCAGGGTGGACTTACAACTAAGACAAAAAAATATGCCTGGCCCAATTTCAAGTCGAAGGTGACTTTGGAACTAAGGCAAGTGAAGGATCATACCCAATTGCATGTTGAGGGTGACTTTCACTAAGGCGGAAAAAGGATTGGGCTAGTTGCGAGTCGATGGTAGACTTGCAACTAGGACAAAAAAGAACTCTGGGCCCAGTTGTGATTTGATGGTGGACTCGCAATTGGGACAAAACACATTGGTCCAGTTGCGAGTTAACAGTGGACTTGCAACTGGGACAGAAAGAGGGTCGAGCACAGTTGCGAGTTGAGGATGACTTTGCAACTAAGACAAAAAAAGGTGAGGCCCAGATCGAGCTCGGTTGCGAGTTGAGGGTGAACTTGCAACTGAGGTAGACAAAAGGGCCGCACCCAGATCAAGCCAATTGCGATTTGATGGTGGACACGCAACCGTGACCTAAAAACTCAGTTGTGAGATGAGAGTGGACCTGCAACTGGGACAAAATAAGAGTCGGCCTAGTTACAACTTGAGCGTGACTTTGCAACTGAGGCAAAAAAAAGGTCCAGGCCCAGATCAAACCTAGTTGCAAGTCGATGGTCGACTTGCAACTGAGACAAAAAAAGGATTGAGCCTAGTTTCAAGTTGAGGTTGACTTGCAATTGGAGCAAAAAAAGGACGGGCCCCCAATTGCATGTCGAAGGTGGAGCCGTAATTGGGGACAACCTCCTCCCCCAGTTGCGTGTCGAGGGTGAACTTGCAATTCAGACAAAAATGGTTAGGTCCCAAGTGTGTATTCCGGTTGGATTTGCAACTAGGACAAAAAGGGTACACCTTCAGTTGCATGTCGTGGTGTGAAGTGTTAACAAAGATACCCTGTTGTGTCTCATGGCTGGACTTGCAACTGGGAAAAATTGGACCAGGCCTTTGGTTACATATCGAGGGTGGAGTTGCAATTACGACAAAATTGGTGAGCCCCCAGTTGCATATCGAGGGCCTAGATCGAGGCGAATTGCGAGTCGACGGTGGACTTGCAACTAGGAAAAAACAGTCAATCTCAGTTGCAAGATGATTGTGACCTGCAATTAAGGCAAATCAAAGCGTCTGACCAAGACTGAGCCTAGTTGTGAGTTGAAGATGGACTTGCAACTAAGGCAAAATAAGGGTTTGGCCCAAATCGATCCCAGTTGTGAGTCGATGATGGACTCACAATTTGGACAAAAACCTTCAAGCCCTAGTTGCGAGTAGAAGGTGGATTTACAATTAAATGAAAAAGGTGTTGGGAGACGTAGTAGTAAATCAAAAATTTCCTACGCGTTCACCAAGATCCATCTATGGAGAAACCAGCAACGAGCAAGGAGAGATTGGATCTTCATACCTTTGAAGATCGCTAAGCGGAAGCGTTACAAGAACGCGGTTGATGGAGTCGTACTCGCAGCGATTCAGATCGCGGTAGATCCGATCAAGTGCCGAACGGACGGCACCTCCGCGTTCAACACACGTGCAGCCCGGTGACGTCTCCAACACCTTGATCCAGCAAGGAGGAAGGAGAGGTTGGGGAAGGGCTCCAACAGCAGCACGACGGCGTGGTGGTGGTGGAGTAGCAAGGTATTCCGACAGGGCTTCGCCTAAGCGCTGCGGAGGAGGAAGAAGAGAGGTAGGGCTTCACCGTGAGAGAGAGAGATCAAATCCTGTCTCAAAACATCCAAAACCTCAAGTATATATAGGAGGAGGGACGTGGAGGGCTGGCTTGGCCTCTACTCCAAAGAGGAGATGGCCGGCCGAATTAAAGGGAGAGTCCACCTCCCACAAGGGAGGTGGATCTCCTCCTTTTAAATCCCTTTTGCCTTATCTCCTTATCTCCAGCCACATGGGCCCACATAGATGGTCTTGGCCGACCCAATATGGGCTGGCACACCTCCTCTAAGGGCCCATGAGGTCCTTTGGTCGTCACACCCCTCTCGGGGGTCCTCCGGCACCCTCCCGGCACTCCCGGTACACTACCGATGAGCCCGAAAACTTTCCGGTGACCAAAACTGGACTTCCTATATATCAATCTTTACCTCCGGACCATTCCGGAGCTCCTCGTGACGTCCGGGATCTCATCCGGGACTCCGAACAACCTTCGGTAATCACGTATACCTTTTCCCTATAACCCTAGCGTCATCGAACCTTAAGTGTGTAGACCCTACGGGTTCGGGAGACACGTAGACATGACCGAGACACCTCTCCGATCAATAACCAACAGCGGGATCTGGATACCCATGTTGGCTCCCACGTACTCCACGATGATCTCATCGGATGAACCACGATGTCAAGGATTCAATCAATCCCGTATACAATTCCCTTTGTCTATCGGTATGATACTTGCCCGAGATTCGATCGTCGGTATCCCCATACCTTGTTCAATCTCGTTACCGGCAAGTCTCTTTACTCGTTCCGTAATACATCATCCCGTGACTAACTCCTTAGTCACATTGAGCTCATAATGATGATGTCTTACCGAGTGGGCCCAGAGATACCTCTCCGTCACACGGAGTGACAAATCCCAGTCTCGATTCGTGTCAACCCAACAGACACTTTCGGAGATACCCGTAGCGTACCTTTATAGCCACCCAGTTACGTTGTGACGTTTGGCACACCCAAAGCATTCCTATGGTATCCGGGAGTTACACAATCTCATGGTCTAAGGAAATGACACTTGACATTGAAAAGCTTTAGCAAACGAACTACACGATCTTGTGCTATGCTTAGGATTGGGTCTTGTCCATCACATCATTCTCCTAATGATGTGATCCCGTTATCAACGACATCCAATGTCCATGGTCATGAAACCGAGACCATCTATTGATCAACGAGCTAGCCAACTAGAGGCTCACTAGGGACACGTTGTGGTCTATGTATTCACACATGTATTATGGTTTCCGGTTAACACAATTATAGCATGAACAATAGACAATTATCATGAACCAGGAAATACAATAATAACCATTTTATTATTGCCTCTAGGGCATATTTCCAACAGTCTCCCACTTGCACTAGAGTCAATAATCTAGTTCACATCACCATGTGATTAACACTTACATCACCATGTGATCATATCATCATGTGATTAACACCCAATAAGTTCTGGGGTTTGTTCATGTTCTGCTCGTGAAAGAGGTTTTTAGTCAGCGGGTCTGTGACATTCAGATCCGTGTGTACCTTGCAAACTTTCCATGTCATATTTGTAGATACTACTCCCATGATCCACTTGGAGCTATTCCAAATGGCTGCTCCACTATACGTAGCTGGATTTCTACTAAGAGTCATCCGGATTGGTTTTAAAGCTTGCATCATCGTAACACTTTACGATGAACTCTTTATCACCTCCATAATCGAGAAATATTTCCTTAGTTCTCAAGTTACTAAGGCTAACTTTGACCGCTGTCCAGTGATCCACTCTTGGATTACTCTTGTACCCCTTGACAGACTCATGGCAAGGCACACACAGGTGCGGTACACAGCATGGCATACTATATAGAGCCTATGGCTAAAGCATAGGAGATGACACTCATCTCTTCTTTATCTTCTGCCGTGGTCGGGTATTGAGTCTTACTCAATTTCACACCTTACAATACAGTCAAGAACTCCTTCTTTGACCCATCTATTTTGAACTCCTTCAAAAACTTGTCAAGGTATGTCTTCGTCGAAAAAACTTATCAAGCGAATAGATCTATCCCTATAGATCTTGATGCTCAATAAAATAGTAGCTTTATCTGGGTCTTCCTTTGAAAAAAACTTTTCAAACAACCCTTCATGCTCTTCCAGAAATTCTACATCATTTCCGATCAATAATATGTCAACTACATATTCTTATAAGAAATTCCATAGTGCTCCCACTCACTTTCTTGCAAATACAAGTTTCTCATAAACTTTGTATAAACTTAAACACTTTGATCACCTCATCAAAGCATATATCCCAACTCCGAGATGCTTGCTCCAGTCCATAGAAGGATCGCTGGAGTTTGCATATTATTAGCATCCTTAGGATTGACAAAACCTTCTGGTTGTATCACATACAACTCTTCCTCACAGAAACCATTACGGAAACCTTGTTTTGTCATCCATCTGCCAGATTTCATAATCGAAAAATGCAGCAACTGCTAACAAAATTTTAATAGACTTTTAGCATCACTACAGATGAGACAATCTCATTGCAGTCAACTCCTTGAACTTGGCGGAAACTTCTTTGCGACAAGTCGAGCTTTATAAACGGTGACATTTCACCATTAGCGTCTATGTTCATCTCAAAAGTCCATTTGTACTCAACAACCTGCCTTTCAACAGGCAAGTCTACCAAAGTCAATACTTGGTTTTCATACATGGATCCTTTCTCGGATTTCATGGCTCCTAGCCATTTGTTGGAATCCAGGCCCACCATCGCTTCTCCATAGTTCGTAGGTTCATCGTTGTCCAACAACATGATTTCCAAGACAGGGTTGTCGTACTACTCAGGAGCAGTACGCGTCCTTGTCGACCTACGAGGTTCGATAGTGACTTGATCCGAAGCTTCATGATCATCATCATTAACTTCCTTTTCAACTGAGTAGGCTCTACAGAAACATCTTTCTGTGTTGCGCTATTCTCTGGTTGAAACAAAGGTTCAACAACCTCATCAAGTTCTATCTTCCTCCCACTCAATTCTTTCGAGAGAAACTCTTTCTCAAAAAGGACCCGTTCTTAGCAACAAACACCTTTTGCGCTTGGATCTGAGATAGAAGGTATACCCAATGTCTCATTAGGGTATTCTATGAAGATGCATTTGTCTGCTTTGAGTTCGAGCTCGCTAGGTGAAAAACCCATTTTCACATAAGCGTCGCAGCCCCAAACATTAAGAAATGACAGCTTAGGCTTCTGTCAAACCATAATTCTCACGGTGTCATCTCAACAGACTTAGATGGTGCCCTGTTAAAGTGAATGGATTTGTCTTTAATGCATAACCCCATAACGATAGTGGTAAAACGATAAGAGACATCATAGTACTCACTATATCCAATAGAGCACGACTACGACGTTCGAACACACCATCACACTATGGTGTTCCAGGAGGCGTGAGCTGTGAGACAATTTCCACATTGTCTAAAATTGCATACCAAACTCGTAACTTAGATATTCACCTCCATGATCATATCATAGACATTTATCTTCTTGTCACGATGATCTTTAACTTCACTCTGAAACTCCTTGAACCTTTCAAACATTTCAGATTCGTGTTTCATTAAGTAAATATCCCCATATTTACTCAAATCATCAGTGAAGGTAAAGAAAAACAACGATATCCACCGTGTGTTTCAACACTCATTGGACCACATACATCAACATGTATTAATTCCAATAAGCCACTTGCCCGCTCCATCATATTGGATGACGGGGTCTCAGTCATCTTGCCCAAGAGGCATGGCTCGCATGTCTCAACCGATTCGAAATCGAGTGAGTCAAAAAACATCCATCATCATGGAGTTTCTTCATGCGATTTATACCAATATGACATTACGTGGCAGTGCCACAAGCATGTGGTACTATCATTATTAACTTTGTATCTTTTGGTACCAATGTTATGAATATGTGTACTACTACGATCATGATTCGATAAACCATTTCGAGTGGGTGCATGACCATTGAAGGCATTATCCATGTAAACAGAATAACCATTATTCTCTAACTTATATGAATAACCGTATCGCACTAATCATGATCTAATCACGTTTATGCTCAACGCAAACACCAAATAACATTTATTTAGGTTTATCACAAATCCTGAAGGTAGAGAGAGCGTGCGATGGTGATCACATCAATCTTGGAAATACTTCCAACACACATCGTCACCTTTCACCTAGCTAGTCTCCATTTACTCCGTAGCTTTTATTTCGAGTTGCTAACACTTAGCAACCGAACCGGTATCTAATACCCAGGTGCTACTAGGAGTACCAGCAAGGTACACATCACTAACACGTATATCAAATATACTTCCATTGACATTACCAGCCTTCTTATCTACCAATCATCTAGGGTTTTTCCGCTTCAGCGAACATTCTCCTCACAACAGAAGCACTTAGTCTCGGGTTCGGGCTCAACCTTGGGTTTCTTCACTAGAGCAACAACTGGCTTGCCATTCCTGAAGTTTTTCCCTTCTTGCCCTTGCCCCTTTTGAAACTAGTGGTTTTCACTTAACCATCAACACTTGATGCTCCTTATTGATTTCTACCTTCGTGGTGTCAAACATCACGAACAACTCAGGGATCATCTTATCCATCCCTGGCATGTTATAGTTCATCACGAAGCTCTAGTAGCTTGGTGGCAGTGACTTGGAGAACTGCATTAATCACTATCTCATCTGGAAGATTAACTCCCACTTGATTCAAGTGATTGTAGCACCCAGACAATCTGAGAACACGCTCACCGATTAAGCTATTCTCCTTTATGTTGCAGGCAAAGAATCTTGTTGGAGGTCTCATACCTCTCAACATAGGCACGAGCTTGAGATCACAATCTCAGCTCCTAGAACATCTCATATGTTCTGTGACGTTCAAAACATTTTGAAGCCTCAATTCTAAGCCGTAATGCATGACGCACTGAACTATCACGTAGTCATCAAAAAGTGCCTGTCATATGTTCACAACATCTACAGACAACGCTTGAGGGAGTGATGCAGTTAGCGGTACATCAAAAACATAAGCTTTCTGTGCAGCAATGAGGACAATCCTCAGATCACGGACCCAGTCCGCATTATTGCTACCATCAACTTTCAACTTACTTTTCTCTAGGATTGTATCAATAAAACTGGGGAGCTACAGCGCGAGCTATCTACGACATAATTTGCAAGGACATTTTTAGACTAAGTTCATGATAATTAAGTTCATTTAATCAAATTATTAATGAACTCCCACTTAGATAGATATCTCTCTAGTCTTCCAAGTGATACATGATCCATGTCAACTAGCCCGTGTCCGATCATCACGTGAGACGGACTAGTCATCCATGGTGAACATCTCTATGTTGATCGTATCTTCTATACGACTCATGTTCGACCTTTCGGTCTTCCGTGTTCCGAGGCCATGTCTGTACATGCTAGGCTCGTCAAGTCAACCTAAGTGTTTCGCATGTGTAAATCTGGCTTACACCCGTTGTATGCGAACGTTAGAACCTATCACACCCGATCATCACGTGGTGCTTCGGAACGACGATCCTTAGCAACGGTGCACAGTTAGGGTGAACACCTTTCTTGAAATTTTATTGAGAGATCATCTTATTTACTACCGTCGTTCTATGCAAATAAGATGTAAACATGATAAACATCACATGCAATCAATATAGTGACATGATATGGCCAATATCATTTTGCTCCTATGATCTCCATCTTCGGGGCACCATGATCATCACTGTCACCGGCACGACACCATGATCTCCATCATCATGATCTCCATCATTGTGTCTTCATGAAGTTGTCTCGCCAACTATTACTTCTACTACTATGGCTAACGCTTAGCAATAAAGTAAAGTAATTACATGGCGTTTATGATTGACACGCAGGTCATACAATAAATAAGACAACTCCTATGGCTCCTGCCGGTTGTCATAATCATCGACATGCAAGTCGTGAATCCTATTACAAGAACATGATCAATTCATACATCACAATGCATCACATCACATCCTTTGGCCATATCACATCACAAGGCACATGCTGCAAAAACAAGTTAGACGTCCTCTAATTTGTAGTTGCAAGTTTTTACGTGGCTGCTATAGGTTACTAGCAAGAACGTTTCTTACCTACGTCAACACCACAACGTGATTTGCCAATTGCTATTTACCCTTCATAAGGACCCTTTTCATCGAATCCGATCCGACTAAGGTAGGAGAGACAGACACCCGCTAGCCACCTTATGCATCTAGTGCATGTCAGGCGGTGGAACCGGTCTCACGTAAGCGTACGTGTAAAGTTGGTCCGGGCCGCTTCATCCCACAATACCGCCGAATCAAGATAAGACTAGTAGCGGCAAGCAAATTAACAAACTCGACGCCCACAACTGCTTTGTGTTCTACTCGTGCATAGATTTTACGCATAGACCTAGCTCATGATGCCACTGTTGGGAGACGTAGTAGTAAATCAAAAATTTCCTACGCGTTCACCAAGATCCATCTATGGAGAAACCAGCAACGAGCAAGGAGAGATTGGATCTTCATACCTTTGAAGATCGCTAAGCGGAAGCGTTACAAGAACGCGGTTGATGGAGTCGTACTCGCAGCGATTCAGATCGCGGTAGATCCGATCAAGTGCCGAACGGACGGCACCTCCGCGTTCAACACACGTGCAGCCCGGTGACGTCTCCAACACCTTGATCCAGCAAGGAGGAAGGAGAGGTTGGGGAAGGGCTCCAACAGCAGCACGACGGCGTGGTGGTGGTGGAGTAGCAAGGTATTCCGACAGGGCTTCGCCTAAGCGCTGCGGAGGAGGAAGAAGAGAGGTAGGGCTTCGCCGTGAGAGAGAGAGATCAAATCCTGTCTCAAAACATCCAAAACCTCAAGTATATATAGGAGGAGGGACGTGGAGGGCTGGCTTGGCCTCTACTCCAAAGAGGAGATGGCCGGCCGAATTAAAGGGAGAGTCCACCTCCCACAAGGGAGGTGGATCTCCTCCTTTTAAATCCCTTTTGCCTTATCTCCTTATCTCCAGCCACATGGGCCCACATAGATGGTCTTGGCCGACCCAATATGGGCTGGCACACCTCCTCTAAGGGCCCATGAGGTCCTTTGGTCGTCACACCCCTCTCGGGGGTCCTCTGGCACCCTCCCGGCACTCCCGGTACACTACCGATGAGCCCGAAAACTTTCCGGTGACCAAAACTGGACTTCCTATATATCAATCTTTACCTCCGGACCATTCCGGAGCTCCTCGTGACGTCCGGGATCTCATCCGGGACTCCGAACAACCTTCGGTAATCACGTATACCTTTTCCCTATAACCCTAGCGTCATCGAACCTTAAGTGTGTAGACCCTACGGGTTCGGGAGACACGTAGACATGACCGAGACACCTCTCCGGTCAATAACCAACAGCGGGATCTGGATACCCATGTTGGCTCCCACGTACTCCACGATGATCTCATCGGATGAACCACGATGTCAAGGATTCAATCAATCCCGTATACAATTCCCTTTGTCTATCGGTATGATACTTGCCCGAGATTCGATCGTCGGTATCCCCATACCTTGTTCAATCTCGTTACCGGCAAGTCTCTTTACTCGTTCCGTAATACATCATCCCGTGACTAACTCCTTAGTCACATTGAGCTCATAATGATGATGTCTTACCGAGTGGGCCCAGAGATACCTCTCCGTCACACGGAGTGACAAATCCCAGTCTTGATTCGTGTCAACCCAACAGACACTTTCGGAGATACCCGTAGCGTACCTTTATAGCCACCCAGTTACGTTGTGACGTTTGGCACACCCAAAGCATTCCTATGGTATCCGGGAGTTACACAATCTCATGGTCTAAGGAAATGACACTTGACATTGAAAAGCTTTAGCAAACGAACTACACGATCTTGTGCTATGCTTAGGATTGGGTCTTGTCCATCACATCATTCTCCTAATGATGTGATCCCGTTATCAACGACATCCAATGTCCATGGTCATGAAACCGAGACCATCTATTGATCAACGAGCTAGCCAACTAGAGGCTCACTAGGGACACGTTGTGGTCTATGTATTCACACATGTATTATGGTTTCCGGTTAACACAATTATAGCATGAACAATAGACAATTATCATGAACCAGGAAATACAATAATAACCATTTTATTATTGCCTCTAGGGCATATTTCCAACAAAAGGTCAGGCCCAATTGCAAGTCAAAGGTGACTTTGGAGCTAAGGTAAGGGAAGGATAACACCCAATTGCATGTTGAGGGTGACTTTTGCAACTAAGGCAAAAAAAGGATCGGACCTAGTTATGAGTCAATGGTGTACTTGCAACTACGACAAAAAGAACTTTGGGCCGAGTTGCGAGTCGCTAGTGGACTCACAACTAGTTTAAAAAGCATTGGCCCAATTGCAAGTCGACAACGGACTTGCAATTGGGACAGAATAAGGGTCGAGTACAGTTGCCTGTAGAGGGTGTCTTTGCAACAAAGACAAAAAAGGGCCAGGACCAGATCGAGCTCGGTTGCGAGTTGAGGGTGAACTTGGAACTAAGACAGGTAAAAGGGTCGCACCCAGATCGGGCCAGTTGCGAGTCGATGGTGGACACACAACCGGGACATAAAAACCCAGTTGCGAGTTGAGGGTGGACTTGCAACTGAACAAAATAAGGGTCAACCCAGTTACTAATTGAGCGTGACTTTGCAACCGAGGAAAAAAAGGTTCAGGCTCAAGACCACACCCAGTTGCGAGTCGATGGTCGACTTGCAACTGAGGCAAAAAAAGGATCAAACCTAGTTGCAAGTTGATGTTGGCTTGCAATTGGGACAAAAAACGTCAGGCTCAGTTGCAAGTTGGGGTGACTTTACATCCAAGACAATAAAAAGTCTGGCCCGATTGACAAAGAAGTAGTGGGGAGAGGCAAAGCAGCCACAAAATGAAGGTGATAAAAAAGACATCGAATAGAGAATCTGATCTCTTCCGCTATATAAAAGTGGATCAATAACAAGCGACAAAAAAATCTTCTACAAGAATGAAGAGATTCAAATGGGGAGATGCAAAGGAGCCACAAAATAAGGGTGATAAAAAGAGACAACCAACAGGGTGTCCATTCATCTTCTGCACAAGCGAGCAAAACAAAAAATGATAAAAAGGTCTATGAAAACTGCCAAAATAATAATAAAATAGACCAAGTAAATGGGTTTGAAAAAGAGAGTGTGCGACCGGGACGGACAAGAGCTGGATACGGGACGACTAGGACACGTGAACGCACGACATGAACAAAAAGACCAAATTATATCAAAGGTTCACGCGAAGATTACAGCAAGATCAGACGCACCACAACTTAGATGTGACATTGTTAAATCATCCTATAAAAATGTCTCCTCTAGATGATATTTAGGAAATGAGAAAATAAATATACTTTTTGGGAGTGGAATCATCTTAGTACGTTGTTCTCATGCAGTGAAAGGAAAACAAAAATGAGAAATGCAAATAAAAAATATTGCAAGAGGTACAAAGCTATTGAAAATCGAGTGGGCTGTGAAAAAATATCATTGGAAAATATAAAAAAGCTCACGGTAGTAAATGTGTATTTTGGCCACATCACTCACTCTCTCTCTCTTTCACGTCTGCAAGATAAACACAATCCAAAACAACGACATTCAAAACGTATCAGCCCATAGAAACAAAAAGGGCCAACAGATAGAAAAGGGCTACAACCCAACAGACGTATATAAAAAAAGAAACAACGGACAAACCCACTGGCCAGCTGCACACAAACGTGAAAAGTGAGACAGAGTTTGCCGGCTACGCGTGAGAAAAAGCACGAATCTTGAGTTGCATCTCACGGTTAAAGACTTAGATGTGACATACCTAGTTCTCATCTAGATGTGAATTAGTCAATCTGTTTGCTTTTATAAGAAAGTTCACTGAGATCAGCGTGTTCCTTTGGTTGATTCCCCATGGTACTACTAATCAATAGAGTAAATTCATCTGAGGTGAGATGGTTTGTGCCAGAAAGTTGCGCATGCATGCACATCATCAGCTGTAGATCAAGACAAGAAAAATATACAAGGACAAGCCTAGCCGGTGAAGAAATCGACTCAGGCCGCCTTGCCGGCTGGCCGCTGCGCCAGCCAACTCGCCCCGCTCAGCGCTGGATCGCTACTGCTGCGCCTCGGCTCACCCCAGCGCACGCCCGCCCCGGCCGGGTCCGCCTTGCCGCCGCCGCTGCCGTGCCCCGCCGCTGGCTCGTTGCTGCCGTGCCCCGCGTCCGCGCCCCTGCTCACCTACCTCCGCTGCGTTTCACCGCTTCGAGCCGGCCTTGCTCCGCTGGCGTGCGTCCGAGCCGCCGCGCCAGCCTCCGCCGCTGCGTTTTGCCGCTTCGAGCCGGCCTTGCTCCGCCGGCGTGCGTCCGAGCCGCCGCGCCAGCCTCCGCCGCTGCGCTTTGCCTCGCTTCGAGCCGGCCTTGCTTCGCCGGCGTGCGTCCGAGCCGCCGCACCATCCCCCGCCGGCAGCCTCGCCGAGCCTCCGGACCCGGAGACGGAAGCGGTCTCGTGCCGCCGCACCATCCGCGCCGCCTTGATCCGGCCTCGGTACCGTGCCATGACCGCCTCGGACATGCCCTGCCAGCCGCGCCATGGCTGTCTCGGCCTCGCCTAGGATTCACCCCACCCGCCGCACCTGCTGTCCGCGTCCTGTCTGAGCAACCGTGCTTCCGCGCCACCGGCAAGCCGCCGCAGCTCCGCGTCGTCGCCTCACGCGTCGGCCCGCTGGCTCTGCCGCGTTTACGCCACAGCTGCGTACGGAGATAACGGACGGTCCCTGTATACTACAATGCGTCCATACTAAACCATCCCAAGCAACCAGTCAGGAAGTTAGATGCTTTGCATGAAGGCTAGCTCACGTACTTGGCTACATAGCTATATACTTAGGGGTCGTCTAACGTCTAAAAAGAAAAGTCAAGTCCTATCGGTTCTATTTACTTTATCAGTAAAGTATAGTTATCTCTACATACGATTACTTTTTATACAATATTTTTTACGCAGTACAATTATTCAAAGTGGCATTGTATCGTGAAAATGGAACACGTGCAAACATCATTACGCATTGGTGCTTATTGACGACGCGTGGTTCAATGGACGCGCAAAAACCGTAGCCGTCGCGACCCGGTTTACATCAACATGCCGGTACCATGCTGGTTCACCCGCCTCTACAAGCCGCCCAATGGACGTTTTCAAGCTGCCGTCCCCGTGGTCGAGTCTACATCGACAATGTCGCGGCCGCGCCGGCTTACTCGGCCGTCTCTCGCGACCGTGCCGGCTTACAATGCCGTGGCCGTCTCTCACAGCCGCAACGCCACGGACGCCTCTTACGGTCACAACGGCTTACAACGCCACGACCACCTCTCGCGACCGCCTTTCGCGCCACATCGGCTTACAATGTCGTGGCCGTCTCTCACCGGCCGCACCGGCTTACAACGCCGCGGCTGACTTCTACGTCTACGTCAACACGCCAGGGGCCACATACACAAACACAAGCCGCCGAACGGACGGTTCTGAATCGCTGCCCTGCGGTCCAATCAACATTGACATATCGGTGCAGTGCTTGCCTATATGATCCGCCCAACGGACGCGCGCAAGACGCCGCCCACAATCTGATCTACATCAATATATTAAGTGCGGTGCTCATCGATACGAGCCTCCCAACGGACAAGCGCACAAGTCGCCGTCATTACAGTTGTGTTCACTTCAACAACCAGCTGGGACGAACCATTGACCGGATTATTGAAACAAATCATACAAGATCATCTATAACCCGCCATGGCCAACCTTAACTTTCAGTGAAGATTTTCAAGCCGCCTCTTCGAGTCAACTTAAGACTCGGGGGCTACAGACATGGCGAGACACATTTGGTCGTTTTAAAAAAAAAACTCCGAGTCTTTGCAAGAGCAAACCCAATCCTGGGGGCTATTACATTATTGGCAGAAGAATTAAAAGTTGCCCAAGAGGACGAGTCGCCATGATGCATTGTTGGAACATGGGTGCCCAGATTTATTGGATCATCATAAAGTCACTTGGAGGCTTCTGCCGTTTCTTCATACAAGATGGCGACTTACAAGATGACGACTTACAAGATGATGCAAAAAGGTCAACTAGGGGGCTTCCAACCCGCCGGGTTTAGCTTATCACACCCTATTGATCGGCTCTTAAGCCAAATAGTTGACTCCGTCAACAAGGTCATCTAGGGGGCTTCCAACCCTTCGGGTTTAGCTTATCACACCCTATTGATCGACTCTTAAGCCAAATAGCTGACTCCGTCAACAAGGTCATTTGGGGGCTTCCAACCCACCGGGTTTAGCTTACATACCCTCTTAATCGGCTCTTAAGCCACTGCAAGAGTTAAACCTGCCTGTAAGCTGATGCTGCTCCGCTATGTGACCCGGCAATCTCTTACCAGTTAATCTCGCTTAGAGACCCTGAACCGGTTCAAAGCAATTGACGACCAATCTCGATAGATATCCTGTACTGGTTAAGGTTAAACCGACGGTTCTTTTCACGTGAGGGCCGGCTTACGGAAAGTAAGGATAAACTCTCTCATCTACTGCCGACTCTCTGCTATGTGGCCCGTTCGTACTCGAGACAGTTAATCTTTTAAAGACCCTGCACTGTTTACGGTTAAAACGACGGATTTATGTCACATGAGAGGCAGTTTATGGGCTACCAGGGTACTCATGCCCTGTTGTGTCTCTTACTGGGACGTGACACTTCCTGTCAGTTAATCTTGCTTAGAGACCTTGAGCCGTTTTACGAAATTAACGGTCAATCTCGATAGAGACCCTATACTGATAAGTAGTTTTAAATAGCAAGTCCATCCAGAAGAACCGGCACATAAGTTATTTTGAAAAAGCAAGAACATCATGCATTGCATCATACATTGCATCATACATAGCATCATATATTGCTTCATACATTGCATCATATTCACATGTCATGCCGGCTTATCAAGCAGGGTCAGAGAAAGATTATGAAAGAAGGAGCAATGTTATGAAAGATTTTAACATCTTCGGGTTGTGCTTTTTCAAGCCATCCTTACAACAACGCAGAATATATTCTGTCTTGTTTATTTTTGCAGGTTTTATCTCTTAAAATGAGTCGCCGTTAAGTATGATGAAAAACTTCTGCAAGAGCAAATGGATCTTTAATAGCCAACCTGGCTGGATCTTCATCATGGTTTGTCATAATCAGTACTAAATGATTGAGGTTTTCAAGCCAGCTCGAAGAATTCATTATTTTTCAAGAGCCACCCTATCAGATATAATGCCGTGTCATCTAATTGGCCGGTTCTCGGATTTCTTTAATTGTGTTCTGTAGCAATATACAATACTTATGGACATATATTTGCCAGGTTGCACCGCAATCACGAGCAGGGATTTCATGTCAAGGATAGAGGTATTCTTCCAGGATATTCATACCGGTTTACAACTGCGAACAAGGATTCATTCAAATAAATTATGATGGGTCATATTATTCTCACACAGTCCCGAGTCGTCGCAGACAGACGACCCGATACTTGGGGGCTACACTATTTAAAAGCAAGTTTATATCAAATATGCAAGTCCCATGTTGCTGCAAGCACGCACCACGACACTTGGTGGCTAATGCAAGCCGGTTTTTCAAATCATTACATTGCCAACAAGACCCTATTATCTCAAAGAGATGAGCCGACCTTTCTATATTTTTATAAAGTCCCAGCCCAGTAAATCTTACTGACTTGGCACTTGGGGGCTACACCGCTCAGATCAAGTTTTCTAAAGTCCCAAATCGCCACACACGTGCGACCCGGCACTTGGGGGCTACAGTATTCAACTGTTCAAACAGATTATATGGTTCAAATTGAAGACCCGACCCATCACATACTGATGAGCTGGCCCTTGGGGGCTACACCTGCTGAAGTTTCATAAGGTATAAGACAGTTATAAGTCCCAAGTTGCTGCAGGCACGCAATCCGATACTTGGGGGCTACACAGTCCAATATATTATGGCAAAACACCAAGTCATCATGGATAATCTTGGAGCTTGGGGGCTACAGGTAATATGGACATATCAAAAACTTTGAGGAGAATTTTTAAGATGTTAATTATGGAGTTCAGTTGTTATACCTGGCGTCATGAACATTCATGACCCGGCGTTATCAAAAGATCATAACCCACCAGAGCTTGTATAAGCCGCCCTGCTTCACAACAATGGAAGTCCGGATCTATGTCATGAGGATTTTTTATTTTCAAGATTTTCAGCAAGCCAAAGTATTGGAAGCCGACTCAATGGCATATGGGTATTCTATTCCCAATATTTTTCAAAGCACACTAACAAGCAAGACGACTCATTCATATGCAGAAAAGACCTGGATTTCTGAGGAGCCACTTCATAAACCGGCCAAAGGAGCAAGCCGGTCACTTAACATATTTATTATTCTTATTTAAGGAAGCTTAGCATGAATAAATTCAAGCTAACCTGGGGCTAATGTCGGGGATATACCCCGTGGTATGACCCGGCCGGAAGTATGACCCGGCCTGGCGACTCACAGGAGACCCGGTAAGGACTTGGTGTTTTATTGGTGACCCGACAGGCGGGTCACGGGACAACCAGGCCCAAGACCCGGCGTGCAAGCCTGCTCCAGGCGGCTCACAAGAGAAGGCTCAAAGGGAGAAAGACTCCCTCACGAAGGAAACAAGACCCGAAATAGGATTCTAGAGAGACTAGTCCTAATCGTACTCCTAGTAGGAATCTATTTGTAAACCTACCCTCTTCACTTATATAAGGAGGGGTAGAGCACCCCTATAAGGACACAAGTTCACAAGTCCGCAAGTTCAGACAGACACAAGAGATTAGAGACTCTCGTGATTAGAGGTAGCAAAACAACACCCTTATAACCAAGAGATCTTCTTCATCATCAATACCAGACAAGCAGGACGTAGGCTTTTACCTCCATCGAAGGGGCCGAACCTGGGTAAAATTCGCGTCTCTCGATTCCGACCAACCCCTTCAAGCCGCTACATAGTTGCGCTTCCGCCCCGAACCTAAGTCCATTCACCCGGACATCTGCCGTGACAAAGCCACGACATATGGTATAACCGACGTAGTGAGATCCTTGTACAGAAGGATTACTCCTACAATGATGATTATCCATGTTTGTGTGTCTTCAATGATGACACATGTAATCATCTAAATGACGGACTTTAAAATGAAGGATTTGGATAAACCAAAATACCGCTCGTTACTACAACTTGAGCACCTTCATTCATACGTTATGGTATACTATGTTGTCTATATCCAAAATATATTAGAAAAATTCATTGTGGACAAATCTTATCCATCCAAGACTCTCATGGTAGTTCATTCTCTGGACGTAGAGAAAGATCTATTTAGACATCTTACATCTTACATCTTATATTTTTAAGAAGTTGGTCCCAATTCTCTTAACATGCAAAGTGTCCACATCATCATCCATTAAGCAATGTCCACCTCAGCAGCCCATCCATGTCCTCGTTCGGTTACCGACTTACACGTGAGATCTATCACAGGTTGATCTGGTACATAATGGCCAAGTCATCGTTCAGTTATCATCTTACAGGAGCACCAAAGGGTATATTTCTCTCAATACAACTGTCCCTTTTCCCCTATCAATAGTCCGGCGCACCGGCGGAGATCACATCTCAGTCCTCTTCGCCAAGATTGTCGACTCGACTCCCCTCTGTGATTATACGGGGATCGCTCGGGCTATATTCCCCTTCTCAGTATGGTGCTTGCATCCGGTTTTCCATGGACCTCCTCAACTGGCGATCCGATTCCGTTGAGCAGTGGTTCGAAGCTTGTGGCAATGCCGGCCTCAGCCATGGGTTGGATGCGACTGGTGGATTGATCTCTCCGGTGGGTTGACTACAATCCTCAGCCATGGAGTGGACAAGAAACCGGGCAGGGCCTCTGTTGACAGCGACAACTTTGAATTAGAGGGGCCTCCTCGCGTTCTTCGGGCTGGGCGGCTACGAGGAGACGAAGTAGGAGGTGCAGCCGAGGCCGGGGACGGGGCCACGGTGGCGCGCTGTGAGCAACCGCTGGTCTCTCTGATTGGAGGGCCTGTTGCAAACGCCGGTGATGACGGGCCTGTTCACCTTCACCCTGGACGACCACAAGTCTGTCATAAATCCACCTCCAATTTCTTCGGTGAGTTTGGCTTCGACCCCGTTTACATGGGCTCCGCCGACGGCGGCCTTCGCCCTAGAATTTCCCCACACCAGATCGTCGTCAAGTACCTCGACCTCGACAGGGACATCGTCCATGGGCACCGCGAGTGTGTGGTACATCGCCGTTCTTCAGTGCACAGAAAGTTCAGTACTAACCACATATCGTTGGTTGGTTCATTGCTTCCGGTATGACTGATTGATTTTTTGTATGGTCAAACAGGCAGAGGTGGTGTATTGGGGGATGCTGAGCCACCCGTACCTACCACCATGGTGGCCATTCTCTAGGCAAACTAAGCTCCTGCATGTGAGTAGTGTATCCGCGATGGGTTTGCCCATGGGCGGTGAACTTCCAATTACGGTGTCAGGTTCTATACTCTATTCTTCAGGATTTGTTCTGTCTTCACTCATCATTATTTCCTTCTTGTAGGAAAAAGGTCACACATTAATCAAAACCATCCCTTTGGTGCCTCCCGTTCCAACGACCGATGAAGCCAAAACACAAGGATCCTACAGTACCACTTCCTATCTCCATCGCTCGCTCGGTGCGTCTCATCTCCCCCACTTAATTTTACATTACGACCTTTAATAAACGCAAGTGCATAGCAACGACAGTTATTAACAGGCTACTTTTTTTTTCTTGGTGTCCTCCCTCCTACAACAGCTCTCCACCACTATTAAAACCCTGCGTCACTATTCAATTCCTCTGCTGAAACTTCTCTACAGGTATATAGTTTCAACTTCATGTTCATTCATCTCTTTAAATTGAGCATTGAGAAGGAGGATCCACCAAAGCTGCAGACACGTGTACATCGCTGCTGGCCGCCAACCCGTAGTTAGAAACATATATATAATGCGATCATCATCCGATGCACCCGCCTGCTCGAATCATTGTGGCGTGCACTCTCGAGTAGCTGTCCGCTCTAAGTATTCATCCTCCCATGCTTCTTCTTATCCCTGACCTTATGGCTTTTAATTTGTCAGGTTATGCTCTAATTCTATAGGTGTTCGATATTTCTTCGGCAAGGGTCGCCACTGCTTTGTTGTTCTTAGGTATTCACACTCGCCTCTTTATTTTGTTATTTACACTGGATGAGCACATGCATCTTTTAGTCTTCTATTGCGTTAATTTTGTTGTTTACATGAAACTCTCCTCTCTGAATCTATGTAGTCACATTAGATATGTATGCAATTTTTATTTGGAATAGCATAATAATTTGCTCCCCTGGATTCTTCCATGCAGTGTATTTCGTTTTAAATATTAGATGTAAACTAGAACTACAATCCCTACTTCCTTTAAAACAATTTTCCTTCATATAATTCGCAAATATGGTTAGACCTGGAAATTCTTCTGAGCCATCCTGTTAGTCCTCCAGTCTCATGTTTCATTTCTCACCATGCTATACAAGTTTAACCTTTGAATAATACCCGTGTTAACCATACATGCAAGAATCCCGAATTAGTGATCACTAGGTTGATCAAGTTCGATTGTACTCAAGAAGAATACTCTCAATTCATGAGGATCCAATGCATGTATATACATGAATAAAAATATCTCTTTTGAATAGTTTATATTTGATTCTTTTCTACCAAATTATTTTTCATTTTAAGCAACAAATTATTACTCCGAAGTCATAAGGCCACAAGGTACCATGCCATCCAACCATTCTCCATTTACTACTGATCCACTGCATCAGTGAAGCTATGTACAGACTTGGGTGTACAAATATACACCCATTTTTTGCAGATCTTGACTTGAGTGTACAAATATACATTCATTATTTGCGGATCTTTCAAGTACCTATGTATGATTCATATATATGTTAACAGTATACATAAAAAAGTAAACATGGCTAAAATTTATAAATCTTATGGGCTCTGGACACCATTGTTTGGATGTTGGCCCCACCATCGATCCACTACACTTCATATCTGAGAATTTATAGGAGTGTTATTCACATATATTTCAATTTTATTTTGAATAAATCTAATACTATAAGTTCCCGTAGCAACGCGCGGGGGTATTATCTAGTTTTATTTATGTTCACAGCAGAATGCGTAAGATTCTAAGAGTTGTAGTACAGAATTATGTTAGGAACAACGAACAAAACTTACATAGGGCCAGTTTCGGATAATGTAACTTAACGATAAACAAATAAACAATTATAGAAAACGAAGAGACTTCATAGTCACCTAGTACATTGATCTGTGTATTCCAAAAAATTCATAATTGCATGTTCGTTGAATCATCTGAAGAAACTAATTGATGAATCTAAACCTATGAATTTGCAAACGAAGTTCCTTCAAAAAGAAAATCATGTTCCTCACATTGCGGTGGAGAATCGTGTGATGCACATGAGTAACATCCATATCATTAGCACAGACGTGAGGCATAACATATGGTAATAAGTGTTTTCATTAGATGATCCGAACTCTGTAAATCTGGACGAATAAAATGGTAGGGAGAAAGATTTGAGATAGCACGGTGCGTAAGCAACAAAAAATAGCAGAACAAAAAGAGTAAAAATAAAAAATTGCCAGCCTAGTAGTAACTTTAATTCATCAAACTCGGCTTGGGAGAGATCTCATATTCCTATTAAAACATAACCACAACAGGTTAAGCACCAAAGAAGAGAAATTTTGCGAATACAAAGGCAATGCAAAGGGTTGGATGCGAAAACATTGAACTATATTGTGGATGTACAAAAGGAAGAAGACTTCGTCGAGAGTATGAATGGAGAAACCGGACGAAGATGAAAAGGGAAGGAAAGAAGTGAACATGTAAGGTCCACCACATAGTCAACAGGATAGTGTCTGCGAAGTATCTATACAACAACGACATATATATAGGAATGTATTCACATATAGTCATAGCATAAAAACTTTACATGTCTTTTCTTAGCAATTTTCTAGTGCAAACGTGTACATGAGTCATTGCACAACCAAGTGGTGATGCTGGGCCACGCAGGTCCGCGCTCCCGCACTTGTGTGCCCCTCCGAATATTTGCTGATAAATTGTGAACCAAGTATACGTAGTACTTCTTAAGTTACCCCCGGGATGGGGACAACTGGCAAGTGGCCAGACCCGGCAAATTTGTCATAATTGACCTAAAAACGTAACAAATTCGCAAAGTAAACTGTTTCTGAATTTTTTTCACTCGTGTAACCCTACTGTGTGACGCCCGACGTAATGGCACCACACTATACTGTGTGACGCCTTTGCCCTAGGCGCCACACTACACAGTGTGGCGCCTTTGTTTTAGGCGCCACACTGGGTCTTGGACGTCACACGATATAGTGTCAGGCGTCACACACTGTAGTGCAACGCCTTTGCGTCGGACGTCACACAAAAAAGGTTATATAGGTGAGCATTTTTTTCCGAAAACAGTTCACTTTGTGAATTTGTTTCGCCTTTAGGTCAAACTTGTCCATTTTGCGCCAGACCCAGGGCATACTAGCGTGAATGGATCAACACAAAACAGTATGAATAAAATTTTTAAAGGTACCAGTGAGCTGATAAGATTTCATTGTAAAAGAAGAAGCCGCTTGTTGAAACTTCTCGGTATATTTGAGGAAACCCGACGAAAACCCACACAAAGGACAAACCATACCTAACTAAATGAGGCCTAAAGTACCACAAGACATATGAAAGTGCCAAAAGGCCCACCTCAAATGTACCAATAGCTTATCACAGGTCAGATAGATAGATCTATCCCTCTTTGTGTTCGCAGGATACGCGCAACCGAGGAGAAATCACATGGTGGACCTAGGAAGGAGTCATCCCGCACCCGGCCGAAGGCGGCGGACGACGCACTGGCGGAGATGAGTCCAGGATTCCAAAGGGAATGCGGGGGCGCCCTCGCACACACGGATGCATGCTAGAACAAGAAGGAGGTCATCACCCACTTCTTCAACCCTGGTGACACGACGGAGACAAGGGACTTGTCGCGTCGCCACCGTCGTCAAGCCGGTGCCGCTGAAGATGGCATCATGGAGCTCGAGGGACACACACACACACGAGCCACGGAGGATGGCCACACGGAGCTTGCCCGGACGACGCCAACTATCTTCTTCGTCAATCCAGTACCACGATGGACGGAGGCATGGAGCTCACAGAGATGCCGCGCCGTGCCATGGAGGATGGTGACAAGGATCTTGCTAGGACGATGCCCGTCGTCTTCATCATCAATCTAGGTCGCGGGTATCATGGCAGGAGCTTGCAAGGAGGACGCCCATCGTCTGCTTCATCATACAGGAGCCAGAGAACAGATTTTGGAAAGGATGGCGACATGGAGCTCACGCGGATGATGTCCGTCATCTTCATCAAGCTAGCACCATTAAGGAAGAATCGATGAAGCTCGTAGGGATGTGATTCGTCACCAACGTATCTATAGTTTTTGATTGTTGCATGCTACTCCCTCCGTCCGGAATTACTTGTCCTAAAAATGGATAAAAATGAATGTAACAAGAACTAAAATACATCTAGATATATCCATTCCAATGACAAGTATTTTTAGACGGAGGGAGTATTATATTATCATTCTTGAATGTTTTATATGCATTTATATGTTGTTTTATATCATTTTTGAGAACTAACCTATTAACCCAGGGCCTAGTGTCATATGATGTTTTCTGCGTGCTTTTGGCTTTTCACGAAACTAGTAACAAACAAAGTCCAAATGCAATGAAACTTTTTGATGATATTTTCTTCAGAAAAATAAGACATGAAAGCTTCGGAGGGAGGCCGGAGGCAGCACGATACGGTGCAAAGGCAATAGGGCGTGCCCCAGGGGGTGGGCACGCCCTAATGCCTTGGGACCACCCCTGGCTCCTCCTGACCTAAGTTCGACACTATAAATTCTCAAAAACCGGGAAACACCAGAGAGCCACCCAAAATACTTTTCCCTCCATCGCAAGTCTCTGTTCCATCGTGATCCCATCTAGAGCCCTGTTCTGGTGACCTGGCAGAGTGGGGATTAATGACGAATGACCTCTACATCAACCTTGCTGCTCTCATGATGTTATACGTGTAGTCTATCATAGACCTACGGGTCCATAGCTAGTACCTAGATGGCTATCTCTCTCTAAGTTCTTCAATACAAAGTTCATCGCAATTCCCGTGGTGATCTATTCGATGTAATCATCTTTGCGGTGTGTTTCTTGGGATCTGATGAATCATGGGTTTATGATCAGATTATTCATGAAAATATATTGAGTCTGTGCTGGTTTCTTTTATGCTGATTGTCATATCTTCGTATTTCTCTCCGATCTATCTCTTTAGTTTGGCCAACTAGATTGGTTTATCTTCAATGTGAGGGGTGCGTTGTGATGGGTTCAATCTTGCGGTGTTCAATACTAGTGACAGAAAGGGACATGACATGTATTTGTATTGCTTCCACTAAGGATAAAACAATGGGGTGGATTCATATTAATTGAGTTTACTTTGTCTACATCATGTCACCTTTCTCCAAGCATTACTCTATTTTATACTTAATACTCTATATGCATGCTGGATAGCGGTTGATGAGTGGAGTAATAGTAGTAGATGCAACCAGGCATCAATCTACTTGCTTATGGATGTGATGCCTATATACAATATCATTGCCGTGAACAGAATATTTCACAACTATGTGATATTCTATTAATTGCCCAATAGTAATTTGTTTACCCACTGTATGCTATCTTCAAGGGAGATGCCACTAGCAAAAAATATGGCCCCCGGGGTCTACGTAAAACATATTACTAAAAACTAAAAAAATATTGCTGCCATTTATCTTTAGCTATTTTATGTTATATTTATATTATTTTTCTATTAATATTTAATCCTTGCAAGGAACGAGTTCAAGGGCCTTGACAACCCCCTTACTCGCGTTGGGTGCAAGTGTTTGCTCTTTTGTGTGTAGGTAATGATGACGGGAAATTGTGTGATTCTCCTATTGGTTCAATAACCATGGTTATCACTGAGGGAAATACTTATCTCTATTCTGCTACATCACCCCTCCTCTTTGGAAAAAAACTCAACGCAGTTTACAAGTAGCAGGAAGAATTTCTTGCACTGTTGCTAGGGAGACATCATCAAATTCTTATCAGGTTCTTTCGTACAAATTATCTTTCACTTGTTCTACTTTTTATTTCCCTTTATATTTGCTTTTATAAAAATATCAAAAGAACAAAAATATTTATCTTTGCTAGTTTACTTGCTTGCTTGCTTTTATGGCTAGTTCTCCTCCTGATATGCCTTTTCCCCCTTACTTGGGAAAAGGTTCAGAAGTGTTACATTTGAAATACTTGGGTGATGAATCGCTGAAGGAAGCTTGGGATATATCATTAGAAATACAAATGAGATTTAATCCCAAGAGTCATATTATATTACTCCTTAGAAGTTTTTATGTTGGCATTCCTCTTTCTCACATACATGTCTTGGATTCTATGTTTGAAAAAGACTTCCTTGGAAACAATGCTTTTGATGCCTATGAAAAGATGAAGAAAATATTTGGACAACCAAAGATAGAAACAATTGAACCTACCATATTAGTAAGCTACCATCAAACCGAGCTAATCAAAGAGACTAAGGCTAGTATGGAACACACCTTTGGAGGGTAATTCAATTCTTGTACTAAAATCAACGGCAACATAGTGTCACAAAATAGGATAATTTATATTATTGAACAAAATATTGATGCTCTTTGTGTTTTGAATAGTGAAATGAAAATTCTCAACGCTAAACTTGACCAATTTGTTCATATCATTGATAATGGAAAGAGAGAAAATTTGTGAAAGGGATTAGATACCTTGCAACCAAAGATGATAACACTTGATATTATGCATTATGCCTAGCTAGGGGCATAAAACGATAGTGCTTGTTGGAAGGCAACCTAATAGTTATCTTAAAAAAATTGTTCTACTTTTTGTTATTTTGAGTTGACATAACTATTGTTACTGTAATGATTGTGTTTTAGTGTTTTAGTTAGGGTCTATGCCAAGTAAAGCCTTTGTGATTGATTTGGATGATACTATAATTGATACGGTTTAAAAACATAATCTTTTACGTCTAGTGCAGAAGTTTTCTAATTTTACTGGGACATCTTTTTGATCTGAAATTTTTACACAACATTGACATACAAATTCTCCATGTCTTCCTAATTTTTCATAATTTTTGGAGTTAAAAAAGCATGGTTTAATGCTGATCGTTACACACTGTTCTATTTTAGACATATTATGTTTTTTGCTTGTTTTGATGATGCTATGGATTATATCCGGGGTATAATTCATGAAGAAGTTATAATACAGTACCTTATGAATTAATTAAATATTAATTAATTTATAACAACGCCTAAATTTTATGATTAGCCTATTATACTAACGGATCTCACGAGGTTTTTGTTGAGTTTTGTGTGTTGAAGTTTTCAAGTTTTGAGTGCGATCATGATGGATGAAGGAATAAGGAGTGGAAAGACCCTAATCTTGGGGATTCCCAAGGAACCCCAAGGTAATATTCTAGGAAGACTCAAGCGTCTAAGCTTGCGGATGCCCCGGAAGGCATACCCTTTTTCGTTTACATTCCATCGATATGTCACTCGGAGCTACATTTCTATTCATCACATGATATGTGTTTTTCTTGGAGCGTCATGTATTATAGTTTTCTTTGTTTTTAGTTTGACACAATCATTTTTCACTGGACACACCTATTTGAGAGAGACACATGTGTTGGAAATATGCCCTAGAGGCAATAAATAAAGTGTTTATTATTATATTTCCTTGTTCATGATAATCGTTTATTATCCATGATATAATTGTATTGATTGGAAACACATTACGTGTGTGGATAAATAGACAACACTCTGTCCCAAGTATGCCTCTAGTGAACTAGCTCGTTGATCAAAGATGATCAAGGTTTCCTAGCCATTGACATGTGATGTCATTTGATAACGGGATCACATCATTAGGAGAATGATGTGATGGAGAAGACCCAAACTGCAAATGTAGTATATGATCGTGTCAGTTTATTGCTACTGTTTTTTGCATGTCAAGTATTTGTTCCTATGACCATGAGATCATGCAACTCACGGACATCGGAGGAGTGCCTTGTGTGTATCAAACGTCGCAACGTAACTGGATGACTATAAAGGTGCTCTACAGGTATCTCCAAGGGTGTCTGTTGAGTTGGTATGGATCAAGACTGGGATTCGTTACTCCGTGTGACGGAGAGGTATCTCAGGGACCACTCGGTAATACAACATCACAATAAGCCTTGCAAGCAATGTGACTAAGTGTTAGTTGTGGGATCTTGTATTATGGAACGAGTAAAGAGACTTTCCGGTAACGAGGTTGAACTAGGTATGGAGATACTGACGATCGAATCTCGGACAAGTAACATACCGAAGAACAAAGGGAACATCATACAGGATTATTGAATCCTTGGCATAGAGGTTCGACCGATAAAGATCTTCGTAGAATATGTAGAAACCAATATGGGCATCCAGGTCCCGCTATTGGTTATTGACCGTAGAGGTGTCTCGGTCATGGCTACATAGTTCTCGAACCCGCAGGGTCTGCACACTTAAGGTTTGGTGACGTTTTGGTAGTATAGAGTTATGTATGGTGGTGAATGAAGGTTGTTCGGAGTCCCGGATGAGATCCTGGACGTCATGAGGAGCTCCGAAATGGTCTGGAGGTAAAGATTCATGTATAGGAAGTCCTGTTTTGGTCATCGGAAAAGTTTTGGGCTCATCGGTAGTGTACCGGGAGTGCCGGTAGTGTACCGGGAGACCATCGGGAGGGGTATTTCGACCCAAGAGGCTTCATGGCTGTGGGAGAGTTAATACCAGCCCTTAGTGGGCTGGTGGAACTTCCACACAAGGCCCATGCGGCTAGGGAAGAAAAACCCAAAAGGAAAAAGGTGGAAAAAGGCAAAAAAGGAGGAATCCTAGTCCTACTAGGATTGGAGGAGGAGTCCTCCTCTCCTCCCCACTTCGGCCGAACCAAAGGAGGCTTGGCCCTTGGGCCAAGCCGGGCCAAGGCTCTCCTCCTCTCCTCCTATATATACTGGTGGGTTTTAGGGTTTTGCACTAGATTTTCAGCCACGTGCTACCCGTTCCTCCAGTGCATAGTTTCTCCTCTAGATCGGATTTCTGCAGTGCTTAGGCGAAGCCCTGCCGGAATAGCTCCACCACCATCACTGGAGCGCCGTCACGCTGCTGGAGAAATCTTCTACCTCTCCGCTCCCTCTTGCAGGATCAAGAAGGCGGAGATCGTCATCAAGCTGTACGTGTGCTGAACGCGGAGGTGCCGTCCGTTCGGTGCTTGATCGGGACGGATCGTGAGGACGGTTCGTGATTGGATCGCGGGACACTCGGTGATTTGGATCGCGGAGATGTTCGACTACACTAACCATTTTTCTTAACACTTCCCGCTTAGCGATCTACAAGGGTATGTAGATTCACTCTTCCTCTCGTAGATGCTCATCACCGTGGATAGATCTGCGTGTGCGTAGGAATTTTTTTGTTTCCCATGCAACGTTCCCGAATAACATGTTCATCATGATTTGTTAGAATACACTATGTGCTTCACTTATATCTTTTGAACTAAACAGTTGCTCTAGTACTTCACTTATATCTTTTAAAGCACGGTGGCGTGTAGATTTTATACAAATAATTCACTCTCATTCTTTAGTTATATATATTTGAGAATCTAATATATAGTAACGGTAATTTTCATGGGTTATAGACTAGTCCAAAAAGGACATGTATTCAAGGATGATTTAATAAGAACCTTCATGTAGCACATTAAAGAGAACTATGGGTTAATGATATTGATGTAGTAATATGAAAGGACATGAATACATGATTGTTTGTTAGTAGGAATATCGGTATGAAAGCATTTTATTAATCACTCATCTAAATATTGGTTATGGAATGATGATGATGTGTGAGTGTTCTTATGTCTGAATGAAATACTATGTGCTGTTTGAGTCAGAGGCGCGTGATGGTTAACTCATACCAACTTTCTCCCTAGGGGTATGTGGTAGTACTTTGCTTAAAGAGAGCTAATAGGCTTTGAAATAAGTATATGATTTCTTTATTACTAATGTGAACCCATGGATATGTGCACTCTCATCTTTTCATAATTGCTAACCTCTTGGGTACCGTGCATTGCCCATTCTCACCTCGAGGATTGGTGTAGCTTTCGCTGGTGCATCCAAACCTCGTGATATGATACTCTCTATCACACATAATCCATTGAATATATTCCTCAAAACAACAACCATACCTACCTATCATTTCATGTCCATATCCATTCCGAGATATATTGCCATGAAACTTCTACCGTTACATCACATGACTTGTGTGTTCATCATCATATTGCTTTCATGATAATGTAGCTGACATAGTATTCGTGGCAAAGCCACCATTCATCATTATTTACATGTTACGCCAGAACATTGCACATCTAGGTACACTTCCAGAGGCATTCATATATAGTCATTTCTACTATATCATCGTTGAGTTGTTTTATCGAGTTGTAAGTAGATAAAAGTGTTATGTTCATCATTATTAGAGCATTGTTCCAGTGAGGAAAGGACGATGGAGACTACGATTCCCCCACAAGTCGAGATGAGACTCTGGATGAAAAATAAATAAATAAAAAGAATAAAGAAAGGAAAAAAAGAAGAAAAAAGGAGAAAAAGAAAACGTAAAAGAAATCAGAGAAAAGGGAGAAGGGGCAGTTCTACTATCTTCTTTTTCCACACTTGTGCTTAGAGGGAGCACCATGTTCTTCATATAGAGAGTCTCATGATTTGTCATTCTCATATGCTAGCGGGGATTTTTCATTATAGAACTTGGATTCTATATTCTTGTGACGGGCTTCCTCAAATGCTCGAGGTCTTCATGAGAAAGCAAGTGATGCACACCCACTTAGCTTCATTCGAGCTTTCATACACTAATAGCTCTAGTGCATCCGTTGCTTGGCAATTGCTAGTCCTCACATTGATATTGATTGATGGACATCTCCATAGCCCATTGGCCTGCCTAGTTGATGTGATAATTTTTTTCCACTTAACTCCTTTGACACCCACCACCATACTCTATTCCACATATATGCCAGAACCATGGTTCGCACTCATGTATTGAGTGATGTTATTAATGTTGAAGTGAGTTCCAAGTGCGGTCCAATTACCTGACTTGACACCGAGGTGCTCATGATTTACACTGACGCGGTGAGGGCGGTGTCATGCCATGCTAAAATGATAAAATGAGTAGGGAATAAAATTCTTTAAGGATCACATATTTTGAATATAAATGATTATGCTATTTATGTTAATGGATATATTGCGTTGATGTTTATTAGTTCACCGTTTCTCAAAGATCGTACCTAAAAAATATTACATGTTGGGTAGCATGTCACATCAATTTTTTTGTTTTTATCATTTACCTACACGAGGACGAGTAGGAATTAAGCATGGGGATGCTGATACGTACCAATGTATCTATAATTTTTTTATTGTTCCATGCTATTATATTATCATTCTTGGATGCTCTATATGCATTTATATGTTGTTTTATATCATTTTTTAGAACCAACCTACTTCCAATGGCTGTTTCTTTCGTGTTTTTAGCTTTTCAGGATACTAGTAGGAAACGAAGTCCAAATACCACAAAACTTTTTGACCATTTTTTCTGGTTAAAAATAAGACCTAGAAGCTTCGGAGGGAGGCCGAAAGCCGCACGAGGCGATGCCAAGGCAACAGGGCGTGCCCTGACGCCTTGGGACCACCCCTAGCTCCTCCTAACATAACTCCATCACTATAAATTCTCCTAAATCAGGAAACACCATAGAGCCACCCGAAATACGTTTTTCAGTGCCGCAAGTCCGTATTCCATCGTGATCCCATCCGGAGCCCTGTTCTGCTGCCCTGTTGGATGGGGATCAATCATTGAGGGCCTCTACATCAACCTTGCTGCTCCCATGATGTTGTGTGAGTAGTCTACCATAGACCTACAGTTCCATAGTTAGTACCTAGATGGCTATCTCTCTCTTTATGATCTTCAATACAAAGTTCACCATGATTCCCATGGTTATCTATTTGATGTAATCTTTTTTGCGGTGTGTTTGTTGAGGTCCGATGAATTGTGGATTTATGATCATATTATTCATGAAAATATATCCATTCTTTGTTGGTTTCTTATATGCATGATTTTTATACCTTCAAATTTCTCTCTGATATATTTGTTTAGTTTGGCCAACTAGAATGGTTTATCTTCAGCGTGAGGGGTGTTTTGTGATGGATTCAATCTTTCAGTGCTCAATCCTAGTGACAGAAAAGGACATGATACATATTTATATTGTTGCCACTAAGGATAAAACGATGGGTTGGATTCATATTAATTAATTTTACTTTGTCTACATCATCTCACCTTGCTCCAAGCATTACTCTATTTTATACTTAACACTCTAGATGCATGTTGGGTAGTGGTCGATGAGTTGAGTAATAATAGTACATGTAGTCAGGAGTCAGTCTACTTGCTTATGGGCATGATGCCTATATACATGATCATTGTCATGAATAAATATTTCATAACTATGCGCTACTCTGTCAATTGACCAATAGTAATTTGTCTACCCCACAGTATGCTTTCTTCGAGAGAGATGCCACTGGCGAAAACTATGGCCCCCTGGTCTACATAAATCATATTACTAAACCCAAAAATATCTTGTGTGTTGGTATTGAAGATGGAAATTTGTGTGATTATATTATTGGTTCGATAACCTTGGTACTCACTGAGGGAAATACTTATCTCTACTGTGTTGCATCTCCCCTCCTCAAGGAAAAACACGATGCAGTTTACAAGTAGCAGGATGTCGCCGCCGTGTAAGGAGGATGGAAACACGGCTAGGATGGACCCGTCGTTTTCTTCATCAAGCTATAGGATGGAGTCATGGACCTCTAGGGGGATGTCGTCGTCGTGCCACGGAAGATGGTGACACTAAGCTTGCCAAGACGATGCTCATCATCATCATCAAGGAGGTGCCCACGAGGATGGAGTCATGGTTCTCGTGGGATGACACCATTAATGTTTGCCTCATCAAGATGGAGCTCGCGACCCGGAGTCATGAAGATGACACATGCCTTGGTGCTTCCCGCGGCCTGGAGAAGGAGATATTTCTACATGGTGTTGTCCGCCACCTGAAGGAGAAGACGATGCCACATGGCGCTCCCCGTGAACCAGAGCCCATGAAGATGAGGCGTGATGGCAAAGAGGCAACATGACTTCACCAACACTAACTTCCGATGGCCCCATGAGGCGGCACCCTTGTATTGGCAGACCATCATAAACTCGGCTGGACGAGGTGCCAACCACACCGGCTATGCCGATACGAGCGTGCTTTTGTTCTACATTGATGCTGGTCTCCACCAATGAATACTCCTACGAGGCAAACCCCTTGCATACCTTGACAAAGCCGCTACATCATCAAGAAGTCTGAGCTAAGAAGGACCCATGCTACTCCAACACCGACTACATGAACGATGTCAAGACCGATGAGGCGCGATAGCAAGGGCGGGCATGGCTAGCACAAAGCAATGTTTTAAGTGCCACGTGTACCGATGAGGACTTGGGATTTTCTATTACCCACCACACACACACACACCATTATCATCATGCATGGAGAACGCAAAGCGAAGACGACGAAGACGACCACACAGCTGAATCAGAGGTATCTCGCGGAGAAACCTGTGGGAGTAATTAACCGAGAGCTTTGTGAGGCCCCACGAACTAGGAGACCGCACATTGCCACAGTCAGGCTTGCCGCACTAGTAGGCCATGGAGCGCATCTTTATGGGATCTTGTAATTTTGCTAATCTGATGAGATTTATGAAATACTTGTTTCCTGTACCTCTTTTCTTTGTGTACTATGGTACACTGACATGCCCGCATTATCCTTTCCCCAGCGCATGAGAGAAATCAAACCCGTTATCTTCTCTTCTCAAAGAGAGCACAATTATATTTTTCTCATGTCAAACAATACATTATAAGATGATACTTGTGATCTGCGTTGGTTTTTTCCCCGGAGAGGAGGGGATGATGCAACAAATTATAGATAAGTATTTCCCTCAATGTGAACCAAGGTTATTGAACCAATAGGAGGACTATACAATTTCCCATGTTCCGCGCCTACACAGATAAGAGCAAACACTTGCATCCAATGCGGGCAAGAGCGTTGTCAATCCCCATGAACTCGTTACTTGCAAGCAATAAGTAGTGATACATAGATTGTTGAAATATATTAAATATACAAATTAAATGCAAATAAAAAAGTCAGCAAGGTATCTTTGGTTTTTTCAAATATATTAGTGAATAGACCCGAGGGCATAGTTTTCACTAGAGGCTTCTCTCTTGCAGAAATCATACGATGGGTAAACAAATTAGTGTTGTGTTATTGATAGAAAAGCACAGAGTTATGCAATGTTTATTCATGGCAATGACTTATTACATATAGGCATCATCTTGGTAAACAAGTAGACCGACTCCTGCCTACATCTACTACTATTACTCCACCCATCGATTGCAATCCAGCATGCATCAATCTAGATTATTAAGTGAAAACAAAGTAATGCTTGGAGAATGATGACATGATGTAGACAAAAATAAATCCAATTAATATGAATGAACCCCATCGTTTTACCCTTAGTGGAAGCAGTACAATATGTGACATGTCCCTTTCTGTCACTGGGATTGAGCACTACAAGATTGAACCAACTACAACGCACCTCTTCCACTTAAGATAAATCAATCTAGTTGGCCAAACCAAATCAATAGATTCGAGATAATTACAAAGCTATCACAATCATGCATATAAGAATTGAGATAAGAATCAAATATATTTCATGAATAATCTGAACATAAATCCACAATTCATCGGATCCCAACAACCGCACCGCACAAAGTGATTACATAAGATAGATCACCGCGGGAGTCGCAGTGATCATGGAAACAAATAATATATATATATATATATATAGAGAGAGAGAGGGAGAGAGATAGAGAGAGAGAGACATCTAGGTACTAACTATGGACCCGTAGGTGTGTGCTAAACTACTCACACATCACCATGGGAGCACCAAGGTTGATGTAGAGGCCCTCCGTGATCGATCCCCCCTCCGACAGGCACCGGAATAGCGCTCCAGATGGGCATGACAGAACAGAGACTTGCGGTGGTGGAAAATGTGTTTCAGGAGAATCCGTAGGGTTTTTGGAGAATATGTGAATTTATAGGACAAAGAGGAGGGTCAAAGGCCAAGGGAGGTGGCCCCAAGTCATTAAGGTACGACCACCCCCTGGGCATGCCATGTTGGCTTGGCGCCACCCCATGGGGCCTCCGGTCTCCTTCTGAAGCTTCCATGTCATTATTTTTTCCAGAAAAATCATCAAAAACTTTCGGGGTATTTGGACTTCATTTGGTACAATATTCCTAAAAAGTCAAAAACATGCAGAAAATAACAACTGGCACTTAGCACTGGGTTAATAGATTAGTGCGAACAAACAATATAAATCCGCAAGTAAATGCCTGAAAAGCATCCTAGAATGATAATATATTAGCATGGAACAATAAAAAAGTATAGATACATTGGAGACATTGATAACCCACAAGTATAGGGGATCGCAACAGTTTTCTAGGGTAGAGTATTCAACCCAACTTTATTGATTCGACACAAGGGGAGCCAAAGAATATTCTCGAGTATTTGCAGCTGAGTTGTCAATTCAACCACACCTGTAAGACTTAATATCTGCAGCAAAGTATTTAGTAGCAAAGTAGTATGGAAGTAACGATAACGGTAGCAAAATTAACAGTAGCAGTTTTGCAGTGATTGTAACAGTAGCAATGGAGAAGTAACTTAGCAAGGATCAATATGTGGAAAGCTCATAGGCAATGGATCGGTGATGGATAATTATGCCAGATGGCATTCATCATGCAACAGTTATAACATAGGGTGACACAGAACTAGCTCCAATTCATCAATGTAATGTAGGCATATATCCCATATATAGTCATACGTGCTTATGGAAAAGAACTTGCATGGCATCCTTTGTCCTACCCTCCCATGGCAGCAGGGTCCTATTGGAAACTAAGGGATATTAAGTCCTCCTTTTAATAGAGGACCATACCAAAGCATTAGCACTTAGTGAATACATGAACTCCTCAAACTACGGTAATCACCGGAATGAATCCCAGTTATAGTCACCCTGGGGGATGCGGATCATAACTCATAATAAGTGTCTAAAAATTGCAAGATAGGATCAAGAACACATATATATTCATGAAAATATAATAGGTTCAGATCTGAAATCATGGCACTCGGGTCCTAGTGACAAGCATTAAGCATAGCAAAGTCATAGCAACATCAATCTCAGAACATAGTGGATACTAGGGATCAAACCCTAAAAAAACTAACTCGATTACATGATAAATCTCATCCAACCCATCACCGTCCAACAAGCCTACGATGGGATTACTCACGAACGACGGAGAGCATCATGGAATTGGTGATGAAGGATGGTTGTTGACGACGATGGCGTCGATTTCCCCTCTCCGGGGCCCAAAACGGACTCCAGATCTGGTATCCCGAGGAAGAACATGTGGTGGCGACGGGTCCGTATCGTAAAACGTGATGTATCTTCTCTGTTATTTTTTCTCTACGAATAGGGTTATATTTAGCTGGAGATGAGGTCAGAGGAGCCACAGGAACCCCATAAGCCTGCTAGGCGTGGCCAGGTGGGTGGCCGCGCCTAGCAGGCTTGTGGGCTGTAGGTGGCCCCCCTCTGGTTGGGCGTGGCCAGGTGGGTGGCCGTGCCTAGCAGGCTTGTGTCTTGTAGGTGGCCCCCCTCTGGTTGATTCTTGCGCCAATATTTTTTATTAAATCCAAAATTATTCTCCGTAAATTTTCAGGACAACCCGAGAACTTTTATTTCTACACAAAAATAACACCAAGGCAATTCTGCTGAAAACAGCATCAATCCAGGTTAGTTCCATTCAAATCATGTAAATCAGAGTCCAAAACAAGGGCAAAATTGTTTGGAAAAGTGGATACAATGGAGACGTATCAACTCCCCCAAGCTTAACCCATTGCTTGTCCTCAAGCAATTCAGTTAATAAGCTGGAAGTGATAAAGAAAAACTTTTACCAACTCTGTTTGATCTTGTTGTTGTAAATACGTCTAACTGATGTTCAGATTTTCAGCAAAGAACATGGACTAACCATGTTCACAATAACATTTAGGTCTCACATTTACTCATATCAATGACATAATCAACTAGCGAGCAATAATAATAACTCTCGTATGACAACACTTTTTTCAAAACAATCATGATACAATACAACAAAATGGTATCTCGCTAGCCCTTTCTGAGACCGCAAAATATAAATGCAGAGCACCTCTAAAGAACAAGGACTGACTAGACACTGTAATTCATGGTGAAAGAGATCCAGCCATGCTCATACTCAATATCAATTAATGGCAAAGCATACAAATGACAGTGGTGCTCTCTAACTGGTGCCTTTTATAAGAAGATGATGACTCAACAATAAAGTAAATGGAAAGGCCCTTCGCAGAGGGAAGCATTGATTTGCAGCGGTACTAGAGCCCGTGTTCTCAAAATAGAGATGAATAATAATTTTTGAGCGGTATGCTTTCATTGCCCACATAACGACCAAAAGGTTTTCAACATCTTCCATGCTAGAGACATTATAGGCGGTTCCCAAACAAAATGATAAAGTTTTTACCCCCCTCCACCAATCGATCAAACCGTCCATACAAACACAATCCTGGGGGATTTTTTTAATTATAATTTTCTTTTATTTTGAGCATGGAACTGGGCATCCCGATTACCAGCCACTTTCTCGTGAATGATAGTGAATCAACACATATTATGAGAATAACCAACCTAGCATGGAAGATACTGACAACCCCCAGTCGCCACATGAGCGATTTGGGCATACAAAACAGAATGTTTATTTGAAGTTTTAGAGTTTGTCATATGCAAATTTACTTGGAACGGTAGGCAAATACCGCATATAGGTAGGTATGGTGGACTCATTTGAAACAACTTTGGGGTTGAGGGATTGGATGCACAAGTAGTATTCCCGCTTAGTACAAGTGAAGGCTAGCGAAAGACTGGGGGGCGACCAACTAGAGCGACACAGTCATCAACATCCTTTAATATTAACCAACATTGAATGCAAGCATGAGTAGGATATAAATCACTATGGACATAAATATCGTAGAGGCTATGCTGATTTTGTTTCAACTACATGCATGAACATGTGCCAAGTCGAGCCACTTGAGTCGTTCAGAGGAGGATACCATCCCATCATACCACATCACAACCATTTTAACATGCATGTTGGCACCCAACCATTATCGACTCTTAGCTAATTAAGCATGGCATGAGTAACTAAAATCTCTAATTGTCATTGCAAATATGTTTCACCCATAATAAAGTGAATTCGGAATGATGAGCTAATCATATTTACAAAAGCAAGATAGGTCAAGTTCATACCAGCTTTTCTCCATCTCAATCTTTTCATCAAATATCGTCATTATTGCCTTTCACTTGCATGACCGAACGGTGTGGATAATAATAAGAGTGCACATGCATTGGACTAAGCTGGAATCTGCAAACAATAACTCAAAGGAGAAGACAAGGTAATGTGGGCTCTCTAATAGGTAAAAAATAATGTATATGAGAGCCACTCGACATTTTCATTGTGGTCTTCTCCTTATGACCCAAAGAAAGAAAAATCAAAATATGAACGAGAAAACTATTTAGACGGGAAAGCTCCCAACAAACAAAAGAAGAACGAAAAATCTTTTTGTTTTTCTATAATGCTAGAACTAAGCAACTAGAAAATAAAGCTAGAACTATTTTTTTGTATTTTTCTCAAAGTTAATTGAACACACAAGAAGAAAGCAAAATAAGGAAATAAACTACCGTGGATAGTACAATGAAAAAGTATGAACACCGACTGCTTAAGAATAAGTGTGTGAACATGAATGTAAAGTCGGTGAGAAATACGTACTCCCCCAAGCTTAGGATTTTGGCCTAAGTTGGTCTAGGGCTATGGCTGGAAAGAGCTCTCTCTCGGATACTCAGGAGCATCCTCAGTGTTCCATTGGTTGGCAAACTCCTACGACTCCCGCTGAAAAACTGGCTCCGGGTACGGATCAAGGGCTGGTGCCAGCTCTGGAGCCGGGGGTTGCGTCAAACCCCAATATCTGTAAATGCCGTCGGGCATAATGGTGTACTGCCTGAGCGGATATCGAACAAAGAAGAAGCAGACACAATAACAATTTCACAAATACCCTGGCTAAAAACTAAGTTTTAAAGAAGCCTCCTATCATCATTTTCTTAATAACGTTGTGAGCTACCATACGGTCATAATCTAAAAACTTTGAGGGTAGCAACCTCTCATCTTTCTCGTTAAGCCTAATGGGTATATCAAAATGTTTGGCTAAACAAGATGCATATATACCTCCTAATATAGGCCCCTTCAAACGGTTGGTGTTCAACTATTGGGCCACCATAGTGCCCAGACTAAAGGTTCTATCAGCAAATAAAGCATGGCGCAGAATGGCGAGGTCAGGGGCACAAAGACTTCCACTCTCCCAGCAACTAACTAAACATCTTCCCGCAAATAATGAATAATAGCGTAGCACAGGAAAATGTAAACTACCTGCTCTTGCCTTTGACACACCTCTCTCTTCCCCTACAGTGACTGTGGCAATAAAATCTTCCATGTCTCGAGGACGTGGTTCCCAGATGCTGCCCTCATAGGGTATTTTGCAAACTTTGCAAAAATCATAAAGGTTCATTTTCTTAGGCATATCATATAAGTAAAATTCTACTGTAGGAGGGTTTTCCCTAGAATGAAAGTGAAAATTTCGCACAAAGGTATTCGTGAGCAAGAGGTACTGGTCACACTTATCGATCAGGAAGTCGGTGATGCCTGCATTCTCGGTGAAATAATATAAATATTCATAAATTCTGGCCACCCTCAAGAATGTGTCACACGACCATTCACATGGTCGAACTTCTGTGACATGAGGAAGGTTATACTTGAGTTTCTCCATCATCTCATTTTCATCTTCCTTAGAACTCCATCTTGAAGAGCCTCTTAATAATCTCCTCATTATTTCTTTCTTTGAAAAATTCTGAAATTTTTAGTGACCCAAAATAAAGGTGAACAAAACTCAACAAAACTCATAGCAACTACTCCCACAAGTGCCTAGAGGATATATCATGGATCAAAACTACTTGGGACCATATAAATTTGACATGCAAGCTCAAGAACAAGGTCACCTCAGCAGCAAAAATTTACAATATAGAAAGCACTAGAACAAAAATGGTTTTGCGAATGAAGCTTTGCACAAGGAGATCGAAAATGGCAGCAAAATGAACTAGAACATGGGTTTGAGCAATGGTGGGATTTTTTCTACAGGAAGATGAAGTGGATGGGTGCTGGAATAAGTGAAGCGGGCCACGTGGGACCCACAAGCCTGCTAGGCGCAGCTAGGGGGTGGTCATTCCTTGTGGGCTTGTGGCCCACTAGTGCAGCCCCCTATAGTGTGCTCAGTGCCAGATATTTTTAAATATTCCAGAAAAAAATCATACTCCATTTTTAGGACATTTCAAGAACTTTTATTTTTAGGTCACTTTTTATTGCACAGGAAACTCAGAAAGCAGAAAAATAATAGCATTTTACTTAATTTAATCTTACTAACAGAAAGTAAACGTTCGGTACAGGAAGTTGTGCTTTCTAAATTCAACCATCTCATTCTCATCAAAAGGAATCCATCAATAAGGTTGATCAAGTCTTATTAACAAACTTCTTTTGAATAACATGAAACCAAAGAATTTTCGAATAACACTAAGTTACCTCAATGGGGATATGCATGTACCCAACAATAAGTATATCATATTTCTTCTTGACAGTAGGAAGAGGGAACTCATAGTCTCCAATAATGACCGTTGGAATTTTTTCAATGGAGTTGATACTGTGAACTTGAGGTTGTTTCTTCGGAAAGTGTACAGTATGCTCATTACCATTAATATGAAAAGTTACATTGCCCTTGTTGCAATCAATAACAGCCCCTGCTGTGTTCAAAAAGGGTTTACCAAGGATGATCGACATACTGTCGTCCTCAGGAATATCAAGAATAACAAAGTCCGTTAAGATAGTAGCATTTGCAACTATGACAGGTACATCCTCACAAATACCGATAGGTAGAGCAGTTGATTTATCAACCATTTGCAAAGATATTTTAGTAGGTGTCAACTTATTTAAATCAAGTCTACGATATAAAGAGAAAGACATAACACTAACACCAGCTCTCAAATCACATAAAGCAGTTCTAACATAATTCCCTTTAATAGAGCATGATATAGTGGGTATTCCTGGATCTCCCAATTTCTTTGGTACTCATCCCTTAAAAATATAATTAGCAAGCATGGTGGAAATCTCAGCTTTCGGTATCTTTATTTTATTAGTCACAATATCTTCATATACTTAGTATAAGGAGACATTTTCAGAATATCAGTCAAGCGCATACGCAAAAAGAAAGGTCTAAGCATTTCAACAAAGCGCTCAAAATCCTCTTCATCCTTTTTCTTGGATGGTTTAGGAGGAAAGGGCATGGGTTTTTGAACCCATGGTTCTCTTTCTTTACCATGCTTCCTAGCAATAACTGGGTGCATTTTATTTAAGTTTACTTCAAGTTAACTATAACCGGGTGTTAAACAAATCTCCAAGTTGCCACATAACCGCGGGCATGGCTCTCCGAAAGATTTAACCCTGTAGGGGTGCTCTAGCTAATCCATCACAAATTATCCACACACCGCGGGAATAACCTCAACCACGGATATCGTGATCTTCCTAGGCAATTCCACAGGAAATCCGCCACCTCGAGATAGTCTGAAGAAAAACCGAAATTCCTCGCGCAAGACATTCGAGAAAGGTAAAACAAGTCTAGCAAGACCGCCCGACGTTTCAACGAACCCTATAGGAGCCGCGTATCTCGTTCTCAGGAGACGACCGGATTATCCAATATTCTAGTAGGACAAACACAAAGTTGCCCCTGTTGGCCACCGGCGGTTGACGTTTTGGACCAACACTCATGAGGAACATTGGCCGAGTTGTTGATTAATAATCCACGGGGTTGCAAAGCCCTATGCATTTCTATTAGGTTGCTTAGCAAATAGTACCACAGTTCGATCTTGCTAAACAAGCTTTAATCTCAAACGAATAACCAAGGGGGTCCACATAATAACCCCGCGCATGTTAGGAGCACAAAATATGGAACATAACACCGGTAACAAGTAAGTATGGCGGTAAAAGTGGAACAAAACACCAAGCAAAAGGCCAAGCCTTCCACCTCTACCAAGATATATAAGTGCATTAAGTTATATAGCAATAATATTTTGATATCTCCACATATCGATGTTATAACATGGAAACAACCTGCACCTGCAGCTAAGAACGCTATAAGAGGGACTGAGCAGCGGTAACTTACCAAAACAAGGTTTGCTAGGTGGTGGAGGGTTAGAGGCTTTCATGGAAATGTAGGAGGCTTGACATGTAAGTGGTAGGTAACGAAGTGTAACGATAAGAGCGAGACATCTAGCAAAGCAAAACTAGTGTTGGTATCAGGATACGATCATCTTGCATGTTGGTTCTTCAGAGGGACAAAGAGCTGGGTCCTCGTAGTTCTACTCTCCTGGATCCTCATACTCAGGTTCAACACTCGCGTCTACCCAAAGAGAAATAGCACCAATAAACAAACAACCAAGGTGCAATGCACAATCAAGATGATGCATGATCCATTTGAAGTATTTAACATGGCAATCCTAAGCTAGTCATGTTTCTCATGCAACAGTTAAGTTATTAGAATTCTGGAAATAACCTCATGTTAAGTTGTTTGAACATGCATGATCATGGAAAATATGGATGCTTCATGCGAAATCGATTCAAATGTATATGAAGAATGTCGTAAACGGAGTAACATAGCTCATGGGATGCTCACGCCAAGGTACGAAGGCAAAACACAAGACAAGGAAGGCCATGGGCTATTCCTTGGTATTCCAAGGATTCCATTGGTTAGGATAAGAAAATCTAGCAACAATGGAGCGAAACATCAAGAAAAACTATGGAGCATGTCTCCCACAAGTCACAAACAAAACCACACACATCCTGTCCAAAACAGCAACACAACAACTTGCACAACACTTATCTAGAGCTACAGGATGTTTCCACCACAAACAAAGTATGTACAGAAACTACATGTCATGCTTAATTAACAAATCATCCAACTACACAAACTTGAAAGGTAGCATGGATCACTAGCAATGAAGCTCACAAGATGGCATTGTGAAACAGATTCTAGGGACGTAGTGAAAATTATAGTTTTCTGGAATCTGAGTTAACCTGATAGCAATTTGACAGCATAAAACAATGATGCTAGAGATCAACTCATGCCATGAAAATTAATAGGATGGTAGAGGACAACATCTACTACAAAACACTAGCATTGGGCTTGATCTAAAACTCAACAGAATACTTGGTAGCATCCTCTAAACATGGCATACAAATTAACTACAGCATCTCAGACTTGTCAAAATAGCACAAGGGGAAAACAACAGATTATCTCAACATGGCATCTTTGACAGGATGTAACTAGAAGAAAAACCAATCATATTGAAAAGTAACTACACCACATGATAGAGGGTGACAACCACAACAATTCATGACATTGGATCAACTCCAAAGGAGCACTATATCCATGGGAATCATCCTCTAAACATAGCTAGAAAATAACAGTTATAACACTTAGCAAAATTTGAGACATGAACCAGTGTTATTTTCTAAGCATGTTAACAGCAAGAAACCCACTCATCCACAAGTTTATCATGCCAAACAAAATTACCAGGGCCTAATACCCACAAAAAACTAGCACATTCATGTTGACAAGTTCATCAAAGCATGCATGGATTTAACCATACAAAAATGACAAAATGGCATGTTGGAACAAAAATATTTTTGCAAACATTCTCAAATGAGAAAATAAATAGCGCCACTGGATTCGTTGGGAAATTCTACCCCAAAATCATATATCACACTCCTATATTTGCATTTGAAAATCTCCCAAAACCGAGCTCGAAAATTACAATCAAGCACTTATAAGTCAAAACCTACTCTAAATAGTCACTGCCAGAAATGGACTAGTCCAGATTTGGACTATTTCCTAAAATGTAATATTCCTACCACCAGATGGAAAATTAACTGGACAAAGAAAAGAAAAGGAGGGGGTCCCACCTGGTAGTGAGCAGGGCCCCCTGTGAGTATGGCAAGTGGGGCCAGGGCCCATTTGTCATACACACGCACAGATCACGTACACAACACATGAACACACATAAACAACAAAAATAAAAAGGGGGCCAGGGGGATTCGAACCCACGACCCCCTAGTCCACCGAGCAAGGGACAACCACTACGCTAGGCGCGTGGGGGGGGGGGGTTGCTAGAAGGAGGGGTACATGCCTATTGATCTAACCCCAGGGAGGCTGGCTCCCTTCTCCTTCCCTGCACTACAAAGAGCAACTACAGCGACGGTGACACGCACACACATAGCACTCACAGCCACATGCACAAACACAAGAAAGGAGCCGGCTTGCCGGAGCTACAAGGCGGAGGGGCATGAACACCGAGGCACCTACGAGGGCTATCAGAAAGCGGGAAGGAGCGGGGCTCTTGACTGCTCACCTAGCTCTCCTCCAAAGGCGAAGAGGAGCCGGAGAGGGTCGGAGAATGTGACGGTGAAGCTGCGATTCCTTGACGATGGTGTAGCAGAGGAGGGGGCACGCCGGGAATAAGACTCCTGCCCGTCTCCTTCTAACGTGGGGAGGACGACGATCGACGGGCTTGAGCTCCTCTTGAGGCCACCGATGGATGGCTGATGCTACGCCAGGGAGGATCCCGAGCTCCTCGCGGTCATGGCGACGACCGGGAGGAGGAGGCTTCCCATGGCGGTGGATGAGGGAGGAGTTGGGCGAAATGGATGGAGGGGAGGACCCTAGGGCATAGGTGGAGCTTTATAGGGGGATAGGAGAAGCTACGGCTGTCATATCAAAGGAGGAGGGCGACATGGACAGAACCGATGCCCTGCCGTACCGAGGAGGAAGAAGAACAAAGGAGGAGGTGACGACTGGGCTGCGAGGAGCTTCGGCGCTGGGCTAGCTTCGGGCGGTGGGGAGTTGGGAAAAGCGAGGCCCAACTCACTGGACCACTCTCTCTCTCAAACAGAAGCTTTCTTTAAAAACAAATCCAAATAAAAGCCCCACAGAAGAAATAAAAGATCTGCTAGTTGAGCTGCCGAGATAGACTCTTTGACCGGCAAAAAATGGGCAACTTTGGTCAGCTTGTCGATAACCACAAAGATGGCACCGTTGCCCTTCTTGGACTTAGAAAATCTAGTGACAAAATCCATCTCCACATGATCAAATTTCCACTCTAGAATAGGCAAAGGCTGAAGAAGACCTGCTAGACGTTGATGTTCTGCCTTCACTCTGCGACAAACATCACACTCATTCACCAGCTGAGCAATTTCCCGCTTCATGCGAGTCCACTAGAAGGTTTGCTTGAGGTCCTCATACATCTTGGAACTGCCTGGATGAATTGAGAGGAGAGAATTGTGTGCTTTACCCATGATAACCTTCCTTAGATAACCTTTTGGAATCACCATACGTTCCTCAAAGAACAAGGTATCTTTGTCATCAACGCGAAAGAACTTATACTTTAGAATGCTCTTGGCCACACCTTTCTTCACTTTCTTCACCATAGCATCAAGAAGTTGAGCTTGGGGAACCTGATCATCTAGAGTCGGAGAGACTTTAAGATTGGCAAGAAAACCCTGAGGAACAATCTGAATATTGAGCTTGCGGAAGGCTTCACAAGCTCGGGTTGAAAAGGCTCGCGGATAAGACTATTGTAGTACGCCTTTCGGCTGAGCGTGTCTGCAATGACATTTGATTTACCAGGTGTATACTCAATGCTTGGGTTGAAGTCCTCAATCACTTCCACCCAACAAGACTGCCGAAGATTGAGATTGGGTTGGTACTTCAAGCTCATGTGGTCAGTGTACACCTCAACTGGTCTACCCAACAACAAATGCCTCCAAGTCATCAGAGCATGCACAACTTCCGCCAACTCAACATCATGGGTAGTTCTTTTGGCTAGGCTTTAGCTGATGTGAGGTATAAGCAACAAGCTTCTTATCTTGCATGAGAACGCCACCAAGACCTTGGAGGGAAGAATCACAGAACACTTGCAAAGGCTTTGATTGCTCGGGATGCACAACAACTGGAGCTGAAGCAACTTCTCCTTGAGCGTATTGAACGCCACATCACACTCAGGAGACCAAACAAACTTGACATTCTTCTGAAGGAGATTGGACAGAGGCTTAGCAATTTGAGAGAAGTTCTCCACGAATCTTCTGCAGTAACTTGCAAGCCCGAGGAAGCTACGAAGCTGCTTGACATTCTGAGGACGCTCCCACTTCAAGATTGAATGAACTTTCCCAGGGTGCACCTTAATGCCCTCGGCAGAGATCACATGTCCAAGGTACACCACTTCATTGAGCCAAAACTCACACTTGGAAAACTTAGCATAGAATCGATGCTCTCTTAGCTTGTCAAGCACAAGCCGAAGATTCTCTATATGTTCTTCTTCAGTCTCCGAGAACACGAGAATATCATCCAAATACACCAAGACAAACTCATTTTTGAAAGGAGAGAATATGAAGTTCATCATACTGGAGAAGGTCGGAGGAGCATTAGCGAGACCAAAGGACATGACAGTGTACTCATAAGAGCCAAAACTCGTCCTAAAAGCAGTCTTTGGAATATCTTCTTCATGAATGCGAATCTGATGATAGCCTATGCGAAGATCTAGCTTCGAGAAAACCTTGGCACCTTTCATTTGCTCAAACAACTCATTGATGTTGGGAATTGCATACTTGTTTCTGATTGTCTTTTCATTCAATGAACGGTAATCGACACAAAGTCGGTCCGTGCCTTCCTTCTTCTTGACAAAAAGAACACCACAACCCCACAGTGAAGAACTTGGTCTGATCAAACCCAGACGCTCTTGTTCATCTAGTTGTTTCTTCAATTCTTTCAGCTCTTCGGGGCGAAGCTTATAAGTACACTTGCACACCGTTTCAGTTCTAGGCTCGAGATCAATTACGAACTCTATTGGTCGGTGCGGAGGCATTCCAGGCAATTCTTTTGGAAATACATCTTCATACTCACACACCAACGGAATTTGAGAAATGGCCGAGATCTCACCCTTCTCATTGAGAGAAAAGAGATGAATCGTGTCATCGCGAGTAGCGAAAATGATCACGTCTTCGGAAGGATGAGTCAATTTGACTTCTTTTGCTTCACAATCAATCTTAGCCTGATTCCTTTGGAGGAAATCCATGCCAAGAACGAGATCAATATCAGAATTGCTGAGAACAATTGGAGAGGCTAGAAAAGAATAGCTGCCATATTGAGAGAGGAATCCCGAACCATGAAACGAGAATTCATTTGCAAGCCCGGAGACACCACAGTTAATGATCTAGGCAATTCTTTGCAACACAACTCATGCTAGGAAACGAATGGGCTTGATATGAATGAATGCGATGCACGAGTGTGAAACAAAACTTTTGCAGGAATAGAATTAACTGAGAGATTACCCATGATCACTTGGGAAGAATCTTCTACGATTGCTGCATTCACATGGTTCACCCTTGCATACTTGGGGTTGTACTTCACCATAGCACTGCCTAGGGGCTTGATAGGAGGAGGAGGCAGAAGACGCCGCTGGTTGTTGCACTTGTTTGAGTAGTGACCCTTCTGATCACACTTGTGAAAAGTAACCTCTGATAGCGAACGAAAGTTGCCTGGAGGAGGGGCATTTGCTGACTTGGCTGCCTGGGGCCTCTGCTGATATCCTGGGTTGGGTGGGTGGACAGAACCACTACCACCTTGTTGTCTCTGTTGCTGATGAGGACGGAATGTAGGAGGAGGAGGAGGAAGAAGAACAGAGGAGGAGGCGACGACTAGGCTGTGGGGAGCTTTGGCGGTAGGCTGGCTTCGGGCACTGGGGAGTTGGGCCAAGCGAGGCCCAACTCACTGGACCTCTCCCTCTCTCTCTCAAACAGAAGCTTTCTTTTAAAAACAAATCAACACCAAATAAAAACCCACAGAAAAAATAAAAGATTTTATAGAAAACAAAAATACTTTGGCACTAACATAAATGCAACCTATTTGATAAAAATGATCAAGTTATTTTTAGCCAAGGTAAAATTATTGCTTTTAATAATAAAATACTAATGTTTTGCAATTGATCATTAATGTCAAAAGTTGAAACAAATGAGAGATCTCACATACTCCACTCAAAATAATTCATTTAATCATCAGAACATTTTTAAAAGATTTAATAGGCAAGTTTAGACTCATGTTGCAAATTATTTGAAAGAGAGATGGCTTTAGGGCATGGTTTGAAAATGGGGGAGGAGGTAGAACCACATTTGCACACACACCTAATCACTTCATCCACACCACAACAACATCACACACAACCTTGGTGCACACATAACAATATGATGAATGCTTATGATGCCATGATGCAAGAAATGACAATGGCAAAAGAATTCAAACTCTTGATGTCATTGCAATAAGAGGTCACACATGAGGGACATTACAAATATGGAAAGGGATGCACTTGGGCTGTTACAGTTTGGTATTTTTTTATTAGCTAAATATGATAATGCAGGTGTGCAACTCTATCCAACGCCAGCAGGTGTTCAAAATACTGTTGGCGTCATCTCCAACGCCACTAGTATAATTTAATTATGGCGCCTTATTGCGGGAGTAGGGTGTCTACGTCAGCAAGGCCATTTTGGCCACACTATAGCTAGGATTTTCTGCACTAGTGCATGTGAAATGATTTGTACTCTATCATGATGATTTTTATAATTAAAAGTTGTTGGTTATGATGCTAGAAAAGTGACTTAAATTATCGATGATCAAAACTATTCACTATGCTAGCATTCACACTTCATAAATTACTTCTTATATCATTTATCTACTCGAGGACGAGTAGGAATTAAGCTTGGGGATGCTGATACGTCTCCAACGTATCAATAATTTATGAAGTATTCATGCCATATTTGCCTGTGTTTATAATACTTTCGTATGGTTTTAATGCACTTTATGTGACTTATTTAGAACTAATCCGGGCTGGCGATGTTTTCAGCAGAACTACCGTTGTTTTTTTGTGCAGAAACTAAAAGTTCTTGGAATCGCTCAAAACTTTTTTATAATTTTTTTGGGGGAAATAAGAAATATCTGAGCGAAGAACCACCGAAGGGGAGCCACATCTGGGCCACGAGGAAACATGGCGCGGCCACCCCCTAGTCCACCATGTTTTATGGTGGGGCTCACATGGCTCCGTCTGGCATAATTCCAATGCTCAAAATTCCTATATATACAGAAATCTTCGAAAGTTTACCGAGAACTTCCGCTTTGCCACCGCAACTCTCTGTATCAAATAAAAACCCATCTACAGCCTTTCCGGTACCCTGTCGGAGTGGGAAATCATCACTGATGGACATCTTTATCATCCCGGCTATGGCCATGACGAGGAGGGAGTAGTTCACCCTCGGGGCCGAGGGTCTGTAGCAATAGCTATGTGTTTGATCTCTCTCTCATGTTCCTAAGATGTCATGATCTATATATATCACGGGCTTTGTTAATATAGTTGGATCATATGGTTTTCTCCCCTTGGTATCTTGTTGTGATGAACTGAATCTTTCCCTTTGAGATCTAGTTATGTTGGATTGAATATTTTGGGATTGAAAACACTTAATGTATGTCTTGCATGTGGATACCCGTGGTGATTATGGGGTATTCTATTGATTCACTTGATATATGTTATGGCATCAACTTGCGGATTTCGGTGACCTTGGGGATTTATACATAGGAGTTGATTGTACGTTTTCATCCTACTTTCTCCGATACAAATCTTGGGGTACTCTTTGAAGTTCCTTGTGTTGGATCGAATATGATGAATCTGAAATTGTTTGATGCATGTGAAAAAATTACCCCACGGATACTTGAGGTGACATTGGAATATCTAGGTGACATTAGGGTTGATTGATATGTATCATAGGTGTTATTCTATTATGAACTCTAGGGTTGTTTGTGACACCTATAGCAATAGCCCAAAAGATTGATCGGAAAGAATTGGCATGCTGCCTACAACAATTTCATCTTATGTTCTCCGCTACTTATGAACTTTGGAGTGATTGTTTGTTGCACATTGAGAGATGATCATATGATTCTACTATGTTAGCATTGTTGTGAGATTGCACTATTCAAAGTTTGAACCCTAGGCCTTATTTACAAGATTTGATATATTATTTTGCTTGTTGTTTACTAATTATTACCTTGCTATTTTTATCAATTCAGATTTGCCATTGTATTGGATGTGTTGGGGACACAAGAAATTTCTTGTATTTGATTGCAGGGTTGTTTGAGAGAGACCGCTTCATCCTACACCTCCCATGGATTGATAAACCTTAGGTCATCCACTTCAGGGGAAATTGCTATTGTCCCACAAAACTTTGTGCTTGGAGGCCCAACGGAGTCTACAAGAATAAAGTTGTGTAGTATACATCATTGGTGGAGGAATAAGAAGGTAGGTTTCCGCTACCAAAGGTCGGGAGGGTGGGTTGGCCGCCAATGGACGGGGGCTTGGGTTGGTCGCCGGTGACCGGGAGGGTGGGTTGATCGCCAGTGGGCGAGAGGGGTGGTTGTCCGCTAGTTTTGATGGCAACAGAGGATGGAGCGGATCTTAGTCTACTGCTGATACTTTGAAAAATGACAAAATGATTTCCTTAATTGGTAATAGAGTACCTCACATGATACATATATGGCACTCGCCCAAATTGAAACAAGTATGTGGAGTAGATCGTGCGCAGATTGTGGGAAAATAGGGCGCTAACCAGTCCTTGACTGGGTGTGTTGCCCAAGAAAAATATAGTTCTCTATACAAAATAGTGGCGCCCCCTAAATTACACAATTAGTGTGTTATGGCCTACTATTGTGTGTTATTAGTGAGACATTGTACATAGATTTATTTGGCGAGATGCTACTTGTGACCTAAGTTGGGTTTTTCCCCAACGAGGAAAGGTGAAGCAATATATTAGTGGTAAGTATTTCCCTTAGTGAGAACCAAGGTTTATTGAACTAATAGGAGAATCAAGGCAAACTCTCGTCATTAGCACCTACACACAAAAAACCAAACGCTTGGACCCAACATGGGAAAGAGGGTTGTGAATCCCCTTGAACTTGTTACTTGCAAAGATTAATTCTAATAGAGACATAATTATATAAACTAAAGAAGTGCAGCAGGGTGCGGGAGTCCGGGATTAAGGGGTTCTTGGGCTTCTGGCCTATCTCTACATGTCGGATAGTTGGCCGCCTTGTGATTGTCAAAGAAGGTCCGGACACCATAACCAAGACGGAATCTCTCAGATCGTGACAGGCACTCCAAGTACAAGACTATGGGTTCATCATATTCCTTTCCTGATGTAACTGACATTGTGTAACCCTAGGTAACCCTCGTGACTATATAAACTAGAGGGTTTTAGTCTGTAGGAAAAGGTTAAGCTCATTACTCTTAGGGTTTAGACCACATCATACGATCTCGAGGAAGATCAACTATGTACTCGATACCACATATTCAATACAATTAAAGTCGGATGTAGGGTTTTACCTCCATTAAGAGGGCCCGAACCTGGGTAAATATTGTCTCCCTTGTCTCTTGTAACCCTTCAATCCAAGATCCACAGTTCGGGACCCCCTACCCAAGATCTGCCGGTTTTTATGCCGACATTGATGCTTTCACTGAGATTTCCACTGCGGAATCGCGAGCAGGATTGATGACTTGCCTTGTCACCAGTGACGGCTCCGCATCGAGGATATCTTCATCCCCGGTCAGCCCTCCATGTTCAACAATGCCGCACTGCTCACCAGAGCGGCATATCACCCTGACCAGATCGTCGGGTTCACCCCGGGTCAGGGAATCAAGTTCGATGATCTAGATTACATCACGAACACCCAAGGCGATCTGGTTCTCTCCGAGCTCTCAGCCTTGACTAACGAGCACAATAGCCTCGAAGCCTTGACTTCTAATCTCTTCCCCGACACAGTGTGTGGGACAACCTCCTCGCATCTGGCCTTGTGTTCGGATCCAATCACAACATGCCAAAGTGAGGGGTCAACACTGGCCGAACACACTCATTGGGATGAAATGTCTGAGTACAGTTTAGCCGAAACATCTAAGGATAGTCCAGCTAGCCCCTCACCATCAAACGAGACTTTAGCCTGGATTCAAGCCATGGAAATTACAGATGCTCCAGCCCCGACCTATGCTCAGAACGGTCTGGAGGCCGGTCATTGGGAATTTTGCTTCCCACCCACCACCCACTTCATAGCCACCATGGAAGATTTAACCGATGTGCTGAACTTCTCTTCAGATGAGGGCGAGGAAACATATGCGGACGTCGGCGCAACTGCTCCGCCCGCAATTGGGCAGTGGACCGCTACATCCACATATGATGTTTACATGGTGGACACTCCCGATGAGAAGGACGGCAGCATGCCCGTTTCGGGCAGTGATGGCATCCCACCAAAAAACAGTGGTGACCACACACTCAAGCACAGTCATCAGTGTAAAAAATCCAAGAGGCGCAAGGGCAGGAAAAATAACACTGCCTCCGAAAACTTTACATCGGACACCCCCGAAGATCCCGCTGACACATCTGCTCCCGAACAGCAGTGGGCGATCCTGATGGGAAAATAGGTCCTAAAAACCCCGAGGACCCCGCCAATTCGAAATACAACAACTACCTACCTTTTTCCAAAGACGATGTTAGTCTCGGTGATGAGGATTTCATCGTTCCTGAAGACCCGCTTGATCAAGAGCGATTCAAGCGTCAACTGATTGCCACCGCTTGAAGCTTCAAGCTAGAATAAAAGAAAATCAAAGCTGAACAAGACACCCTCAATGAAAGATGGACATGAGTCCCAGCTGTTGAGGAAGGGCACGACTATGGACGGCAGGATCAAAATAAAGATTACCTGCAGCATTGTTTATTGCCAGAATTCGATGATGAGGCCCTTGGGCCCGCACTCCCTAGACACACCAAAGACGACCGGCCGGACTGCCCCCCTCGAGGACAGGATAGGCTGACTGGCAAAGCGGGAGAAGTACCCGAGTACCCCAGCAAAGGACGGAAAGAACCATCCCAACCCGAAGACCCGTTTGACCTATGACACACCTCTGAATGCTTATGCGGGACAGACAAGATCCATCTATGGATCCAGAGGACGAACCTCTGCTAGATGGGATGAGTATAAAGGTTGGCCTCGATCAGAATGATATAGTTCGAGGACAGCACATGGACCAAACTCAATCCGACCTCCAGCGTGACATGGCCAGGGTCAAAGGCGCTGCCCACCAGATGTGTTTCACTGACGAGGTGATGCGTTACCCATTCCCCGAGGAGTTCAAACCCGTGAGCATTGAACAATACTTCAACACTACTGACCTGGCTGTTTGGATTGAAGATTTCCTTCTCCACATACACATGGCTCGTGGAGATGACCTCCATGCCATTAGGTACCTACCACTAAAGCTCAAAAGACCAGCATAGCATTGGCTGAACAGCCTCCCCAAAAACTCCATCAGGACATGGAAAGAACTCGAGGATGCCTTCCGCTCTAACTTTCAAGGCACCCATGTGCGGCCACCGGATGCCGCAGACCTGAGCCACATCATTCAACAAGCTGGTGATGCATCAGGGAAATTCTAGAACTGATTCCTAACCAAGAAGAACCAAATTGTCGATTGCTCTAATGCTGAGGCATTGGCCTCATTCAGGAACAATATTCGGGATGAATGGCTAGCACGTCAACTCGAACAGGAACAGCCTCGAACAGTGTCCGCTCTCAGATCACTTTTGTCCCGCTTTTTCACGGGCGAAGACATTTGGCTAGCATATCGGCACAATCCTCCTACAAACCGCGACAGTTCCGAACTGCAGGACAACAGCGGGAAACCACAGCGTAACAAGAATAAACGTCAGCACAACAAGACTGAAACCAAAGACACGATAGTTAACGCCGGATTCAATAACTTAAAATCGTCACAGCGAAAGAAACCATTTAAAGGGAATAGGGATGGACCCACTCAGCTGGACTAAATAATGGACAGACCCTGCCAGATTCACGGCACCCAAGATAAGTCCGCCACCCACACAAGCCATAATTGTTGGGTATTTAAGCAGGCATGTAGGCTTGCAACCAAAGACCACGGAAAGGGTGCCCGCAGAAAGGACGATGACGAGCCCCGCGGGCTGAACAATCCAGGCCAAAAGGAATTCCCCCCTGAGGTAAAAAGTGTGAACATGATTTACGTCACACATATAACAAAGAAGGAGAGGAAGTGCGCGCTTCGGGACATGTACACCATAGATCCTGTAGTCTTGAAATTCAACCCATGGTCGGCTTGTTCGATCACCTTCGACCACACTGATCAGCCGACCAGTATTCGACTTGGTGGGTCAGCAACCCTAGTACTTGTTCCCATAGTAGATGGGTACCATCTAACAACGGTCCTTATGGATAGAGGAAATTGCCTCAATATGATCTACGCAGATACGATGAACAAAATGGGCAATTAATCCTCAAGGATCAAACCTAGCAACACCACCTTTAAAGGTATCATTTGCGGCATCGAGGCAAACTGCTCGGGAACCATAACTCTAGAACTAGTGTTCTGCTCGCTCGATAACGTCTGGAGCAAGGACTTGATCTTTGACATCGTCCCCTTTCAAAGTGGTTACCACGCACTTCTCGGTCGAACAACATTCACCCGCTTCAACGGTGTCCCCCATTACACGTATATGAAGCTCAAGATGTCGGACCCAAGGGGGTCATCACCGTCTACGGCAACATGGAGCGTTCGCTCCGAATAGAGGAACACACCGCGGCCCTAGCAGCCGAGGTACAACTCGGCAAACAGACGCCAAGCACTCTGCCCACTGTCAAAGTGCGAAAGGTAAGTAAGTTCACCCGTGCTTCATTCGAAATTTCGTAGTTTTCTCACGCACTATCAAAATAGGAATACACGCCCCATAGCGCAACCTACTTACACATATGGTATGTACCCCGGAGTCACAATTTCACACTCAAAATTCCATGGGTAGCTGTGGGGACCTTCCTATTGGGGAACGTTGCATGGTAAACAAAAAATTTCCTACGAACACCCAAGATATATCCATGGAGCTGCATAGCTACGAGAGGGGGAGTGTATCTACATACCCTTGTAGATCTCTAAGCAGAAGAGTATATAACACGTTTGATGTAGTTGTACTCTTCACGATCCAATCGCGATGCAACCCGATATAGTGCAGAACGGACGACACCTCTGCGTTCAGCACATGTGCAGCTCGATGAATTCTCCTCCTTCTTGATCCATCAAGAGAGGGAGGATAAGTAGATCTCAACCAGCACGGCAACATGGTGGAGATGGTGGTGGAGCAATCCTAGCAGGGCTTCACCAAGCGCCTCCGATACTATGAACGAGGAAGAACGGGAGAGAGGGGAGGCCACAGGGAATTGCTATGTCCAACCCTTGCGGCTTCTGCCCACTATATATAGGGGTGTTGAAGGGTTGGGGGAACATCCCTAGCCCCTCCTCCAAGGAGGGGAGGCGTCCAAAGGGGGAGGAGTGCCCTCCAAGCCAGGTGGAGGGCCCTCCCCCTTAGGGTTTCCCTTCCCCTAGGCGCATGGGCCTTAGGGGGCTGGTGCGCCTGGCCCAATAAGAATAGGGCGCCCCCTACTGCCCATGCATGCCCTAGGTGCTGGAGGGACCCTTCAGGACTCCTGTTGACCCCTCCAGAACCTTCTAGAACCTTCTAGAAGCTTCCCGGTACAATACCAGTAAAACCCAAAACCTTTGCGGTAGCCAAAATATTACTTCCCATATATAAATCTTTACCTCCGGAGCTCCTTGTGAGATCCAGGATCTCATCCGGGACTCTCAAAAACATTCGATCACCAACTTGAATATCCCAATACTACTCTAGCGTTATCGAACGTTAAGCGTGTGGACCCTACGGGTAAACCTGAGAATGGTTATTACAAAACCGGGTGAAATGGTTCGGTTCTTACTTTGGGTTTTATTGGTTTAGATTTTATTGGGATGAGATTTTTTTAGTTTGAGTATATCGAGAAATCAGTTTGGATATAGTTGGTTATGGGTTTAAACGGTTTGGTTATTAGCAGTTATAAACTATGGGTCCAAACTGGTTTCCGGGCATTGGTTATGTGCAATAACCAATGACGCACCAACAATGAGTATCTTTGATCCGCATGCATGTTGCGTTGTACTTTGTAATTCTGTATAATGGGGAAAAACCACATGCAAATAGGAAGTGTTGGCTTGTGCTTTTGATAAGCAATTGCCTTTAATATACTTGTTACTGAGCTTTTCATCCGTGGGCAATGTCTTCTTGCCTGTTGTTGCATGCTGATTGTATCTCAAGGATAACTTTGTTCCCAAAGTGTTGTAGATGCACTTATGAATTTTCTATCTTATTTGCTTCTTAAAATGTCAATTTTTACCATTATATGTACATTGAAGCAAACCCATAGTTATGTACTTGGTTTAAACCCATGGTTATATATTGAGTTTAATTTGTTTTGGGTGAAACAAATAGTGGGTTCAGTTTTGATTGGGTTGAAAATGACATTCACGGATTTGATTTAAGTATGGTTTTGAGAGATACATGTATGGGTATGGTCCAAGTATGGTGCAAGTACAAAACCATTTTCACATTTACCTACGGATTCAAGAATCATGTGGACATGACCGAGACACCTCTCCCGTCAATAACCAATAGCGGGACCCGGATGACCATATTGGTTACCACATATTTGTAGAATCAGAAGTAGGTCTAGAGGGGGGGGGGGTAATTAGACGACTAGACCAAATAAAAATCTACTTTTTCCCAATTTTAAGTGTTGGCAGATTTTAGCATTCATAGCAAGTGAAGCACACCCTACACATGCATGTCTACGAGTATAGCAGCGGAAAGTAAAGACAAGCATGAGTAGTAAAGGAAGGGTAGGAAGATCAAGCACAATTTGGAGGCACGGTGATTTTTCCCGTGGTTCTGATATGTGGTGGTATCGTACGTCCACATTTATGGAGTCTTCAACCCACGGAGGGTAACAGTCGCGAGAGTCCACGGAGGGCTCTACCCACGAAGGGTTCCAAGAAGAAGCAACCTTTACTATACCATGATGGCCTACATCCACGGAGGACTAGCCTATCTTGGGGTAGATCTTCATGAAGTAGGCGATCTCCTTGCCCTTACAAACTTGTTGGTTCAATCCACAACACGAAGTAGGAGGCTCCCAAGTGACACCTAACCAATCTAGGAGGCACCACCCTCCAAAGGTAATATGCTCAATAATGTCGATGAACTTGGTGGCACCAAACCAGAATAGGTTGCACCGAAATGGTAGGGTTTGGCTTGGGTCTGTCTAAGTCTGGGAATCGGTGGCACCGAGTGGGAGTTATTGGTTGCACTGATTTTGAGTATTTGGCTTTGGAAAGACTTTTGTGGAAGAGCTTGTGGATGTTTTTTGTGACTATCACTTGTGAATGTATGACCATTATGTTCACCAACAATACCTTACCCCCTTTTAATAGTATTTGCTTTCCTATGGACTCAAAGTGATTTCTCACAAAGTAAAATGTAGAGTCCTCTTGCTTGAAGCTTTGCCAATCTATTTCCTTGCATCTTGGAATATTCCACAATCCTTTTGCCATCCCTATCATTGAACCTTTCCTGACATATGCTTAGTGGAAACATTAGTTTAGTGGCATATATGTTGTTATTGATTACCAAAACCATCAAGGGAGCAAATGTGCTTTCAATCTCACCCTTTTTGGTAATTGATGACAAAATATAGATCAAAGCTTCCACATATGATATAATAAATAAATATAATCGTCACTTTGAGAAGTGTGTGATAAGCGAGAGCTCCCCCTAAATTTGTGTATTATTTTAAATTTGCGTTTGAATGAAAATGCACAATCAATTAGGTACATGGGGCACTTCTTACATGTCACATACATCTTGGTGGTGTGCGAGAATAATAAGAGTGAATATCATAGCACAACACAATCAAGCAAAGTAGCAACACACATTAAAGCGTATGATCAAAGATGAACAAAAGTTTAACACAAGCAACCAAAAGATCAAATGTTTTTGAAACGGCAATAAAATCCAATGCTCTCTCACTCGAAGCCTAAAGATCTATATACAACTTCTCCCCCTTTGGCAACAAGTTATCAGAAATTTTAAAGAGATATAGCTAATCGTTCTTCTGGGGCTGATCTCCTTCGGCGGTCGATGTCGGAGTCGAGAGAACTGCATCAGCGAAGACCTCTGATGATGTCATGGATTGAGTTGGAGTAGCAACTGGAGGTACTGGAGGAGCTAATGGAGCTGAAATGAGTGTATCTAGAACTGATGAAGAAGGCCTCAACTCAGGAGCTAGCACTGTGGTTGATCTGGCCTAGGTAGTGAACCGAGTAGCTGGCCTGAGAGGAGAGACATCCTCATCATCTAAAGTATCCTCATCTATGGAGTGTGGGATAGGCACAAAATCTACTTCCTTCTTGAGCTCGTTCATGGTCTTGGTCAGCCTATCGACCTTGTGATTGAGGGTCTTTACCCTATTCTCAAAGATCCTCACAAGATTGTTCTACTTCTCCAGTATGTCCTTGATGCCCTTCTGCATGCCCTGAACGGTAGAAATCAAGAGATTCATTTGCTCATTCCTAGATCTTTGGGACTTGAGCACTAGTGGCTCTAGCTGCCTCTGCCTCTACCTCTGCCCGAGTTGGAGCTGATGTGGGATGATCTGGGTCCATCACCACAACATTGTACTCAAAATCTGGCTGTAGGGGCAAATGGTGTCTGTCCAGAGCAAATATGTGCTTCTCCATCTTGGATTTGATGAGCATTTGAATGTAGCTAGGGTGCATAGCAGCATGAGCGCTTCTGATCAGCAACAACCCTCTTCACATTCTCCACAAACAGATCCATCACTCTGAATCTCTGATGCTAGTCAATATGAAGTAGCAAGTTGATGGAGTAGCCTCAGATCATCTTCTCGCCTACTGACTTAGGCATCAAAGTATGCCTCAGAATGGTATTAATGGTATGGAGACCTGCCTAGAGGTAATAGATAGATCCTAGCTTGTGAGACTGAAGATGTGCAGCAGCAATAGCATTGTACATGTCCTTCATGGCATTGTGGCTGGCCTTGGACTCTAAGTACACATAGACTTCTCCATCTTATACCTCTGGGATTCCTAAGATGGCAGCCCATTCATCAACAATAGATTCATATATTGCTCCTTCAGTCATCCATACAATCCTACCATCTCCATAGAAGTGAGCAGTGGAGTAGAATTGCATGATCATCTCATCATTCCATGTAGTGAATTCTTTGCCAACGAACTCATTTAGGCCAACAAAGTGGAAGTTGTCTTTATTTTCCTTGATGTACTTCTAGTCAACATACCTCATGTCACTCACAGCTAGACACTTGTCAAGGAGCATAGACTCATAGAAATCCTGTTGCTGCGTGGTGTCAATTATGTAGTCCACAACTATTTTCCTCCTCTGAGAGTAAGGATCAATGGATCTGCACTCTCTCAAACCTGCATCCTTCTTCTTCTTCATGTCTTTAGCAAGTAGATGGATGGCATTGCGCTCTAGAAGGTGTGGTCTGAGCTTCATCAATGCAGACATGGCATCCTCATCCATATGTCTGGAGGTAGATCCCTTGTTCTTCTTAGAAGCTGGAATCTGTCTGGATGACCTCTTGGACTTGTCAGTAGCAACCTTCTTGGGTGTAGACTTGGTGCTCTTGGATGGACCTTTCTTTCGCATAACATCTGCCAAAAGCTTCTTTTTCTTCTTCTTGGGAGGGGCCTTGGCAACTTGTTCTTCCTCCTCCTCAGCAGCAGCAGCGCCAGCAGTCTCCTCTGGGTTCTCATACATGGAGGTGACCCTGCTAGTGACATAGACAATCCTCTTTCTGGCTTTCTTCTCTCATGCCTTCTTAGGCATAGACTTCCTGGAAGGCTCAATAGTCATAGTGCCTCTGGAGCTCTCAGGTGCTCTCATATACTTTGGAGGTGCATACTCTTTTCTGACAGGCTTCTTAGGAGCCTTCTTGACAAATTTGTCTTGCTTGGCCTTGGGAGGCACTTCCTCAGGAATGAAGTCCTCATCTTCCTCATCAGAGTTAAGATTCGTCCTTGTCTTAGTAGCAGCTTTGGGCAGGTCAGGTGAGCTGGGAACACCAACATTTGAATAAGATGACCCATTGTATGGACTAGTGCTAGAGCTCATGTCAACATTCTGCTATTGCAAATACTGATTGTGCTCTGAACCTGACATCTTTGACCCTGTAAATAGAGTGTAGAAGAGTAGAAGAGGATAAGTCATCACAAATATGCTGACATTTTTGAAAGATTGAACAAAAAAACCTTAGGTGTAGTTCTCAGCAAAAAGGGATTTCAGTGTCACCAGGTCAAAAAATTCGGTGCTGCTGAGACTCACAATACTCTTAACAGAAACTTGGCAGCAGTTTCGGTCGGACCAAAAACTACCACTCGTCTTCACCAAGTACTGTCCTCAGTAGCAAAAAAATCGGTGGAACCGATTTTTCTGACTCAATGTCACTGAGATTTGGTTTTGTGGATAACTAAACCTAAAAATTCTTCGTTCGCTAACCTAATGAGCTTTCCTGTGGATAGATAGGTTTGCAAACAGTGGATTATCGATAAAACAAACTCCAATGTGCAAGAATCAGACGAGGAGCGCAAGGAGGGACGTAACCATACCCAAACTTGGTGACGGATCCACTATGGCAGCAACGGGGGTGATGATTCCGTCGGCGGTGGCGATTCCCAATGACGGAGATGCACGGGGAAGCATAGGCGACGATCACGGGTCTTGATTCAGCAGCTTTGGTTTTTGGAGGGGGCAACGTTTGAAGAAAATTCCCAATGGCACAGATGCATGGGGAAGCAAAGGCGACGACCAAGGGTCTTGATTCAGTAGCTTAGGTTTTTGGAGGGGGCGACATTTGAAGACAATTTTCAAAGGTCGGGTCCGCCTCTATATATACTCACGGCGGTCGGTGGCACCGATTCTAAACTTTCGATGTCACCAAGTTCCTCAACTGTCAATTGATAGGGAAACTCAGTGTAACCGAGAATATGGAATTAGTGGTACCGAGATTGAAAGCCAGATCAACCCTAGGCATTCGGTGGCACCAATATTTTTTAGTTGGTTCCATCGAGATGCACTTGGAAGGTTTTAATGGTCAGTCCTTTGTTGATACGGAACTTCGAGTGCTCCTCACACAGAGAGAACGAAAAGTACTTGTTCAAATTTTGTGATGCAACATGAATTGAATATGAGGTGAGAAAGGATAGATTGCTAGAAGAGTAGTCCTAGGCATTCTTGTTCATCCAATTGGCAAAAGAAAAATCAAAATTCCAAATAGCAACAATTGGATGTCCTCGGATGAATAAATAAATGCAGACCAACATGCTCATACAATAAGATGTCAAATGAAATCATGGCAAACATGCACAAACATACTAGCATCTATCAAGCACTTTTGGCGATGAGGAGTCATCTATATATGAGTATATTGACTTAGGAGCCAAGTAAGAATAGTTGATCATAGGTCATACTCATCGTTTAACACAAGTGGGGTTACCACTTTTACATAAATCATTTAGTGTTGTCACATACTATGAGATTCTTTGATTCAAGTCTTAGAGTAAAGCTCCCCCTTGATGTTAGATCCCCCCATAGACGGGATAAACTTACCTTGGGTTTTGTCGATGAAGACTTCATGTAGGTGAAGTAGTGATGGATGCTCAACGTTGATGAAGATCACCATGAGTTGGGAGCATCCTTGTTGTTTCATTACTCTTCTCACCTACATGGGTTAGTGCCAACACACAAGAGACAAATACAAGGATATCTATGGACATGGAGTGCAAAACATATATGTTGATGTCCATTGATTTGTTGATTACCTTGTCCCTTGCTTACCTTTCTTGCCTTTGTTACTAGTTTGCTTAGCCTTAACTTGTGGAATGAATGTAGATAAGAGAAGTCGTTTGGCTAGATAAGAGGAAGTCTTCTTTCGAAGATCAACATTGATAGATCTAAGGAACTCTAGTTCTTGCTCTAAATTGAGCTTCTCGAAGCGGAGCTTATCATGTGTCGTTTTAAGCTCTCTATGATCTTGTAGAGTAAACTCGTGAGATAACTTAAGAGTGTTTAGTTCTTGAGTTAGTCATTCTATTTGCAACTTATCATCATCACACAACTTATCTTGACTAGAATGATTACTAGCAAGTTCATCCTGACTAACAATACTATTTTTGTCAAATAGCAAGTCATCATCTACTAACAATTCATCCTCATCACTATTGAAATCAAGATACTTGGGGTGTGATACCTTGGGGCCTTTAGCCATGAAGAAACATCCAATCCCTTAATTTGGTGAATCAAATATGTCATAGGAGTCGGTTGTCACAAGTGCAAGTCCAGCAACACCTTCATCTTGACTATAGTCGGAGTTGAAGTGATAGCTTCTCTCAGAGTGGTTGTCGGAATCGGAGCCGGAAACCCATTCGTCAACATGAGCTTGGTGTCTTCTTATTGAGTAGCTCTTGGTGTACTTGTCCTTCTTCTCTGAGTCCCTACTTCTCATTGAGGGTCTTCGTTCATAACGATCATCTCTACTCTTTCTCTCGCTTTGAGGTGACTTGTCTCTTGGGCTTCGTCTTCTTAGTGACTCTTCTTTCCTTTCGTAAGGAACCATGCACTCAATGGAGTAGTGTCCGGGCTTCCCACAATTGTAGCAGTTTTTGTCACGACTTGACGAACGCTTCTCTTCATATCTTGAGTTGGAGCTTCGATGTTTGCCTCTATTCTTGTAGAACTTGTTGAATTTCTTGACCATGAGGCTTATCTCTTCATTTGTGACAAGGTTGTCATTTGAAGTTATGGTAGCATCACTTGTGGCTTTGTAAGCACCGCTAGACTTGTTGTGAAGCTCTTCCTTGTCCTTGAGTGTCATCTCGTGAGCAATAATCCTTCCAATCACTTTCGTAGGCTTGAGATCTTTGTAGTTGGGCATCATTTGGATCAATGTGCATACGGTGTCATATTGATCATCCAAAGCTCGAAGTATCTTCTTCATGATGAATTTTTCAGTCACTTCTTCGCTTCCTAAGTCGGCAATCTCATTGGTGATGAGAGCTAGCCTAGAGTACATCTCAGCGACTCCTTCACCATCCTTCATCTTGAACTTGTCAAGCTGACTTTGAAGAACATCTAACTTGGATTCTCTCACAGATTCGGTACTTTCATGTATATCAACCAAGGTATCCCAAATCTCTTTTGGATTCTCAAGATGGCTGATTTTGTTGAATTCTTTGGGGCATAGGAAGTTGAAGAGAATGTCACATGCTTGAGTGTTGTATTGCAAGATCTTCAATTCATCCGCAGTCGCTTCACGATCCAGTTCCCTTCCTTCCGCAAAGAATTCACCTTGCAATCCAACATGAACAACAACCCAAACGGTGGGGTTATGACCAAGGATATGCATTTTCATTTTGTGCTTCCAACTAGCAAAATTAATGCCATCAAAGTACGGACATCTATACTGTCCTAGCTTGTCAAACCATTGCAATGAAGACCAAAGCTCTGATACAACTTGTAGGATCGAAAGTAGGCCTAGAGCGCGGGTGATTAGACTACTTGACCAAATAAAAATCTACTTTTTCCCAATTTTAAGTGTTGGCAGATTTTAGCATTCATAGAAAGTCAAGAACACCCTACACATGCATGTCTATGAGTATAGCAGCGGAAAGTAAAGACAAGCCGGAGTAGTAAAGGAAGGGTAGGAAGATCAAACACAATTTGGAGGCACGGTGATTTTTCCCATGGTTTCGATAGGTGGTGCTATCATACGTCCACATTTATGGAGTCTTCAACCCATGGAGGGTAACGGTCACGAGAGTCCACGGAGGGCTCTACCCACGGAGGGTTCTATGAAGAAGAAACCTTGACTATACCATGATGGCCTATGTCCACGGAGGACTAGCCTAACTCGGGGTAGATCTTCACAAAGTAGGCTATCTCCTTGCCCTTACAAACTTCTTGGTTCACTCCACAACACGAAGTAGGAGGCTCCCAAGAGACACCTAACCAATCTAGGAGGCACCTCCCTCCAAAAGGTAGTAGGCTCGATAATGTCGATGAACTCCTTGATCCCGTGCTTCAAAATGATAGACTCCTCAACACACAATCACTCTCTCACAGATTTTGCTTTGGTGGAAGAGATTGATTGGGTGGAAAGCAACTTTGGGAGGCTAGAGATCAAGATTCATCTGGTTGGAATGGAATGGCATGATCTCAACACATAAGTAGGTGGCTCTCTCTCAGAAAATCAGTTGGCATGAGTGGGGATCTGTTCTGAGTGCTTCTCTTACGAGCGAGTGGTGGCGGAGGGGTATATATAGGCATCTCCAAAAATGCAACCGTTACATCTTAAGTGACCAACTCGGTGAGACCGATGTGTGAATCTCGGTGGTATCGAGTTGCTCGAAAGGTAGCAACTTTTGAATCTCGATGAGACCGATACAAAAAACTCGGTTGCACCGGTTAGGTGACCAACGGTCAGATTGCGCAACTCGGTGACGCCTATCTGACAAACTCAGTGGGACCTATTTTGTGATTTGGGGTAATAGGAAGTTGGCAACCTGAACTCGGTGGCACCAAACCAGAATCAGTTGCACTGAAATGGTAGGGTTTGACTTGGGTCTGACTGAGTCTGGGAATCGGTGGCATCGAGTCGGAGTTGTTGGTTGCACCGACTTTGAGTATTTGGCTTTGGATAAACTTTTGTGGAAGAGCTTTGTGGATGTTTTTGATGACTATCACTTGTGCATGTATGAGCATTATGTTCACCAACAATACCTTACCCCCTTTTAACAGTATTGGCTTTCCTATGGACTCAAAGTGATTTCTCACAAAGTAAAATGTAGAGTCCTCTTGCTTCAAGCTTTTCCAAGCAATTTCCTTGCATATTGGGGTATTCCACAATCCTTTTACCATCCCTATCATTGAACCTTTCCTAAAATATGCTTAGTGGAAACATTAGTTCAATGGCATATATGTTGTTATTAATTACCAAAACCACCAAGGGAGAAAATGTGCTTTCAATATTCCACGAAGATCATTATTGGTCGAACCACGATGTCAAGGATTCAGTCAATTCTGTATTCAGTTCTCTTTACCCGAGATTCGATCGTCGGTATCTCCATACCTAGTTCAATCACTTTACCGACAAGTCACTTTACTCGTTTTGTAATACAAGATCACGTGACTAACTCCTTAGTCACACTGCTTGCAAGCTTCTTGTGATGTTCCATTATCGAGAGGACCTAGAGATACATCTTCGTCAAACGAAGTGACAAATCCCAGTATCGATCCATGCCAACCCAACAGACACCCTCGGAAATACATGTAGAGTACCTTTATGATCATCCAGTTATGAAGTGATGTTTGATACTCACAAGATATTCCTCTGGTGTCAGGGAATTGCATGATCTCATGGTCTTAGGAACATATGCTTGACATGAAGAAAGCAATAGCAATAAACTTAGTGATATGATCAAATGGTGTGCTTACGCTTGGGTCATGTCCATCACATAGTTCTCCTAATGATGTGACCCCATTATCAAATGACAACTCATGTCTATGGTTAGGAAACCTTAACCATTTTTGGTCGACAAGCTAGTCTAGTAGAGGCTCACTAGAGAGACGGTGTTGTCTATGTATGCACACATGTATCTGAGTTCCGATCAATACAATTCTAGCATGGATAATTGATGTTTATCATGAACAGGGAAATATGATAATAATCAATTTATTATTGCCTCTAGGGCATATTTCTAACAGTCTCCCTCTTGCACTAGAGTCAATAATCTAGTTCACATCACCATATGATTCACACCCAATGAGTTCTGGGGTCTGATCATGTTTTGCTTGTGAGAGAGGTTTTAGTCAACGGGTTTGCAACATTCAGATATGTGTGTACTTTGCATATCTATATGTCATATTGTAAATTCTGCTACTACACCCACTTGGAGCTATTCGAAATGACTAATCCACTATACATATCCGGTTTGCGACTCAGAGTCATCCGAATCGGTGTCAAAGCGTGCATCGGCGTAACCCTTTACGACGAACTCTTTATGACCTCCATAACCAAGAAACATTTTCTTAGTCCTCTAAGGATAATTTTGACCGTTGTCCAGTGTCCACTCCTGGATCACTCTTGTACTTCCTTGCCAGACTCTTGGCAAGGCACAAATTAGGTGTGGTACACAACATGGCATACATTACAGAGTCTATGGCTGAGGCATATGGGGGCAACCTTCGTCCTTTCTCTTTCTTCCGCCGCGGTCAAGATTTGAGTCTTACTCAACTTCACACCTTACAATACATGCAAGAACTCCTTCTTTGACTGGTCCATTTTGAATTCTTTCGAAATCTTGTTGAGGTATGTGCTCTATGAAAGTCTTACCAGGCGTCTTGATCTATCTCTATGGATCTCGATGCCCAATATGTAAGCAGCTTTACCCAGGTCTTCCTTATAAAAACTCCTTGCAAACAACACTTTATGCTTTCCAGAAATTCCAAATCATTTCCAATCAACAATATGTCATCCACAGATACTTATCAGAAATGGTATAGTGACCGCACTCACTTTCTTGTAAATGCAAGTTTCTTCATCGACTTTGTATAAACCCAAAAACTTTGATCACTTCATCAAAGCGTATATTTGAACTCCGAGATGCTTGCACCAGTCCATAGAAGGATCGCTGGAGCTTGCATACCTTTAGAATCCTTAGGATCGAAAAACCTTCTGGTTGTATCACATACAACCTTTCCTCGTGAAATCGTTAAGGAAACACGATTTTGACATACATCAGCCAGATTTCTTAATAAAAAATTCAACAACCACGAGCATAATCCATAGAAACTTATTATCGCTATGGGTTAGAAAGTCACTTAGTAGCCAACTCCTTGAACTTGTCAGAAACCTCTATGCAACAAGTCGATCTTTATAAATAGTGACATTACTATCATCGTCTGTGTTCTTCTTAAAGGTCCATTTTTACTTAATGGTCTGCCGGTCATCGGGCAAGTCTACCAAAGTACATACTTGGTCTTCATACGTGGATCCTATCTCAGATTTTATGGCCTCTAGCCATTTGGGAAATCCAGGCCCACCACCGCTTCTTCATAGTGCATAGGCCCATCGTTGTCTAAGAACATGACTTACAAGACAGGATTACCACACCACTTTTGGCAATACGTGTCATTGTCAACCTACGAGACTCAGTAGTAACTTGATCAAATGTTTCAGGATCATCATCATTAGCTTCCTCTTCAATTAGTGTACACATAATAGGAACATTTTTCTACGTTGCACTAGTTTCCAATTCAAGTGAAGGTTCGATATCCTTATTTCTACCTTCCTCCCACTCACTTCTTCCGAGAGAACCTCTATCTCTGGAAAGGATCCATTCTTGGCAACAAAGACATTGCCTTCAGATCTATGGTAGAAGGTATACCCAATATTTGCTCTAGGGTATCTTATGAAGATGCACTTTTCCGCTTTGGATTGGAGCTTATCAGACAAAAGTGTTGTATCCCCAAACTCTAATAAATGACAACTTAGGTTTCTTGCCAAACCATAATGCATACGGTGTCATCTCAACGAATTTAGATGGTGCCCTATTTAAAGTGAATGTACTTGTCTCTAATGCATAACCCCAAAATGATAGTGGCAGATCAGTGAGAGACATCATAGAACACACCATATCCAATAGAGTACGGCTACGATGTTCGAACACACCATTACACTATGGTATTCTAGGTGGCATGAGTTGTGAAACAATTTCCACATTTTCTTAAATTGCATACCAAACTCGTAACTCAGACATTCACGTCGACAACCATATCGTAGACATTTTATCTTCTTGTCACGATGATCTCCAACTTCACTCTAAAATTGCTTGAATGCTTCAAATGTTTCAGAATTATGTTTCATTAAGCAAATATACCCATATCTACTCAAATACTCAGTAAGGTAAGAAAATAATGATATCCATCGTGCACTTCAATGCTCATTGGACAACACACATTAGTATATATGATTTCGAACAAATCACTCGCCCGCTCCATTTTTCCGGAAAACAGGGTTTTCGTCATCTTGCGCATGTGGCATGGTTCGCATGTATCAAGCAATTCAAAATCGAGTGGTTCCAAAAGTCCATCAGCATGGAGTTTCTTCATGCGCTTTACACCAATATGACCTTTAGTGGCAGTGCCACAAGTACGTGGTACTATCATTATTAACTTTGCATCTTTTGGCATCAATATTATGAACATGTGTATCACTGATCGAGATTCAATAAACTATTCACATGGGTGCATTACCATAGAAGCTATTATTCATGTAAACAGAATAACCATTATTCTCTCACTTAAATGAATAACTGTATTGCAGTAAACACAATCTAATCACGCTCAACGTAGACAGCAAATAACATTTATTTAGGTTCAACACTAATCCCAAAGGTAGAGGGAGTTTGCGATGGTGATCACATCAACCTTGGAAACACTTCCAACACACACCATCACCTCTCCCTTAGCTAGTCTCCGTTTATTCCACAACTTGTGTTTCGAGTTACCAATATTAGCAATTGAACCGGTATCCAATACCTAGGCGCTAATACGAGTAGTAGTAAGGTACACATCAATAAAATGTGTATCAAATATACTTTTATTGATGTTGCCAACCTTCTAATGTAGCCAGTATTTGCGGTAGTTCCGCTACCAGTGACCGTTCCCCTCATAAAAGAAGCACTCAGTCTCGGGTTTGGATCCAACCTTGGGTTTCTTCACTAGAGAGGCATCTGGCTTTCCATTCTTGAAGTTTCCCTTCTTGCCCTTGCCATTCTTGAAAATTGTGATCTTGTTTAACCATCAACACTTGATGCTCCTTCTCGATTTCTACCTTCATAGCCTTAAGCACCACGAATAGCTCAGGGATCATCATCTTCATCCCTTGCATGTTATAGTTCATTACAAAGCTCTAGTAGCTTGGTGATAGTGACTGGAGAACTTTGTCAATCACTATCTTATCTGGAAGGTTCATTCCCACTTGATTCAAGTGATTGTAGGACCCAGACATTCTGAACACATGCTCTCTAACTGAGCTATTATTCTCCATCTTGTAGGCAAAGAACTTGTGAGAGGTATCATACTTCTCAACACGAGCATGAACATTAAATACCAATTTCATCCCTTGGAACATCTCACATGCTCCATGGAGTTCAAAACATCTTTGGAGCCTCGATTCTAAGCCGTAAAGCATGGCATCAAACATCTTTGGAGTCATCACAACATGTCTCCCAAACATTCATAACATCCACATATGACGCTAGAGGAGTTGGCACACCGACCGGTGCACCGAGGACATAAGCCTTTTGTGCAGTAGTGAGGACAATCCTCAGATTATAGACACAGTCCACACAATTTGTTACACTATCTTTCAACTTAGCCATTCTCTAGGAATGTATTAAAAATTTAGGGGAGCTACAACCTGAGCTATTGATCTACAACATAATTTGCAAAGACAACTTTAGACTATGTTTATGATAATGAGTCTAGTTAATCATATTATCAAAGAACTCCCACTCAAATCAACATCTCTCAAATTGTCTAAGTGCGACATGATCCAAATCCACCAACCCAAGTCCGGTCATCCTGTGAGATGAGGTGGTTTCAATGGTGAACATCTCCATGTTGATCATATCTACTATATAACTCATGTTTGACCTTTCGGTCTCCTATGTTCCGAGGCCATGTATGTACATGCTAGGGTCGTGAAGGTTAACCCAAGTATTCCGCGTGTGTAAATCTGGCTTACACCTATTGTATGCAAACATAGAGTCTATCACACTCGATCATCACGAGGTTCTTCGAAACGATGATCCTTCGCAACGGTGCATACTTGGGGAGAACACAATTTTATCTTGAAATTTTAGTGAAGGATCATCTTATTATGTGATAACCCACAAGTATAGGGGATCAATTGTAGCCTTTCTCGATAAGTAAGAGTGTCGAACCCAACGAGGTACTAAAGGTAGACCAAATATTCCCTCAAGTTCTATCGACCACCGATACAACTCTAGCACACTTAACGTTCGCTTTACCTAGAACAAGTATGAAACTAGAAGTACTTTGTAGGTGTGATAGGATAGGTTTGCAACATAATAAAGAGCATGTAAATAGAAAATAGGGGCTGCTAAGATAAATAAACAACTAAGTTAGTTTAACGAGTGTGGAAAAGTGGTGGTAGCAGTTGCGGAATTGTCCCTAGGCAATTGATAACTTGGTTGGTAATCATTATTGCAATTTTATATGAGGGAGAGGCATAAGCTAACATACTTTCTCTACTTGGATCATATGCACTTATGATTGGAACTCTAGCATGTATACGCAACTACTAAAGATCAATAAGGTAAAACCCAACCATAGCATTATAAGGTATCAAGTCCTCTTTACTCCCATATGCAACAACCAACCTACTCAAGTTTATGCTTCTGTCACTCAAGCAACCCTCCATAGGCAAATCATGAACACATTGCAACACCCTACAGCGAGGATCCCTCACTCCTAAGCGATACCGAGAGCACCATAGGAGAGCACCAATAATAAAACTTGCAACTCAAACCAATCATGATAATCAATCAACCCATAGGACAACAAAAATCTACTCAGACATCATAGGATGGCAACATATCATTGGATACTAATATGAAGCATAACGCACCATGTTCAAGTAGAGGGTACATCGGGTTTCAGGAGAGTGGACCACTATAGATAGATGGGGGAAGGTGATGGAGGTGTTGGTGAAGATGATGGAGTTGTTGGAGTATATCGCCATCACGATGATGGCCGCAGCGGCGTTCCGGCGCCACCGGGAGAGGGGGAGAGAGCCCCCCTCCTTCTTATTCTTCCTTGACCTTCCCCGTAGATGGGATAAGGGTTTCCCCTCTGGTCCATGGCCTCCATGGTGGCGGAGGGGCGAGAGCACCTCCGAGATTGGATCTCTCTTTCTCTGTTTCCTTATGTTTCTGCGCTCCCAAATTCTGGCCTTTCACCGTTTCTTAAATATCTGAAGATCCATAACTCCGATCGGGCAGAAATTTTGACACGATTTTTATTGGGAAATTAGAATTCTTGTGGCCAAAGTACAGCTCCAACCGATATAAGGGGTGACCACAAGCCTTCCAGGCGCAACCAGGGGGTGGGCCGCGCCTAGCAATCTTGTGACCTCGTCGGGCATCGTCTCACGTAGAAGATTTTCCCAAAAATCACATATATTCCAAAAAAAATCTTCGTAAGTTTTTATCGCGTTTGGACTTCGGTTGATATGGATTTTCTATGAAACAAAAAACATGCAACAAATAGGAACTGACACTGGGCATTGGATCAATATATTAGTCCCAAAAATAGTATAAAAAGTTGCCAAAAGTATATGAAAGTTGTAGAATATTGGCATGAAACAATCAAAAATTACAGATACGACGGAGACGTATCAACATCCCTAGGCTTAATTCCTGCTCGTTGTTGAGTAGATAAATGATAAAAAAAAGACAATTTTTGATGTGGAATGCTACCTAGCAAAATCTTGTTCATATAATCTAATCATGGCATGAATATTAAGACACGAGTGATTCAAAGCAATACTCTATCATTTGACATTAAGACGATAATACTTCAAGCATACTAATAAAGCAATTGTATCTCTTCAAAATATAATGGCAAAAGAAAGTTATCCCTACAATATGGTCGTGGGGGGACGAGCACCTATGTGATCCGAAGGACCCCTTTCGATTCGGCGGGGGAGAACGCATGCGCAAAGAGTAGGTCTGATGAGCAGCACGTGGGGATCTTACCTAGGTTTGGGCCGCACGGATCCGTAAAACCCTACTCCTACTTGGTTGTATTATGGGTGTTCTTAGGGTTCCAGCTACAGGAGCGCCGTGAGCAGCTACCACATGTGCGAGCTAGAAAGACCCGAGAGTTGAAAGTGCAAAAAAGTGCTCTACCGTATCGCCCTGGGCCTCCTTTTATACTCTGAAGGGGATCACAATAGTGGCGTACAGTGCGTACACGGGGTGTGCAGAGCTACAGTGCTATCATACCTAACACTGACGGGGTGGGACAGGTGCATTTAATGAAGTGTCAGGCATCTCTGTCCATCTAACGGATGGGACAGGAGCCCGTCCCATCAGCACTGCTTAGCCCTCTCCTGCGTCGATGCTGCGACACGCGTCCAGGCGAATCGACACCTGGGCTATGCGCTAGTGGGGTCCTGTTGGGGCTTTGCCTTGCCGGGGCCTTATCCTTGCTCGTGGGTTGGAGGGTCGTCCCGGCAAGGTCTTGTTGGGGGTATTGGTTCTTCCGTGTTTGTACCTGGCAAGTCCCTGCTTGGCCTTGTCGCCAGGGTGGCTACTACTACCCATGCATGAGTAAGGGGTACCAGGGAGCGCAAAACTCTAGTGCACCGACAGGAGCCCCCGGGCCTGGGCCACACACATCGTGAGGCGTTGTTGGGCTAGGCCCAAACAGTGCGCGGGCGTGCGCGGCAGGGCCTTGCAGTCATGGTCATTGTGCTCGCTGCGCTTCCCCATGATGTCCATTGAATGCGGGATGTGGGATACGTGCACGGCAGGGCCTTTCTATGTTATCTTATTTTAGTAAAGATACTGCCCCGCGCCTTCCTTGTAATTAGGAAATTGCAAAGGCACTACTCATTTACCTCTCGTCTTTCCCAATCTGAGAACCACCATCATCTTCTTCCTCTAGCCCGAAACAAAGCTCCTCCTATTCATCTACACCCCTACGCCCTCTCCGTCTTCAGCCCCCGCCTCCATAGCCACCATGCCGCCCAAGGCTAGCAAGGGCAAGGACGTGGAGGTCGCCTCGGAGAACAGACTGGTGAGGATGCGGAAGGAGCAGGTCGTCTTTACGCTGGGGCTTGACGTGGATGTCGTGAAGAAGCAATACCGGTGGATGTGGGCGATGAGGACAACAGCGCATCCCGCCACCTGCATGGGTCCAGGCCCTTCCCGGGGTGGCCCAGACAAATACCCTTTCTTTGCTGATTACTTTTAGTGCGGGCTCTGTCCCCCTTTTTGGACTTCTTCAACGACCTCATGTTCACTTACGGCTTCCAACTATTGGATTTCACGCCGAACGCCATGATGTCCATGGCAGTTTTCGCCCATCTTTGCGAAAACTTTGCCCGAGTAGTCCCTAGCCGCTATTTTCCGCCACTAGTTGAACCCCCGCATTCAACAAGGCGGGGCCCTTTCCGGTGCCGTCACTTGGATTCCACGGCCAGGAACCAAGGAGGTCTACCTAGACGGGGCCTACTGTGAGAGGTGGGACGAGTGGTTGGGCAAATGGTGCTGGATTCGGGAGGAGAAAGTCATGTCCTACTGCTTGCAGCGGCAAACCAAAATGGTGAATGGCAAGGACTGGAGTGCCGTCGACCCTGAGGATGGGAAGCTTACAGTCACAGCCACCAGGATCCACCGTCTCAAGGACGCCGGCCTTACCGTAGAGATGATAGGCGCCGATTTCTTTCGCCGGCGCATTGCTCCCTTGCAGAATAAGGGGAGGCTACCTTGGGATTTTCGGAACGTGGCGGACATCATGAGACTGCGCCCCGGGATGAACCACAACCTGACCGTTATGCAGCATAGAGCTATCTGCGAGAAGCTGTTCAGGGGTGTTGCGGTACCTTCGCTGCCGGCAGGCATAGTCCCCTTGTGCAACAATTCCGCTTTAGGTAGAATCATTGCCATGATGCCGGATTTTGATGCCCACAGCCTTGACGTGTCTTGGATCGAGCCGCCTGCCGAGCATGTGCAAGAATTCTTTGATAACTTGGTGGAGAGGGCCATCCGCGGGGAAGAGGGCCTCGTCCGTGACACCACCGAGGAGGAACTAGCATACATCGCTAGAAGGGCGGAGGAAGTAGACCTTGCCACGGAGGCCGGCAGCTACGGCTTCTTCGAAGATGAAGCCGGTGGAGGGGAAACACTGCCGGACAAAGACCTTGCTGGGCAGGGCGAGATCTCTGAAGAGCGAGACGGTACGTCCGCTCGAGGCTGCCCTGCCGAAGACGCAGCTAAGGAGCATCTGCCCGAGGAGGCCCCGTCCCTTGTGCAGAGGAAAAGGCACGTCCTTCGGAACGCCGCCTCTGGGCTCCCCATCCATCAACCTCCTTCGAGTAGCGCAGCCCCTGGCAAGGGGGCGACGGGCAAGGTCACGTGGCAACAAGAAACCCATCATCAACCCGCGCCCGCCGAGGCCAAGCGATCCAGGAGGACCCCTCCACCTCCTCCCACAGGCACCACGACAGAGCTCGCCTTCGACTTTTCTGCCCTTAGCTCGGGAGAAGAAGATGAGGAGTAAGGATCATGTCGTGTCTTTCACTTTTCCAATTTCTGTTTTTTACTTTACTCATTTGATTCGCCTTGGTTTGCCTCCAAAGGGATGCGAAAACACTGGTGCAACGGGTAGCGAAGAGGGCAATGACCTCAACGGTCGAGGTGTCGCTGGCAAGCGCCTCAGGTGTGCCAAGGACAACCATCGTCAACCCAGAGGCTAGCCCAGAGCGCATCCCTCGACTAAGTCCCTGGCGGAGCCCCCAGCGTGATCCCATTACTCACTTTCTGCTCGCAAGTGTTGGGGTGTGCATCGTTACTGCTGACATCACCGGTCGTGCAGGAGGAGGATGGTAGCACGGAGAACCGTCAGCGACCGTCGCAGACATGCCACCCCCATCATCTACGCCGCCCAGAGATGGATCCCCGGCAAGGGCCTCCTCTAGCACGCTTTATCGCAACGAGGGAGACCCAGCAAGCACAGACACTGGTAGGTCTTTGCCGGCAACCTTCATTGGTGCAGGTACCCTTTATTATATTTGTCCTTTTTGTCTTCTTGAACTTCCACCTTAGCTTCATTTTTTTCGCTTTCTTGGCCTCCATACATTCCCTCGATGGAGGGCATGGACGTAGACACCATCATCGAGGAGACCGCTAGGGATGCCGCCGCCGAGGCCGACAAGATCGCTGCCGAGGAGGCCATCAAGAGTGCTACCGCTGAGGCTGCTGAAGCCGCCAAGAACGCTATCGCTGAGGCTGCTAGCGCTGAGGCCGCCAAGGATGTGCAGAAAGAGGAGGCCGCCAAGACATCTGCCGAGAAGGCCGATGAGTAGGCCAGTGGTCACACTAACGACATTCCTACCGCAGGAACAACAGGCGCTACGCCGACCACTGAGCCCCCGGCCGTTGGGGTGGCGGCCATCAAGGACCAGCCGCTTCCGTCCGAAGCTCCTTCATCGAGAAGATTCTTCAAGGTCAGCGACAACTTTGTTTGTCAGCATCCCCGGCACGGAAAGCACTAGGGTGCCACCTGAAGGGGAATTTCTTGTTGAGGAGGCCATCACTTCTATTGGGCTCGATATCATTGAGGATCTAAGCACCAACAACAAATCGCAAGAGGAGCAGCTCCTCTAGACCATGGGCAATAGCTTCCGAAAGCTTCAGGCGCTTCATCGTACCCGGAAGGAGAAACCAGACTCCAGGGCAGTAGTTATGGAAGCGGCTGAGGCCAACTTCCAAGAGTGCGTCAAAGAAACTTAGGCCTGGTTCACCCGAGCTTCCCGGGATTTGAAGTCTGGTCAGACGTAGTTGAGAAAAGGCTGGAACCAACTCTTCATGCAGTAGTCCGATGCCGAGCAGGCACAGGAAGAGGCCAAACAACAGGCTGTCGTAGAGGATGCTCGCTTGACAGAGCGCCGTGTCTTGCTTGATGCCCATGAGGAGGACCTTGCCGCTCGCAAGAAGGCGCTTGCCGACAAGCTTCATGGCAAGGAAGTGGATCTTGAGGATCTCATCGCATGGCGGACCTAGGAGCTGGAGCAGAAACACAAAGAGACGCTTGAGGCTCTAACTGCGGACCACGCTAGCAAGTTGAAGGAGGCCATTGATGCTGCCGAAGCTGTGGAGGCCGCCAACAACTTGCAGGAGGAGTGGGTGAAGAATATGGAGGCCGTTCTTGAGGATCTCGGCAAGAAGGTCTCGTCGCTTGAGACTGAAAGAGACAAAGCCCTCGCCAGCCTGATGGAGATACATGTCGCCATTTCTAACAAGACCAAGCAGCTCTCTTCGGCCAACAGGTCCATCAACGACCTGAACCTGAAGGTGGCCATGCTGACCGAGACCCTTGAGTCTGCGAGGACCCAAGAGAATGCTCTAGTCAAGGATCTCCACAATGAGAGGGAGAAGGTCCAAAACGCCGCCATCGCCGATAACGATTATGTGCATGGAGTGGAGAACTGGACCAAGAAGCTCGTGGACATCGCGGAGAGGCTTGCCGAACAACTATTCGCCATGGGCCTAGAAGGCCCCACGTATTCTCCCGATGACAGGGTGTCCATGAGCGCCAAGGTGACCATGTTCTTCGACAACCTGCTTGGAGCCTTGGAGCAGCTTCACTCCGACCAGGCATCTTACTTGGCCAGCGAATCGCGCAAGCTCTGCCAGGCCGTCCTCCGCAAGGTGCTCGTCAAGGTGGCGTACAAGAACCCCAGCCCCAACCTCACCAACGTCCTCGACCACTTGCCGAAGGATGTAGACATCAAGGAGCTTGAGGAACTCGCCGCCCCCATCGTCGAGAGGGTAAGCCAAGTCAAGAGGGTTGAAGGCGATCGCTGGGCTTAGTTGCCTTACTCCTCGCTGCCGCACATGCCAAGAACAATTTATTCTAAGTTAGAATCTCGGCATGACCGATGTAATATTGCTTTCCATGCTTTGAACAATCGTTATGTTATCGTCCTTGTTTGATTTCTCTCTCTGTATGCATTCACCCTACTCTAGATTGGAAACTTGCCGACGCGCACACCTCTGCCACGAGCGCTATGTGTGGGACTTTAGCAGCCTGCTGGCGAGGTTGCCGCCGGCAAGAGACCCTGGTGCTTCCAGTGCAGCCACCTAGACTGTTAAGCGGACTCGAAACATAATAGGGATGCAACCATTCGGAACAAGGTTCCTACGCGTGCAAATTTTCCATAGAGAAGTCGAAATCTCCCAAGGAGAATAGCTCCACAGCAAGAATTCACTCGGGGTTTTGCAACTTATCTTTTCATTGCCGCACTCCTTCCGGCAAGATATTCTTTTGGGACGTCGCCCTTAGGTATCCATACCACCATTCCCCCCGGCAAAGCTGCACGCGAGGTGACCTTCCGTCCTTTGAGAAAAATAAAGAAGAGAAAAGATGGGTGTGGAACCTTGGTGGTCCGTTAGCATTTGCCGGGAGCAAGTGTAATGCAATATCTCAGACAAACATGCACATAAGTAAACATGAGAATCAATCAAGATTTGCGGGACACTTATCTTTATTCAACTATGCACAGGGTCTAAGCCTGGCTTTGTACCAAGGATTACATGCTTCAGCGGCAAGACTTGTACAAAAGGTGTTTGCTGGAGGCCCAGCAACCGCGGCTCATGGGTAGAACTTGCGAAGATGTTCAATATTCCAGGAGTTGCTCACTGGGATGCAATGTTCGGTCTCCAGGCGGACTGTGCCTGGCCTAGTGACTCGTACCACCCGATAAGGGCCTTCCCACTTCAGCGTCAACTTGTTGGAATTCTTGGCAGACTGAACTTGCCGAAGAACAAGGTTGCCTTCCTCATGACTTCTGGCATTAAATTTGCGGCTATGATAGCGGCGCAAAGCTTGCTGGTAGCACGCAGCTATCACATCAGCCTGAAGACGGTCTTCCTCAAGGAGCGTCACATCATCTTGCCGCAACTACTCTTGCTCGAGCTCATCATAAGCGAGCACTTGAGGTGACCCATATATGAGTCCCGTGGGGAGAACTGCCTCCGTCCCATAGACGAGGGAGAAGGATGTCTGGCCGGTTGCTCGATTTGGTGTTGTTCTGATTGACCAAAGAACCACCGACAACTCATCAATCCAGTGTTTTCTGCACATGTGCAGCCTGTCGAAAGTTCTCGTCTTGAGGCCTCGCAGCACCTCAGCATTAGCCCTTTCCGCTTGGCCGTTGCTCCTCGGGTGGGCAACGGAAGCAAAATAGATTTTGCCGCCAAGGTGTTGGACATAATGCATGAAGGCACGGCTCGTGAACTGTGTGCCGTTGTCAGTGATGATCCGGGTGGGAACACCAAAGCGGCAAACTAGCCCTTTGAAGAACTTGACGGCTCATCATGTTGTCACCTTCCTCACTGCTTCCACTTCTGGCCACTTTGTGAACTTCTCGATTGCAACGTACAAGTACTCAAAGCCCCTGGCAGCGCGTTGAAAGGGGCCCAGAATGTCGAGCCCCCAGATCGAAAATGGCCAGGAGAGAGGGATCGTTTGAAGGGCTTGAGCTGGTTGATGTAATTTCTTCGAATGAACCAGATGGCCGTAGGACCTCCAGCTTCTTGATTGGTCACGCCTCGATTCACTTGGTGAATTTGTCAACAACCACCAGTAAGTGCATCTTGCTGCCTCGAGCGGTTTTGAAGGGGCCCACCATGTCCAGCCCCTAGACAGCGAATGGCCATGAGAGGGGGATGGTCTGGAGGGCCGACACCGGCAGGTGGCTCTGCGTGCTAAAACGTTGGCAACCCTCACACTCGTCGACCAATTTCTTGTCCGCCTCGAGGGTCGTGGGCCAGAAAAAACCATGGCGGAAGGCCTTGGCCACCACGGTCCTAGAGGCGACATGATGCCCGCACTTGCCCTGGTGGATGTCAAGTAGGATTTCCAGGCCCTTTTCCGGCTCGACGCATTGCTGAAAGACGCCGGTAGTGCTGCCACGAACGAGCTCGTTGTTAATGATGCTATATGCTGAGGCCCGGCGTTGGGCTTGGCTACCCAATCCCTCGTCCGGAGGGAGCTCGCCTCATAGGAGGAACGCCAGGATAGGTTGGGCCCATGAGGGGGCCGAGATGGGGGCCAGCTCGGGAGCCCCCGGAACTGGCTGATCAGCCCCCGGGACCGACTCGGCAGCCCCCGAGACCGGCTCGGGAGCCCCCGGGACTGGTTCGGGAGCCCCCGGGCCCGGCTTGCCCGCCCCCTGGGCTGGCTGGTCGATGATCGTCATGACGGCCACGTTGTCGGGGCCGGCCGGCTCTATCGGTGCCGACAGGGCGGCCGATGATGTGGGAGCCGGCGACGAAGACATTGGAGGGGCAGCTGGGGCCGTCGATGGGCCGGCGGCGTCTGCCGGTTCGAAGATTGAATCCGACTCTAAGGAAGGCTTGATCTATGGCTTGAGAAGCCGCTCGAGGGAGATGCCGGCTAGGATGGCATGCCGGGTGGAGCCGATCTTTGCCAACGTGTCGGCCGCCTCGTTGTCCGTTCATGGGATGTGATGAAACTCATAGCCCTCGAAGGAGCCAGTGAGCTGTTGTACGAGGAAGCGTTAGCTGGCCATGTTGGCGTCCCTGGTGTCCCATTCACTAGAGACTTGCTGCACCACGAGGTCAGAGTCCCCGAAGCATAGAATGCGCCTGATGTCGATTTCCTTGGTGAGCTGGAGGCCATGGACGATGGCCTCATACTCGGCCACGTTGTTGGAGGTGGCGAAGTGGATTTGGAGGGCGTACTTGAGCTGATCACCTTTCGGGGAGGAGAGGACTATGCCGGCACCCAAGCCGGTCCTCATTTTCGAGCCATCGAAGTGCATGCGCCAATGCGTGGAGTCTCAGGGAGGCGAGACGAACTCCGTCTCCGCCCAGTCGACGAGGAAGTCAGGCAACGCTTGTGACTTCATGGCGGTTCTTGGCTCGTACTGGATCTCATGATCGGTGAGGGCGATGACCCATTTGGCAATCCGGCTGGTGGAGTGCCGACCACTCATGATGTTGCCAAGCGGGGCCGTGCTCACCACGGTAATGGTATCCTCCTGGAAGAACTACTTGACCTTCTTGGCGGCGAAGTATATGCCATAACACATCTTTTGGTAGTGGCGGTAGTTTTGCTTGGACGCGGAGAGGACGTCGCTGAGGTAGTAGACGGGCCCTTGGACCAGCAGGGACTTGCCCTCTTCCGGCCGCTCGACCACCAGGACGACGTTGATGACGCGGGTGGTCACCGCGATGTAGGCGAGCAGTGGTTCCTTCTCAGCCGGCACGACCAGGATGGGCGCACGGGTGAGCGCCTTCTTGAGGCCGCAGAAGGCCTCGTCCGCTTCATCAGGCCAATCGAACATGCCCGGTTACTTGGTGTGGCCTGGCTCGATTAGAACCATCTTGTGGAGGAGCCCGTACAGGGGCAAGGCCTTCTCCCCCAGCCGGCTGATGAACCGGCTGAGCGAGGCGAGGCAGCTAGTGAACTTCTGGACGTCGTGGAGCCGGGTCGGCTTCGGCATGTGCTCGATCGCGCTGATCTTCTCGGGGTTAGCTTCGATGCCGCAAGCGGACATGAAGAAACCCAAGAGTTGGCCGGCGAGGATGCCGAAGACACACTTCTCCGGGTTGATCTTGATCTTGTACTCATGCAAGTTCGCAAAGGTCTCCCGGAGATCGTCGAGGAAGCTGAAATGCTTCCTGGTCTTGACGATGATGTCATTGATGTAGACATGGATATTCCTGCCTATCTGAGGTAGGAGGCACTTTTGCATACACCGTTGAATGGCGCCTGCATTCTTCAGGCCGAAGGACATGGTGATGTAGTAGTAGGCCCCGAAGGGCTGATCAAGGAGGTCTTGAGCCTGTCTTCTGGGTCCAGCTTGATCTGGTGGTAGCCTGGGTAGGCGTCCAGGCAGGACAGCAAGTCACAGCCTGCCGTGGAGTCGATGACCTGATCGATCCGCGGCAGGGCGAAGGGGTCCTTCGGACATGCCTTGTTCAGGCTTGTGTAGTCGATGCACATGCACCAGGTCTTATTTTTCTTCAGCACCAGGACTGGGTTGGCCAACAGTCCGGGTGAAACACTTCCATGATGAACCCGGCTGCGAGCAGCCGGGCGATCTCTTCGCTTATAGTATGTCGCTTCTCGTCGGAGAAGCGGTGCAAGGGTTGCTTGACTAGCATGACGTCCGGCCGGATGTGTAGTTTGTGCTCGGCGAACTTCCTCGGAACACCCGGCATGTCCTTGGGGGACCATGCGAAGATGTCCTGATTCTCACGGAGGAAGTCGACGAGCTCGCCTTCCTATTTGCTGTTGAGGCGGGAGCCGATTGTGACTCATTGAGCCGGGTTGGCCGGGTCAAGCGGAATTTGCTTAGTGTCCTTGGATGGCTGGAAGGAGGCCTCCCCGACGGATTGCGAGGGAGGAGCCAGCACGGCCGGCTGGCTGGCAGCAAGGGCCACGAGCCGGTCGAGCTTCCGTTTCTCCTCGGCGATTTCCAGGGCCTCAGCGAGCCGGCTACCGTCTCGAGCGCACTCGAGCGACATTTTGTAGTCACCTATGATGGTGATGATTCCCTTGCGGCCCGGTATCTTGAGCTTGAGGTAGGCGTAATGGGGGACCGCCATGAAGCTGACGAGGGTCGGCCGGCCTAACATCACGTGGTAGGGGCTCGCAAGGTCCACGACCTCGAACAACACCGGCTCACGGCAGAAGTGGCCGGGTCCCCTGAAGAGGATGTCGAGCGTGATCTTGCCGACAGGGGAGAAGGACTTCCCAGGCACGATGCCATGGAAGACCGTCTGGCTCGCCTGCAGGTCTTCTATTTTCAGCCCCAGCTTGTGCATCGTATCGAGGTAGAGAATGTTGATGCTGCTGCCACCATCTATCAACACCCGAGAGAAGCGGCAAGTTCTCTCCATGGCAGCGATGGTGGGGTCGAGGACCAACGCATAGCTGCCAGGATTCAGCATCACGGCAGGGTGATCGGCCTGGCTCCAAGTGAGCGGCTTCACCGACTAGTGCATGAACTGGGGAGTTGCTGGCATGGTGCAGCGGAGCTGGCTCTGAGCGTGTTTGCCTGTCTCTTCACTGGTGAAGATGATGTAGCAACCATCCTGGTTGGGAAACTAGTCGATTAGACGACCGTCGTTCTGGGCCGGAGCCAGAGCCAGCATCGGGGCGACAGCTTGGGTCGGGGCCGGCGCGCGGATGGGCGGTGCGGGGGGAGTCGGAAGGCCATCCCCTCGGGCCAGTCGCTGTGAGAAGCTGCACTGCCGAAGCTTGTGCATAGAAGGTTTGGCCCCTGAGTGGTTCTTGCAAGGGAGATCAAGCATTTGCTCGATGGTGAGCTTCGGTTGCCAGGCAGCCTTGCCAGTGCGCTAGTGCTGGTTGGAAGGCTGGGTAGCTGGCTCCTGCTCTTCGATGGTGTTGACCTGCCGGCTCCCGTAGCGGGGATCCGGCTGGTCGTTCTTGCGTTTGTTGTTTTGTGGCTGCCGGTTGTCGGCAGCCGGCCGGGACATGGCCGACGTTGTCACCGCCTTGGCGGGCGGGTCATCTTGACCCAAATGGCTGAGTCAGCCATGGTGTACTTGTCTGCCTTGGTCATGAGATCGGCAAGCATGGCCGGCTCAGAGCACAGAAGCTTATGTTTGAGAGGGGTGCCGTCCCGGCAGCCTTCGATGAAGTACTGCATGGCTTGCACCTCGTGCACCCCCTCATAGGAATTGCGGAGCTCGGTCCACCAAGTGAGGTAGTCGTAGAGGGATTCGTCCGGCCCCTTAAAGCACATGGCGAGTTCACGGGGACGGCCAGGCCGCTTGTAGATGCCGGTGAAGTTGCCGACGAAGGCCTCCTCGAAGTCCGTCCAGGTGTTGATGCTGCCGGCTGCCAGGCTATTGAGCCAAATGCGGGCCAAGCCGATCAACATGAGGGGGGCATAGCAAACGGCTACGCGCTTATTCCCCTTGGCGATGTCAACCGCGGTGGTGTAGTCGATTAGCCAGTCTTCGGGCTTGGCGGCCCCGTTGTATTTCGTGGTGTCCCTAGGGAGCGTGAAGCCAGTTGGGAACGGCTCAGTGTGGATCCGGGGGTCAAAGCAAGCCGGATTAATCGAGCCCTCCTCCTCGAGGAGGGCGGATTGCGCGAGTCTATCGAGGCGGTTGCGGGCGTCGTTCTCATTGCGGGGGACGCTTGGTCCAAGCCGAGCCGAGAGCTCGGGAGGGACGGTGTGTGGCACTGACTGCCTTGACTCACGCCGCAGGAGCGGCGTGTGCCCGTGGCTGCATCGGCTGCCGGATGCCGGCGCTTTGTGGTGGTGGCCGCTTCGAGGCAGATCGTTGGTGTGCCATCTTTTGATAGCCGGCTGCTCGGTCCCCGACGTCTGAGAGTGCCGGGGGTTGTTTGTTCCGGTTCGGTGGCCGTAAACGCGAGGGGAGCAGGAGCACTGGGCCGCCTGATGGCCGGCAGTTCCCGTGCCCTCGCGCTCGGGTCGGCGCCCTTCGCTAGCAGCGCCGCTCGATGCGAGCAAATGCTGTTGTGAATTAGCAGTATCGATGAGCTCCTTGATGTGGCGCTCGTGGGCGACACGCTCTTCGCCCTCCAAGGTGGCTAGTTCGTCGTAGGCCACCTTGAGGACCCACAGGTTGGCTATGGGGGTGTCGTAGACGGGCATTTTTCCGCCAAGGATTTCTGCGATGATGCGACCGCGGTTGCGCACAGCCCCACGTCGACTGTGCTCGGCGCCAGCCGGGGTAAGGCCATAGGCAGAAGCGTACTCCCGCCGGGCCGCCTCCATGCAGTGCTGCGTGGTCGCGAGGGCGGTGGCGTCCTCGAATAGGACGCGATGACCGCCTCGAGATCGGCCGCGGCGGTGTCGAGGTTCGCTGTCGGGGCGATAAGAGTGCTCAAGCCCCGGAGGGCCGCGCCGAGCGGGTCGGATGTGCCGACGTTGGCAGCGGCAACGCTAGCCGTGGCCCACGCATGTCTGGAGGCAGTGGAGGAGGTGATGGTCATTACTCCCACGTGATCGTGGGAGTCACTGGACTGAGTCACAACGAGTGCGCCCACTGCCGTGGGCGGACCAGCACAGAAGAGCACCCCGCGGGGTACTCATCAGCAAACGGAGCCTCGGCGAGGTTGAGCCTGCCGAAGCGCTCAGTGAGCACGTCGATGTCGGTCGTGAGGCCGATGGAGTCTCTCGCAGGGCGTCTAGAGAAACCCCCACGAGCCCCCGATGGTTTCGCCTGGAGCAAGAATCCGGCCGGCGCCGTGTATGGCCCCATGGTGGGCGCCAACTGTTGTCGTTTTCTCACGACAAATGCCATAGGGTGGCTTATCATAGGTGGTTGGGCCGAAGGATGCCAGAGGGCTCCGGGAGCGAGATTGGGCACAAGCGGTGACGACACATGATGTACCCAGGTTTAGGGCCCTCCGGAGGAGGTAATACCCCTAGTCCTGCTTGGTTTATTTGGATGGATGGGTATAGATACAATGGTGCTCCTGGAGCTGTGTCTAGAGGAGGAAGAAGGGGCAGCCGGCTCCTCTTCCTCCACTGCTAGAAGGGATTGTGTGTGTGTGAACGTGATCGTCCGTCCCCATTGCATGGGGGGCTCGGGGGGTTTTATAGGCCAACCCCTGGCTCTTATAATATGTTCTAAGTACAAAGGTGGGGGGACCCAGCTGGCAGTCTCTCCGGCTGGCCAAAGGGTCCCACCATTCGTGCCATCTCGTCGTTGGTGGGGTCCATCGGTCGAGCGGTCCCATCTCCCGTTGGGGCCCGCCAGCCGGCTCTGCAATTGGCCCTCGCCCACCTGCCACGGCACGGGTCGCCCGGGGGGCGTCGTCTAGCGCCAGCCGGCCGAAGTCTCCGGTATGGCCGGCCGTGTTGTAGCCATGTCGGGGTAAGTAATCGAGTGGCGAGGGCGTGCTGGCACTGTTCCTACGCCCGGTCGCGCTCGCCGAGGTCAGCGTCCGGGACGGTTGGACTTTAGCCATGCGCTGCAGTGCGTCAGCGGCCACTGTAGCCACAGGGCCGCTCGTCGTGCCGGTCGCGTCGGGTCGTCGTACCCGCACGCATGGGGACGGGACGTCGCATGTCCGTCCCAAGGTCAACGGAAGAGGTGGCCCAGAGGCAGCCGGCCATGCCCAGCCATCCGAGGGTCCAGCCGGCTCCTCGACCAACCGTCGGGGGCGCCAGCGGGCACCGGCTTGTGCGAGACGTCCTCCAGCCGGCCACGGCCAGCCGACCGCGTAGTTTTTCTTTGGAGCGAAAGGGGGAAGGCCCCGTTGCTTTGGCCTACCCAGGGGTAATAACCCCGTCATCCTTCCTCCTTGCTGGATCAAGGCGTAGGAGACGTCACCGGGCTACACGTGTGTTGAACGCGGAGGTGCCGTTGTTCGGCGCTTAGATCGGATTCCACCGCGATCTGAATCGCTGCGAGTACGAGTCCACCAACCGCGTTCTAGTAACGCTTCCGCTTTGCGATCTTCAAAGGTATGAAGATGCACTCTCCCCTTACTCGTTGCTGGTTTCTCCATAGATGGATCTTGGTGATCATAGGAATTTTTTTTGATTTACTACTACGTCTCCCAACGGCTCAATCACCTTCCTAGGAACATTGAGGATATCAGATGGTTGCCATGCAAACACATTGACATTCGCCCATAGGAAGGCAACGAGCGCGCTTTCCTATTTGTCATTGAGGGTGGAACTGATGGTAAAAGTTCCTCCCGTGCCATCCTCCTTGGCGGGCACCTTCTTGGTCTCTAGTGGAGCTGCCTTGGACTTCTTGCTGTTGTCGGTGGAGCTCTCTCGCACACCGTCAATGGGAGAGCAACACCCCGAGGTGGCATGCTTGCCGGAATGTGCGCTAGAGGCCTTGCCGGTCTTCTTCCCCTCGGGAATTTCAGCGGCAGGAGCAAGTGCCTTGGTGGCAGGCACTATAGCTGCCCCTCGGTAGAGTTGATCAGCACAGATAAGCATGATTTTCTTATCGGAGTTGATTGTGATGATGCTCATTGGCCCAGGCATCTTCAACACATTTGTAAGAGAAGTGGGTGGACACCATGAATTTGGCCAGTGCTGGGCGACCAAGGATGCCATTGTACGGCAACGAGATTTGGGCAACGTCAAAGACGATCTTCTATGTTCCGAAATTGATGTCACTGCCAAATGTCACCGGCAGCGTGATCTTGCACTTCGGCTGGGCTTTCCTTGAACTGACCCCTTGGAAAGTGCCTGTCGGCTCGAGATCTTCATCGGGGATTTGCTGCCTCTGGATGATATCACGCGAGATCAGGTTCAGGCTAGCCCCACTGTCGACTAGCATCTTCGTCATCTTGAGGTTGCGTATTTTCGACGAAACAAACAACGGCAGGCACTCGACCGCAGTTATGCGATTAGGGTGATCCTCGGCGTCAAAGATGATAAGAGTGTTGGACCACTTCAGAGGTCTCTACACACTGATAGAGGGCTCCGCCGCGTTTACTCCGCGTTCCCGCTGTTTAAATTGGAGGTGGGAGGAATGCGACGAGGCACCTCCTTCGATGCACATCATCTTTATAGCCTTCTGAAAGTCATGCTCGTTGGAATTGTCATCCTCCGCAGCGTCATCATCGTCACCCTCTTGCTTGTTGCGTCCACGAGCGGGCCGGTCTTTTTCTTGCATGGGCTTGCCGCGACGACCTCCTCGGCCGATGCACTTCTTGCTAGACCCCTCATCACCATCTTGGCCCTTCTCCTTGTCCCGCCTCTCATATTCAACTTTTTGTTTTTCGGGAAGCTGCTCAAGTTGCCGACAATCTTGGAGATCGTGGCCCTTGGTGTGATGGATCTTGCAATATTGCTTGCCAAAGCCTTCCGCCTTGTCGGCGGCCGCCATCGCCTAGCAGGAGATGCACCCGGCAACATCCTTGTCGAGGTCATCAACCTTGCCTTTCTTGGCGGTACTGGTGTTGTCGGATCCCTTGATGGCAAGCATGGCCATGCCCTTGCGCTTCTTGTTGCGCTGCCGGCCCTTCTTTACCAGGGCGGTGGCGTCTTCATCTTTGGAGTCAACCCCTGCGCCAGCGTCTTCGCTGGGGAGTCTTCTCCCTTCTTCAGCCTGGGCACATCTGTCTGCTAGAGTGCAAAGCTCGGCAACATTCCTGACTCCGTTCATCGCCAGCTCTTCCTACATCCTGCAGTTGCGCATGTTCTGATGGAAGGCGTTGATAACAGCGACATTATGAACGTCTGGTATGTTCTGGTGCACGCGGCTGAACCTTTGGATGTACTTGCGCAAAGTCTCGCCCTCCTTCTGAGGGATGATGTGCAAGTCACTTGCTTGACCAGGAGCTTTGTGACCTCCAGTAAAGGCGCCTACAAACTCGTGGCACAGGTCTGCCCAGGATGAGATGGATCCCTCCGGCAGGTGCATCAACCACGACCGGACATTGGGCTTAAGCACCAACGAGAAGTAATTGGACAATATCTTCTCGTCACGAGCTCCAATAGCCTGCACCGCAATGGTGTAGATGCTCAAGAACTCTGATGGGCGAGTCTTGACGTCATACTTCTCCAGGACCTCTGGCTTGCCCGTGCGGAAATTGGGCCACCGGACCTGCCGCAGCTCATGGGTAAATGCTGGACAACCCACCTCGTAAGGTAGGATGATATGATACCCTGGCATAGACTTGTCCACAGTGGGCCTCGTGCGCCTATGAGACTGAATACACGTTTCCCGCTGCCACTCGATTGCAGTTCGAGCATCTTCCTTGCTTTGTTCCCGAAGAACTTAATGCTGGTCGCGGCATGTCCGTGGATCAGACGATGCCATCGAGTAACTGTCGCAAGTGTCAGTCTGTCAAGCCGGTGACCAGTGTTGTTGTTGTAGAGGAGAGTGCACCATGGGCGCGCCGCCTCTGGCTTTCTCATGGCTGGCATGAGCCGGCTTGGTGGACCGAAGCCTATCTGCAAGGCTGAGGAGGCTTTGAATGGTGGCTCTCCATTCGTCGAGTTTCTCCGCAGCAGGAGGGAACTAAAAGAGTAGATGTGCCTGCGCCATCGCTTCTTCCGACATGGTTGGCAACGAACGGCGCGAGGAACGTGAGGTGCTCTGACTTCTAACTGTGTTAGAAGGAGCACCGCCATGGTCCCGCGTCGGCATGCCACTCCCGCTAGCATGTGGGTAAGCATGCTGGTCCTGCGCACCTTGGGAGTGATGCGCAGGAGCTTTTCCATGGGGACGTTGAGAACTGCGGGTGCCATGACGCGGCTCCTCACGTGCGTCCTAAGAAGGCCGCAGCGTAGGCGTCGGCGTCGGCGCTCTGGAAAATACCCTTCTGCCCCCGGAGTTCAGTGTACCACCCGCGGGCGGTACAGTTCCGTCCTGAGACCCAGTGGCGTGGGGCTTCCCGTCACCGCCATGGACGTCACCGCGGCGGGCGTCGCCGCTTGCTTGGCCTTGACCACTAGAGGGTCGTGGGAGTTCTGAATCTCCGCCTCCTTCTCCACCCACGTCCATGCCGTCACCTGTCTATGCAGATACAGGGACAGCAGATGCAGATGGGCCAACTGCCATCAGGCCCTTTTTCTTGGGGGCCATGGTGATGATGAGTATGAAGAAACTGGCGTGCTGGTCACCAGAACAGGTTCGCACGGCTTTCTTCCCCCTACCCTGTGTTCCAAACATGTTGTGGGGGTATGAGCACATATGGGATCCGAAGGACCCCTTTCGGTTTGGCGGGGGAGAACGTACGCACAAAGAGCAGGTCTGATGAGCAGCACGCGGGGATCTTACCCAGGTGCGGGCCGCACGGATGCGTAAAACCCTACTCCTGCTTGGTTGTATTATGGGTGTTCTAAGAGTTCTAGCTATAGGAGCTCTGTGAGCAGCTACCACGTGTGCGAGCTAGAAAGACCCGAGAGTCAAAAGTGCAAAAAAGTGCTCTACCATATCGCCCCGGGCCTCATTTTATTCTCTGAAGGGCATCCCAACAATGGCATACAGTGCGTACACGGGGTGTATAGGGCTACAGTGCTATCATACCTAACACTGATGGGGTAGGACATGCACATTTACTACTAGGAGAAACCCTACTAGTAGCACTTGAAAAACCTATAGTAGTAGCGTTGGGTCTAGTGCTACTGCTAAGGCGCTACAGCTAAGTTATAGTAGTAGCGCTGGTTGATGCAGCGCTACTGCTAAGTCTGGTTAGATGTAGCGCTGCACTTACCAGCGCTATTGCTAACTATTTGCGGCGCTGAAGAGTGGCAAGCGTTGCCGATAATCCAGCACTGCTGCTAGTGGCTTCCAGCGCTGCTGCTAGTATTACTGTGTTCACAGATTCATACCCCCTCTACGTATTTGTGATGTATTTATACATGCTCTATATAGTAGTTTCATCATATCGGCATAATACATCATTGTCATATAAGAACTCCTCCTCCTCATTTTCGTCCGTGAGACATCATATAACAACTTGGTCACTAGTTATAATAACAACAACTATCCATCATCAACATATAACAACTCCTCCTCATCATCATCAACTTGGGCATCAACTTGGTCACTAGGTCACTAGTCATATATAATCAGCTCTAACTAATTGTTCCTAATACCTAGGACCTACTCCTGCTGCTCTCTCTCAGGTAAAATAGCATAAAACATGTGTATCACTCCTTCATCATATTGGAGAATGCATATGAACCTGTCTCCTAATTGTGGGCTGCGCTTCTGATTGCTGCCCCCTGGTACTTCTCTCTGATCCTTCACAATTTTGCTCCAGTCATTGACTATTAAGACTTGCTCGCTTCAAGAAATGATGAATGCACTCATGTGCAATACAGGATATCTTGGCCGTAAGCTAACCATTGCCATGTGACCTTTAGACTCGATCTAACAAGGCACAACACTCATTGGGAGTCCCTGTTGAAGAACATCGTAGTAACATACTTAGCGATGAAGTTTAGCTTAAAAAATAATGTATGCAAAAGATGCACTGAGGACAAATATTAAAAATCTTACCATCTATCCTAGATAGATGTGACTGTAGTTCAATACGCACACTAGTGGTCGCATGTTTTGAGTACTAATATCTCAAAGTCTAGGAAAATAACATGTCTTGACAGCATCAAGATCCTCAAGCCATGAAACATAACGACCTATCTCCTCGCAGTTTAGTTCAGCCCCGGGACAGTAGTAGGTGCTGTCTACGAAGCGCTGGACATGTTTGCCTGATGGAAATAAGCTGTAAATAGAAATTAGTTGTCAACTATTTTTAAATAAAAAAATATAAATTACTTAATAAATATGGTTGAGAAACTCACATAATGGTAGAACTGGAGGCGTCTGCACATCGACCTAGATGTCGATATTACCTTCAATTTCATCTTCCGGACGAATATCAAAGGTGATAAGCATATTAGGCTCAAATGCATAAGCCTTGCATAGTGCTCTAAAACTTTTGCATTCAAAATAGGAGTAGGTGTCTGCATTTTACAATTTTACGGCAAAAGTATAACCATGCTCAGTCCTCAAGTGAACTCTCTTTACCTTCATACTTTTTTTTGTATCGAAACAAATCTTATCCAAGACATAAATTCTTGCATATAAGAGGATACGCTAGTAGAATAGTAAAAAAATAAAATTATAAGTTGAAGCAAAAGATGCAGAAGTCATGCTTAATTACGAAAAAAGACTTTTCGTTGTGACTTACTGTATCCACTTCGAAGGTCTCATCCAGCATGATGCTGAAGCGCCTACCATCAACTCGGTAAGGGTTGTCGCACAGGTCGCGCTCGTCTTCGCAGTGTTCGCACATAACGAATTTCCTTTCATCGTCAGACATTTCCTATGTTCATAGTTGAAACATTTAAAATCGATCGAAGTAAACTATCAGGAAACTGATCAACACACAGATCATTATTACTCAATATGCAATGGGTTGACTTTAGGTCTATCGAGTCTTTCCTTCCTAAACTCTCATCTCACGTTTATGGTGCGCACTCCCTCTGATATTGCGACTGTCAGTGATGGTGGCTCCTCCATTCGTCCTCGAGTGCATTACACCAAAATGTCTAGCACACAGGAACGAAGGAGAAGCGACCCCCATGACAAGAGTCGAGATTCTTCCTCTCTCATATTTTGACCGTCGGTGATGGTCGCTACTCCTCCTTTCCCTAGTGCATTACAAATATCTAGCACAAGAAAAAGAAGGAGAAGCGACCCCCATGACAACAGTCGGGATTCTTGCTCTCTCATATATATATATATATGGTGGACACTCTCCCTCACTGAAAGACACACAAGGAGCCGAAACAGACCTAAAGTCAACTTGTTCCATATATTGAGCAATGACACAGAAAAAATGCCCTATGTTTTGCCAGACTATCATTGAATTCACGTTCCGGCAAATCACAAGCACTAGATATGTCCTACATTGTATCACAAGTCATGCTAAAATTCATGAATTTTTTTTAACTCGAATATAATATCACTAATACATCATCCCGAATAATCCAGTTAATGCATCATCAAATATTAACTAATACATCTCGAATATGTTAGTGCATCTAGTGCCCCTTAGTGATTTTGGTGTATTAAAGACTTATAGGTTTAGGAACTATTGTGTTTGTGAGTGTACACATGCTCTATAAGTCGATGAGGAGTTTGATATATTCGGAGATTACCGACCCCTAAAAATGTATGTCCTCAACTGAAGACTTTGCTAAAAACTTTGTGAAGACTTTGGTGAAGACTTTGTGAATACTTTGAAAATGAAGAAGTTTGTGTGACCTTGAAGATACGAATGAGGATTATGAAGCGTGAAGACTTTTGTTTTCGTAGTTTCATTTCCTTTCTTTGAGTCATAGGAAACACCGTACTGTTAAAGAGGGCCAAGGTAATACTCAGGAAAATTTCCAACTGATGCTCAACTCAGAAGCCTCAATCTATCCAATCCTTCGAGTGAAGCCTTTGGAAATCTCTTGCAGTTCAGTCAAGTTCTTCACTGACACAGACAAAGTTCTTATGGTCTCTGATGAAATTGATCTGACTGAGGAGTTAGGATTTCGCTAGTGCGAATTGCCTACATGTGAGGAATATGATAAGCCTGAGGACTTTCATAGTTCGAAATTCCGACCATTGCTGTGCTTAGCACCAACTGTCTGCAATCATTCTTATCCACATAACGGTCATATCATTGGGGGCATTTATGTCTTATCATGTCAGGTTGCACCCTGGCTATAAATAGCCACCCCCACAACCATTAGTTGGTTGGCTGCTCCGAGAGAGAACTGACACTTGTCATTTGAGAGCAAGCCATCCTCCGAGGACTTTGAGAGAAAATCATCATTGAGGAAAAATCCACAACCAAACCACCAAACCCAAAGTGATTGAGCATCACTGAAGAAATTCCTGTGTGGAACCGACGCTTGTTACCTTTGAGGACTGTGCATCCTCCTGATGGTTAGGTGTCATGGTCTAGTGGCAAGCAACTCGACTCTCAAGTGAAGAATATCATCTGTGGCCATCTGAGCAAATGTTAGTATGGCATAGTGAGTGCTTTGGAGACTACTAAGCTTATCTGGGATAGGCTATCCAAAGTTAACGAAGGTGTTTCCACTCAATGTGACTCTCGTGTTGATGTTCTTCGCAACCTCTTCAACCGCTTCAAGAGACTCGATAATGAAAATGTTCAGCAAACCTTTGACCGTCTCACTGATATCTCTAATGAGCTTCAAGCACTGGGTTCCACTGATATCACCGACCATGAAATCGTGAAGAAACTGCTAAGATCTCTTGACTCCTCATTCGATACTCTGCCCTTGATGATTCAATGACATGGAGACTACAAGTCACTTGATCCTGCTGATATACTTGAGAGACTCAATACTCATGAATTCCAACAAGATGAGAAGAGAGACCTCTACTAGCCAAGCTATGGAAGATCTCGTTCTCTGAAGGCAAAAGCAATTTCCTTATCTGAAGACAAAGATTCTGACGGCAGCCTTGGTGATCCTGAAGAACAAAGTAAGGAGCTAGCAATGCTCATGAGGAAATTCCAGAAGTTCTCAAGGAAAGGTGGATTTGGAAAGTCATCAAAAAGTGGTTTGAGGAAATCATATTCCTCAAAAGACTACAAGAAAAGAACCTGTCATCGTTGCAAGAAGCTTGGTCACTTTTATCTCCGACTGTCCTCTCTGGGAAAAAGATTCAGAGAAGAAGAAGAAATACAAGGATGATAGTTCTGATGACTCGAATAAAGAGAAGAAATCTTCAAAGTCCTCATCTACAAAGTCCTCATCTTGACAGTCCTCAAAGCACAAGAAGAATGGTACTAGAAAGGCTCAAGCATTCATTGGCAAGGAAATCGATTCTAAGGAAGAATCTGAAGAATATGAAGAAGAGGAAGAATCTGAGGTGGAATCTGAATCTGGTGTCGCTAGTCTTGCTCTTGCTACTACTTTCATCAGCAAGTCCATCTTCAACGATGAAGAATATGACTACTCCAATGACTCTGACATCAGCAGTGATGATAATGCTCCCACCTATTGCTTCATGGCAAAAGGCTCAAAGGTACACAAACGTCATTCCTCTTCTGAATCAAGTGAAGGTGAATCTGATCAATATGTGAAACCTAGCTATGCTAAACTTGTTAAACTTGCCACTAAGCAACAAAGTGCCATTGAAAAGCTTCAGAAAATGCTAGACAAAAGCGATGATCTTTTGAACATTGAAGTGGATTGGACTCAAACTCTGTCTGACGTCTCAAAAGTCTTCAGACAAAGTATGATAACCTTCAAAGTCATCATAACGACCTCTTAGCCGATCATGAGAAGCTTTCCTATGAATTTCTTCAAAGAAAGCAAGATGTTGAGAAACTGAGGGCGTCACATGAGGATCTCCAAAGGGAAAACGATTCCTTACTGGCTCAACAGATCAGTACCACTCAGGAAGAATTTGTTCCACCTTGTTTGAAATGGATCGAACGTGCAACTGCTAATTCTTCACCTGAATGTTCAAATGCTTCTATTGCTGCAAATTCTTCAACTATTCCAATGGTCTCAAATTCCTCATCTGAGAATACCACAAGTATCACTGGAAACAAATGCAGGGTTGAAGGAATTGTATGTGGCAAGGATGTACAAAAGTCTCAAAGGGCATCAAACCCTTTGCAATGTCCTCAAAAAGGAGATTCTGAACAGGAACCCTAGGAAAGAGGGTGTTGCCTTTGTGAGGAAACTCAACGCTGATGGATCTTACTAGACACCTAAGCAGTTGTTGGGGAACGTTGCATGGGAAACAAAAAATTTCCTACGCACACGCAGATCTATCCATGGTGATGAGCATCTACGAGAGGGAGAGTGGATCTACGTACCCTTGTAGATCGCTAAGCGGGAAGCGTTAGGAAACACGGTTGGTGTAGACGAACGTCTTCGTGATTCAAATCGCCGTGCGTCCCGCGATCCAATCACGATCCATACAATGATCCAATCACGATCTGTCCCATGAACTTGATCACGATCCGTCCCACGAACTTGATCACGATCCGTCCCACGAACTTGATCACGATCCTTCCGATCTAGCGCCGAACGGACGGCACCTCCGCGTTCAGCACACGTACAGCTTGCTGACGATCTCCGCTATCTTGATCCAGCAAGAAGGAGCAGAGAGGAAAAAGAGTTCTCCGGTAGCGTGACGGCGCTCCGGCGATGGTGGTGGAGCTATTCCGGCAGGGCTTCGCCTAAGAACTGCAAAAATCCGATCTAGAGGAGAAACTATGCATTGGAGGAACGGAGAACACGTGGCTAAAACTTCTGTGCAAAACCCCTAAAACCACCAGTATATATAGGAGAAAGAGAGGAGGAGGCTTGGCCCAAGGGCCAAGCCACAAGGAGTCGGCTGAACCAGGTTGTGGAGGTGGAATCCACCTCCAATCCTAGTAGGACTAGGATTCACCCAATTTTTGCCTTTTTCCACCTTTTCTCTTTGGATTTTCTTCTCTAGACGCATGGGACTTGTGTGGGTTTTCCCACCAACCCATTAAGGGCTGGTATTCACTCTCCCACAGCCAATGAGGCCTCTTGGGTCGAAATACCCCTCCCGGAGGTCTCCCGGTACACTACCGGCACTCCCTGTACACTACCGATGAGCCCGAAACTTTTCCGGTGACCAAAACAGGACTACCTATATGTGAATCTTTACCTCCGGACCATTCCGGAGCTCATCATGACGTCTGGGATCTCATCCGGGACTCCAAACAACCTTTGGTCACCACCATACATAACTCTATACTACCGAAACGTCACCAAACCTTAAGTGTGCAGACCCTGCGGGTTCGAGAACTATGTAGACATGACCGAGACACCTCTACGGTCAATAACCAATAGCGGGACCTGGATGCCCATATTGGTTCCTACATATTCTACGAAGATCTTTATCGATCGAACCTCTATGTCAAGGATTCAGTCAATCCCGTATGATGTTCCCTTTGTTCTTCGGTATGTTACTTGCCCGAGATTCGATCGTCGGTATCTCCATACCTAGTTCAACCTCGTTATCGGCAAGTCTCTTTACTCGTTCTGTAATACAAGATCCCATGACTAACACTTAGACACATTGCTTGCAAGGCTCATTGTGATGTTGTATTACCAAGTGGGCCCTGAGATACCTCTCCATCACACGGAGTAACAAATCCCAGCTTGATCCATGCCAACACAACAGACACCCTCGGAGATACCTATAGAGCACCTTTATAGTCACCCAGTTACGTTGCGACGTTTGATACACACAAGGCACTCCTCCGATATCCGTGAGCTGCCTGATCTCATGGTCATAGGAACATATACTTGACATGCAGAAAACAGTAGCAATAAACTGACACGATCATATGCTACGTTTGTAGTTTGGGTTTTGTCCATCACATCATTCTCCTAATGATGTGATCCCATTATCAAATGACATCACATTTAAATGGCTAGGAAACCTTGACCATCTTTGATCTACGAGCTAGTTCACTAGAGGCATACTAGGGACAAAGTGTTGTCTATTTACCCACACATGTAATGTGTTTCCAATTAATAGAATTATAGCATGGATAATAAATGATTATCATGAACAAGGAAATATAATAATAAACACTTTATTTATTGCCTCTAGGGCTTATTTGCAACAGTTTCCCACTTGCACTAGAGTCAATAATCTAGCTCACATCACTACGTGATTTACATTGTAATGAATCGAACACCCATGCAGTTCTAGTGTTAATCATGTTTAGCCCTTGGAAGAGGTTTAGTCAACGGGTATGCAACATTCAGATCCGTGTGCACTTTGCAAATATTTATGTCCGTCTCCTTGATGTAATTGCGGATGGAGTTGAAGCATCGCTTTATGTGTCTGGTCCTCTTGTGAAACCTTGGTTCCTTGGCCAGAGAAATGGCACCAGTCTTGTCACAGAACACGTTCATTGGATTCAGTGCACTGGGCACTACTCCAAGATCTGTCATGAACTGCTTCATCCAGACACCTTCCGTCGCCGCCTCCGAGGCTGCGATGTACTCCGCTTCACATGTAGAATCAGCTACCACGCTTTGCTTGGAACTACACCAGCTTACCGCTCCCCCGTTGAGAATAAATACATATCCGGTTTGTGACTCAGAGTCATCTGAATCAGTGTCAAAGCTTGCATCGACATAACCCTTTACGACGAGCTCTTCATCACCTCCATAAACTAGAAACATTTCCTTAGTTCTTTTCAAGTACTTAAGGATATTCTTGACCGCTGCCCAGTCTTCCATACCAGGATCACTTTGAAACCTTCTGGCCATACTTATGGCAAGGCTGACATCGGGTCTTGTGCACAACATTGCATACATGATAGAGCCTATGGCTGAAGCATAGGGGATGACACTCATCTTTTCTATATCCTATGCAGTCACTGGGCATTGAGTCTTACTCAACTTCACAACTTGTAACACACGCAAGAACCCCTTCTTGGACTGATCCATTTTTAACTTCTTCAAAACTTTATCAAGGTATGTCCTATGTGAAAGTGCTATCAAGCGTTTCGATCTATCTCTATAGATCTTAATGCCTAATATGAAAGCAGCTTCTCCTAGGACCTTCATTGAAAAACTCTTGTTCAAATATTCCTTCACGCTTTCCAGCATTTCTATATTGTTTCCAATCAGCAATATGTCATCCACATATAATATTAGAAACGCTACAGAGCTCCCACTCACTTTCTTGTAAATACAAGCTTCTCCATAAACTTGTATAAACTCAAACGCTTTGATCACCTCATCAAAACGCTTATTCCAACTCCGAGGTGCTTGCACCAGCCCATAAATGGATCGCTGGAGTTTGCAAACTTTGTCAGCATTCTCTGGATCAACAAAACCTTCTGCTTGCATCATATACAACTCTTCCTCAAGTAAACCGTTGAGGAATGCTGTTTTGACATCCATCTGCCAAATTTCATAGTTGAAATAAGCAGCTATTGCCAACATGATTCTGATAGACTTAAGCTTCGCTACGGGTGAGAAGGTCTCATCGTAGTCAACTCCTTAAACTTGTGAAAAACGCTTTGCCACAAGTCGAGCTTTATAGACGGTGACATTACCGTCCATGTCTGTCTTCTTCTTAAAGATCCATTTGTTCTGAATGGCCTTTCGCCATTCAGGTAATACTTCCAAAGTCCATACTTTGTTTTCATACATGGATCCCATCTCGGATTTCATGGCCTCTAACCATTTCTCGGAATCCGGGCCCATCATTGCTCCTTCATAGCTCGTAGGTTCATTGTTGTCCAACAACATGACCTCCAAGACAGGGTTGCTGTACCACTCAGGAGTAGTACGCGGCCTTGTCGACCTACAAGGTTCAATAGTAGCTTGATTCGAAGCTTCATGATCATCGTCATTAACTTCCTCTTCTACCGTCGTAGTTTCCACAGAAACATCTTTCTGTGCTGCGCTACTTTCTGGTTGAAGTAAAGGTTCAATAACCTCATCAAGCTCTATTTTCCTCCCACTCAATTCTTTCGAGAGAAACTCTTTCTAAAGAAATGTTCCGTTCTTAGCAACAAACACTTTGCCTTCGGATCTGAGATAGAAGGTATACCCGACTGTCTCTTTCGGGTATCCTATGAAGACGCATTTTTCCGCTTTGGGTTCCAGCTTTTCCGGCTAAAGCTTTTTGACATAAGCATCACATCCCCAAACTTTAAGAAACGATAACTTTGGCCTCTTGCCAAACCACAGTTCATATGGCGTCGTCTCAACGGATTTCGATGGTGCCCTATTTAAAGTGAATGCAGCTGTCTCTAATGCATAACCCCAAAACGATAGTGGTAAATCAGCAAGAGACATCATAGAACGCACCATATCTAATAAGGTTTGATTACGACGTTCGGACACACCATTACGTTGTGGTGTTCCGGGCGGTGTCAACTGTGAAACAATTCCACACTGTCTTAAGTGACTGCCAAACTCATAACTCAGAAATTCACCTCCTAGATTAGCTCGCAGGAATTTAATCTTCTTGTTATGATGATTCTCAACTTCACTCTGAAATTGCTTGAACTTTTCAAACGTTTCAGACTTGTGTTTCATCAAGTAAATATACCCATATCTACTTAAGTCATCAGTGAAGGTGAGAAAAAAAATATCCACCACGCGCTGTAACATTCATTGGACCGCACACATCAGTATGTATGATTTCCAATAAGTCACTCGCCCGTTCCATTGTTCTAGAGAACGGCGTTTTAGTCATCTTGCCCATGAGGCATGGTTCACATGTGTCAAGTGATTCAAAATCAAGCGACTCCAAAAGTCCATCAGCATGGAGCTTCCTCATGCGTTTTACACCAATATGACCTAAACGGCAGTGCCACAAGAAAGTGGTACTATCATTATCAATCTACATCTTTTGGCATCAATGTTATGAACATGTGTGTCATCACTATCAAGATTCAATATGAATAAACCCTTCACATTGGGTGCATGACCATAAAAGATATTCCTCATATAAATAGAACAACCTTTATTCTCTGATATAAATGAGTAATCGTCTCGCAATAAACAAGATCCAGATATAATGTTCATGCTTAACGCACGCACTAAATAACAATTATTCAGGTTCATCACTAATCCCGATGGTAATCGAAGAGAGAGCGTGCCGACGACGATCACATCAACCTTGAAACCATTTCCCACGCGCATCGTCACTTCATCCTTTGCCAGCCTTCGTCTATTCCGTAGTTCCTATTTTGAGTTGCAAATGTGAGCAACCGAACCGGTATCAAATACCCAGGTACTACAATGAGAGCTAGTAAGGTACACATCAATAACATGTATATCATATATACCTTGTTTGTCGTTGGTCGCCTTCTTGTCAGCCAGGTACTTGGGGCAATTCCGCTTCCAGTGACCAGTTCCCTTGCAATGAAAGCACTCAATTTATGGCTTAGGTCCATGCTTAGGCTTCTTTATAGGAGTAGCAACTGCTTTGCCATCCTTCTTGGTTTTACCCTTCTTGCCTTTGCCCTTGCCATTTTTCTTGAAACTAATGGTTTTATTGACCATCAACACTTGATGTTCTTTCTGGATTTCAGACTCAGCGACTTTTAGCATCGCAAACATCTCGGCGACTGACTTGTTCATCCCGTGCATGTTATAGTTCATCACAAAGCTCTTGTAACTAGGTGGTAGTGATTGAAGAACTCTGTCAGTGATCGCCTCTAGCGGAAGGGCAATTCCCAACTCCGCTAGACGAGTTGAATACCCAGACATTCTGAGTATATGTTCACTGATCGACCCGTTCTCCTCCATCTTGCAAGCATAGAACTTATCAGAGGTTTCATACCTCTCGATCCGGACATTCTTCTGAAAGATAAACTTCAACTCCTGGAACATCTCATATGCTCCATGACGTTCAAAACGTCTTTGAAGTCCTGGTTCTAAGCCATACAATATTGCACACTGAACTACATAGTAATCTCCAGTACGTGCCTCCCGAGCGTTCTTAACGTCTTCGGAGGTCATGTCTTCTGGTTGGTCACCAAGCGGTGCATCAAGGACATATGATTTTTGGGAAGCCATGAGGATAATCCTCAGATTACGGGCCCAGTCAACAAAGTTACTTCCATCATCTTTCAACTTAGTTTTCTCTAGGAACGCATTAAATTTCCATTGGCTAGGAAACCTTGACCATCTTTGATCAACGAGCTAGTTCACTAGAGGCATACTAGGGACAAAGTGTTGTCTATTTACCCACACATGTAATGTGTTTACAATTAATACAATTATAGCATGGATAATAAATAATTATCATGAACAAGGAAATATAATAATAAACACTTTATTTATTGCCTCTAGGGCATATTTCCAACAGCAGTACCCCAAAACCTCATGGGTTGCTGCGAAAGGACCTCGTGTAGATCCATCCACTTTATCTGGATTTACTTATGGAACTTCATATTCCTCTGATGAGTCACTTGACTCCAACTACAAATTCTTAAATAATCAAAAATGTGAAGTATTTGCTAGATTTGTTGGAACTAGCTGTAGGAATGGTTCTCCTATGAAGAAAATCTGGGTTCTCAAGAGCTACCTACAAAATCTTCAAGTGAATGTCCTCATGACACCACTCATGAAGAACATGAAAGCCAGATCGAATTCCTCATATGGACCAAAGTCTTCACTTGGACCAAATTCCTCAAGTTGTCAAAAATATCATTCTCGTGCTAATACATCTGTTTCGCAGGGAAAATCTAAGAGTTCTAAATATGTGCATTATTCTTCAAATCATTATGTTCATAAGTCCTCGAAGAATTTCTCTGCTTATTCATATGAGTACTCTAACCCTCGCCCTGTGAAACAAAGCACACTTGCCTCAATGCCTCCTTTCTTATATGGTGCTCGCAGAATGATGAACTCTTTGCCATCCCTCCAGATGTGGGTGGTGAAGAAATTGAACTACTTTCTTATGCAGGGTCAGGTCTCCAAATGAACTTGAACATCTGATGAATTTGCTAGAGACCTGAAGAAATGCTTGGAAGGACGCAAGCTAACCATGAAGAAATGAGTTCCTCATTTCTCACATCCTCACACTACTTGCTTACTATCTTGTGTGATGAAATTCTGTCTGATGAAATATATGTCATATTCTTCACTCTGAAGCATATGAGTTCTTAAGTTGTACTAATTCATTTGCAGAATGAACCTCCAAAAGCTACTGAGTGGGTCCTCGATAGTGGATGCACAAACCACATGACTAGTGACAAGAACCTACTTATGAATTTGCCACTTGCTCCATCTCATTTGAAGCATATCACCTATGCAGAAAAAGGAAAAAGCAAGATATTGGGTCTAGGTAAGGTTGCAATCTCAAAGGACCGAACCATGGAAAAGGTGATGCTTGTCGAATCCCTTGGGTTCAACCTTATGTCTGTCTCAATGCTTTGTGATCTTGATATGATTGTCGTATTTGGAAAATATCATCGTGTTGTCATCATGGAATCTCACAATTCCAAAGTCTTTGAAGGCTTTAGGAGCAGAGACTTGTATATTGTTGATTTCTCTACAGGTCCTCAGCCTGCCACGTGCCTACTTGCAATGTCCTCAGAAGGCTGGTTGTGGCATCAACGACTTGGACATGCTGGTATGAGGAACTTGCACATGCTTGTGAAGAAAAAGCATGTCATTGGCATTGAAGGTGCCAAATTCGTCAAGGACCACCTTTGTGGTGCATGTGAGTCTGGGAAGATGACCAGATCCAAGCATCCATCGAAGACAATCATGACCATGACTTGACCCTTTGAATTGCTTCACATGGATCTCTTTGGCCCCACTCATTACTCCACACTAACAAATTCTTCAAGTTTGTATGGGTTTGTCATTGTTGATGATTACTCTCGTTACACTTGGGTGCATATTATTTTGTACAAGTCTGAAGTGCAGGATGTCTTCAGACGATTTCCTTCAAGGGCCTCCACCAACTTTGGCATCAAGATCAAGCATATCAGGAGTGATAATGGGACTGAGTTCAAGAACACCACTCTTGATGAATATCTTGATGAACTTGGTATTACTCATGAGTTATCTGCCCCTTATACTCCTCAGCAGAACGGCATAGTGGAGCGCAAGAAAAGGACTCTTGTTGAGATGGCTCGCACCATGCTTGATGAATACAAGACTCCTCGTCGCTTCTGGCCCGAGGCAATTGATACTGCATGCCACATCATCAACAGGGTATATCTTCGCAAATTCTTCAAGAAGACCTCGTATGAACTTATGACTGGCAAGAAACCCAATGTAAGTTATCTCAAAGTCTTCGGTGCAAAATGCTGGATTAGAGATCCTCACCACAGTTCTAAATTTGCATCGAAAGCACATGAAGGTTTTATGCTTGGTTACGGAAAGGACTCGTACACCTATAGAGTCGTCAACACCTATCATCACAAGGTTGTTGAAACTGTAGATGTGCGGTTCGATGAAACTGATGGCTCACAAAGAGAGCACCTACCTTTTGTGTTAGATGAACAGTCTCCCGAGGAATCCATTAAGCTGAAGGCTACCGAAGACGTCATAACCACTAAGGAAGTCATTCCATCGAATGAAGACATTCATGCTGATACACCTGAAGAAAATGGTGCTGATGAAAATCCTCAGCCACGTCAACCTGCTCACCCAAGAGTTGCAAATGAAATGCAGATTGAAAAAATCATCAATGACATCAATGCACCAGGTCCCCTCACTCTCTCAAAAGCTTCACATTTGACTCGTGCCGCTAGACTTGTGGTGAGGAATAAGGCTCGTGTTATAGCTCAAGGCTACACACAGGTTGAAGGAATTGACTTTGATGAAACTTTTGCACCTGTTGCTAGACTTGAAGCTATTCCCATATTGCTTGCTTATGCCAACCATCATGATATCATCTTATATCAAATGGATGTGAAAAGTGCATTCCTCAATGGTAAGCTTGAGGAAGAAGTATATGTTGCTCAACCCCCAGGGTTTGAAGACCCTAAGCATCCTGACAAAGTCTTCAGACTCAACAAGGCCCTCTATGGCCTCAAGCAGGCCCCTCGGGCTTGGTACGACACTATGAAGGAATTCCTCATGAATAAAGGCTTCAAACCCGGTTCATTCGACCCAAATCTTTTCACACAATCCTATGACAATGAACTGCTCGTATGCCAAATATACGTAGACGATATTATCTTTGGTTGTACTGACAAACGTTATAGTGATGAATTTGCCTATATGATGAGTGAAGAATATCAAATGTCTATGATGGGGGAGTTGAAATTCTTCTTAGGTCTTCAAATTCGTCAGCAAGACAACGATATCTTCATATCTCAAGAGAAATACCTCAAGGATGTTCTGAGAAATACCTCAAGGATTGCAAGATTGAAAAGGCGTCAAAACTCCAATGCCTTCAAAAGGCCACCTCTACACTGACAAAAATGGTAAAGATTTCGATCAGAAGGTATATCGCTCCATGATTGGCTCATTATTGTATCTATGTGCAACTAGGCCTGATAATATGCTGAGTGTTTGCATGTGTGCCCGATTCCAAGCAACACCAAAGGAATCACACCATAAGGTTGTGAAACATATTCTTCGATACTTAGCTCACACACCAACGCTTGGATTATCGTATCCCAAGGGCTCAAATCTTCACCTCGTCGGATACTCTGATGCTGACTATGCTGGAGATTGTGTGGATCGCAAGACAACCTCGGGCACATGTCATTTCCTCGGACGATCCTTAGTCTGTTGGTCCTCGAAGAAGCAAAACTCCATGTCACTATCTACTGCTGAAGCTGAGTACATTGCTTTTGGTTCATGTTGCGCTCAGGTGTTGTGGATGAAGCAAACCCTCGAGGAACATGACATCAAGTTGAAGAATGTGCCTCTCTACTACGACAACGAGAGTGCCATCAAGATTGCTTACAACCCAGTTCAGCATTCTAAGACCAAGCACATCCAGATTCGTCATCACTTTCTTCGAGATCATGTACTCAAGGGCGACATCTCCATCGACCACATACCTACTGAAGAACAACTGGCCGATATCTTCACAAAGCCCTTGGATGAAAAGAGATTTTGCAAGTTGCGGTGTGAGCTAAATATCTTAGAATCTTTGAATGTTCTTTGAAAAAGGACACACATCCTAACACTTATGCAAAATTGATGACTTAGATGTGCGACAAACGAAGATACGTTTTTCTTCAATTAATGAAGAATAACCCTCTAGTCTGAAGAAATTAATGAAGAATTTGATTCTCAGAACCCTACGACAATTGTACGCGGTGTCTGAAATCATCATTCTTATACGGTGGGTCATGCCACCAACCAAAGTTGAAATTCTTCAAAATTGAGTTTTTCGTTTTGCAAATTCTTCAAATTTTCAAATTCCTCAAGTGTGCAAATTGCTCAAGTTTTCAAATTCCTCAACTATTCAAATTCTTCAAACTTTGAAGCTCATGTTCTTCATTGACTATATACTTATATATTTGAGTTTTCAGTGTCCTCAACAGCATTCACTTATTGCTAATTCATCAAGTTGATTTTCATCTAAGTGAATGTGATCGGACCCTTTCCCCTCTATGCTAAACTCAACCCAGTTTTTTCACAAATTCTTCATATGTGTTCTACTTTGAAACTCGTTCAAAGTCTTCACTATGTCCTTGACAGCTAAAGAATTTGCGAACGGAAACTTTAAAATTTTCACTATCATAATTTTTGGCGTTTCCCGCTCAAACGGTGTCGATTCCCACGACTCGATAACCCACGATCCCCTAGTATAGCCACTTCTCAGTACGTGGGTGACACATGTCGCAAGGAGAGCAAGGGTCAGGGGCAATCATGTCCAAAATCTTCGGACGGATTGGTTTTCACTGCAACTATATATACCCCTCCCCTTTCACTGTGCTCGGTTACTCACTTCCTCTCTCTCCTGAGCTCCGACCTAGCGTCATCGCTAAAATCATTGCCGCCGGTGTGGAAGAGCTTCACTGCCTCGACCTCGTCGTCGTCGTACGCGCATCGGACATGGAAGTCTTCATCCCACCACTGCCATAGCTGTCTCCCTCTGTCGAGCTATGGCGTGGGAGATTTGGACTCACGAACTTCCTCAATCTCATCTCATAGTTCGTCGTGTTCTTCATCAGGCGTTTCTTGAGGAACAACTGTGCACTTCTTTATAATCCTCAAGAGTCCAAAATCCTTAGCTGAAGAATATGGCCGATGGGAAGAAACCATAGAAAGGTGGAAAGAAGCCTGATGTGCACACTGCTTTTGAGATTCTAGATGACTTGTATGAGGAATACTACACACCCGATGAGGAAACTCATGGAAAAGATATGATTAAGCAGAGAAAGATTCGTCTGCAGAAAATTAAGAGGAGATGGGCAAAGGAATGGAAGGAATATTGTTATGTGACTCCAAAATACATGATGAAATTCGCTATGAAACCTCCATGCAGCAGGCCTCCCTTGGCTAAAAATCAAATTGCCGATCCCAGTAGTCTTAAGACTTGTGAAGACTTTCCTCACATATGGGAGAAACAGCAAGCCAAGCTGGCAAGGAAAGCCAAAGAGGCTATGAAGAAATTGAATGAAGACTCTACGGCTGCTGCCTCTGCTGGAGCCTCTGCAAGTGCTCCGAAGAAATCAATCATAAAGAAATCTGCTATGAAGACAAATTCTTCAACCTCAAAACCATCACAGCAGATTCCTAAAGCCCAAAGGCCTCAACTTTCAAAGGCCTCAGATGCTTGTACTGTTGCTGCCAAGTCGTCTGCTGCTCCTACAAAGTCCTCAACTCCTGTGCACCTTGCATCATGTCAACGGATAGAGTGATTCTCAAAAGCTTCAAAGATCTCTACACGCTCCTCTGATAAAGCAAAGTCTTCAACAAGCCCAATTGTGTTGAAACTAAAGAAATGTGACAGCCCGGGACCGACGTTCCAGAAGATTCCAGAAGATTCCCCTTTAGTTTCCATTCTCGGTTGTGTTTCGTCTATGTGTTGCATTCATCATCGCATCATTCGCATCGTATGCATTGCATCGTCACCTGTTTTCGAAACTTGCATTCGTTTGTAGTCGCTGGTTCTCGTCGTTCTTGCCGTTGCCCGTTCGAGACCAACCACACACGCATGCACCCGCGGCACCGTTAAAATAAAACTGTTTTTAAGCGTGTGCAAAAATATTCTCGGATTGAGTTGAAACTTGGCATGCGGTCTTGTTATGTCGTAGGTAGACCGCTTGTCGATTTTCGTCGCGATCCGAGTTCGTTAGATACCCCCGTTGGTATTCTGTATAAGTGCGGTCATTGGTTATTGTCAGACGTTTATCGCCGTTTTAAATCATCGTGTCGCGCCACACCGCTTCCCTCTCTTCCCCTCCTAGTCCCTCTGCACAGCCACCGTAACCCCCTCTCCGCTTCCGGACCGTCGGACCGACAGCCGGCAGTCCGAAAACAGACAGGGCCAGCTAACCCTAGCCCTAAACCTATATATAGCCCCACCTCGTTCCGCGTGCAAACCAAACCCTAGCCAGCCCCACCTTCTTCCTCCTCCAGCCACCAAGCCCGCCCGAGCCCATCTGGGCCCGTTCGAGCCCATCCGGGCCCGAATCGCGTTTCGGAGCTCCTGCCCGAGCTCCCATGGAGGCTCCCGAGCCATGCCCAAGCTCCTCCCGTCCCCGTGGCCGGCTGGCTCGCCAGAGCCGCCCTCGCACCGCCGGAGCCCCGGCCGGACCTCCTCGCCGGAGTCAGGCCGGCCGCCGCTCCATTCTCCTCCCTATCCTTCCTTCCTTCTCCTCTCTCCTCCCGGCTCACCTCTCCCTCTTTGCCATGGAGCAGCCGACCTCACCCCGCCGCCGCCTGGCCTCGCCGCCGCCGCTACTCCTCAATCCGATCGGGTCGGGAGGATGGGGACAACGCCGCAACGCTCGCCCACTCCGTACCGCGCGTGGGCCTCCCCAGCGCCCAGCCTCGGCCCAGCTGCCCCCAGCCCCCCCTGTGCACCGACCTGGGCCAGATCCGGCCCAAAGTGAGCCCAGCTTCCCCCCTGCTGTTTTTTCCTTTTGTTTTTTATTTTATTTGCAGATTTATTAATTGCATTATATAATTAACCGTGTACCTATATATGTAAAATGTTTAGAATTAATCGTAGAATATTAATATGTCATTTGCACCCATGCCTAATATGTTTAACATGTCATTTCCTGCATTATTGCATATTTGTCATATTATTGCATTTTCATACTTAATTACCGTGCATCGAAATTAATCATATCAGAAATTAAAAATGTTCATCTCATTCGCATCAAATTTTCATGCATGAGAAAAATGTTGGTCATGATGTTTGCATTTAATTTGCATTAATGTTTTGCTAAAACGCGGTTAGGCCTAATACCCGCATATTTAATTGTGATTAATTTTCTACATGAACCTAATCTTATTATATATGTTTTCGGGATAGAATAATTCATAGAAATTATCTGTGCATTTAGTTTTGCCATTTGATCATGTTGTATGCATATCATTTATGCCGTGATGCCCTTTTGTCATTTTCATATGAGTTAATCCGGGCATGATATGAAATAATTTTCAACATGAAAGTTGCTCTTTAATATGTGTCCTAGCCCATGGTCATTTTGCTTGTCATAGATATGCATGTTTAGGTGTTGTTTTGTTGGTGCCAACTTGCTATACAAATCTGTTATTTTGAGGGTCCAAAATATTTCCAAGTCTGGAATCTGTTATGTTTTGTTGCTGTCTTGCCATGTGATTTGCTAGTGATCTAGAACTCTTTGGTTGTAGGTGCAATGGAGTTATTTGTTGTTGATATTGCCCTCTAGCATGATATTAAGTTTCATGCCATTATATGATTTGTAACATAAAGTTTTACTGCTGTCAATATGCCTCCATGATAAAAACTGCTCGTCAAAAACTGCAATTTTCACTAAGTCTGAAACTATTATCAAGTAGCCATCTTGTGAGCTTCCTACCTAGTGATCCATGCATGTTTTGCATATGATTTGTGAAGATGAAATGAAGTGGATGTTGTATGATATTGACCCATGCTTAGTTTTTGCATTTTAGAATATTATAACCTGTTGTTTTCTTATGTTCAAAATGCTATCTTGCTGTTTTTGGCAGATTTCACTAAAACTTGTTTTGATGATTGTGGTTGAACCGTAGCTCCGTTTTGGTCATTCCATATACGAAACTTGCTTGGAATCTCATGTAATTTCATAATAACATGTTGCATTCATGATTTGAGATGGCTGTGATTGTTTTCCCATGCATTTGCATTCATGTCATGTGCATCCTGTGTTGCTCAGATCTTTTGAACCGTAGCTCCGTTTGAGATGTTCTATATATGTAAATCGACTAGAATGACGTGTAGAATAGTATGGTATGCTTTATTCTGATGTTTAATAAATATAAATATGATTAGTTCATATCTGAACCAATTTCAAAATTAACATATGAGGTCATTTCGGAAATGCTATAAGTTGTTTCCGACCTCATTTAAGATGCCTAGATAGTATAGTTACTTATGCTTCACCTCTACCATGTTTAACAACATGTAATATTGTCGTGTACCTAACGGAAGTGAACTAAATAATTCAAACATGGAGTTTCGTCAATATGCAACTCGTGCATATTGAGCTTCACTTTAATGTGTAGAAGTTGTTTGTGGTGATTGTCATGCATTGCATATTAAACCGGACATGCATCATATTTGTTGTGCATCGTGTTTTGCATATGTTGTGGTGTATCTTGTGTTGATTGTTTGTTTTGGATTGCTTCTTCTCGATAGAGTTCTGAAAGCGTTCGGAGTGTGAGGATTCGTTCGACTACGTGGTTCGTCTTCTTCATGGACTTGGTCTTCTTTCGAGCGGGATCTCAGACAAGATGACACATTTCCCTGGATACCATTACTATCATTGCCATGCTAGTTGTCTCGTCTTTTACCGTTATGTCTCACTACCTATCACTTGTTTGATAAGCCTCCCAACACTGCCATGATAAGCCTCTAACCCCTCCACATCCCAGCAAAACATTGTTTGACTATGTTACCGCGTGCTTAGACCTTCTTATAGCGTTGCTAGCTGCAGGTGCAATTGCTTCCATGTGTCAACATGGACCTTCTTTTGTTATATCACAATATTGGTGCTATTTAATTTAATGCACATATACACTTGGTAAAGGGTGGAAGGCTTGGCCTTTTGCTCGGTGTGTTGTTCCACTCTTGCCGCCCTTAGTTACTTGTGAACCGTTGTTATGTTCCAGAAATGAGCGCTCCTAACATGCTCGGGGTTGTTATGGGGACCCCCTTGATTTTCGGGTTAGATTAGAACTTGTCTGGCAAGGCCCAACTTTGGTACTACATTTGCCCATCATAATAAAATTGATCACCTTATTAAAGCATAGAGGGCCGCCCCCTCGTGGATTAATTTCACATAATACAGGGGGGCCAGTACTGCTAGTGCTGGTAACTAGAGCACTGTGCGGGCTACCTGGGGCAACCCGGGACTTCAGTTACTATACGCTTAGCTCATCCGCCGTGTCCTGAGAACGAGATACGCGGCTCCTATCGGGATTGTCGACACGTCGGGAGGCCTTGCTGGACTTGTTTTACCTTTCTCGAACGTCTTGAGTGAGGAACTCTGATCTTCTTCGGGCTATCTCGAGGTGTCGGATTTTCTTTGGAATTGCCTAGGATGATCACAAGATCTGTGGTCGAGGTTATTCCCGCTGCGTGTGGTTAATTTGTGATGGATAAGTTGGAGCACCCCTGTAGGTTTAAATCTTTTCGAGAAGCCGTGCCCGCGGTTATGTGGCAAACTTGGATACTTTGTTTAACACCCGGTCATAGCAAACTTGAAGTATACTCTAATAAAATACACCAATTGTGTGCGTAACCGTGACTATCTCTTCTCTTGAGTCTTAATCCGGAAGAGAACATGGTGGGGTTATGATTGACGTAAGTAGGTGTTCAGGATCAGTTCGTGATCATTACTAGTTCACGTCCGTTATGCGTAGACCACCATACTTTACTTTCTATGCTCGTAAGTTAGCCACTCAAATATACGCTTAGCCGCTTGCTGCAGCCTCACCACTTAACCATGCCTTACCTATTACGCTTTAATAGTCTTGATACCCTTGGAAATGAGATTGTTGAGTCCCCCTGTGGCTCACAGATTACTACAACAATAGTTGCAGGTGCAGGTAATGTGATGATTTGACGTGAGCGCGTTGCTTGATTTGACTTGGAGTTCTTCTTCTTCTTCTTCTTCTTCAATCTTGGATGGGTTTCAGGCGGCAGCCTGGGATAGCAAGGGTGGATGTCATTTTATCATTTGATTTCGTCCGTAGTCGGACCCTACTCTTATGTATGATGTTTGAGATGTTATTGTATTGATGTGACTCTGATGTAGCTTGTGGCGAGTGTAAGCCAATTCCATATGCTCATCTCTTCTGTACATGTACTTGTAATGTATCCATTCTTGTAAACGCATCGAGATGCGCTTATATCCCTGTCGAGGCCCTCGTGCCCAAATATGGATAGGACCGCATCTGGGGCGTGACAAGTTGGTATCAGAGCCTGTACCGACCTAGGAGCCCCCTTGATTGGTCCACTTGGCCGAGTCGAGTCTAGTGAAAAAAATGTTTTGAGTCTAGTTATATCGGAGAGTAGGATTCTTTTTACTCCTCTTCTATGCTCTGGTGAGGTATCCGACTTAGGAATTTTAATTCTACTTCTCTTCTCCCTGAAAAAAATTTAGGATCACGCGCATATTTTGGAAACTATATGATGCCGATGTGACAAAGTTTTGTCTTGGTGCCTCCTGTTTGACTTGATTTCTTCCGGGGAGTTGAGCTCCGAGGGATTCTTAACACATCATTATCATTCAGTTTTCTTAGTATCTCAGGACAGAGGATGTTCGAAATTGCTTCAATACTTATCGTGGTGAGATAAGGTCGGAGTCACTCAGTACTGGGGAGGCGTCCAGGGTACCACCATGGTTTAGTATCGTTGTGAGTTCGAGGATTCGAGATTAGACGAGTTTGCGAAATTTCTTGAATTATGGTGTGGAAGGTTGCGGATGCAGTTGTAGCTGATTGCCTAGGGCAGGTTCCTGATTCCGCAACCCGAATCGCCTAAACAAGAAAGTTTTTGGAAGCTCTTAGGTGGGAATTCAAGTAATTAACTAGAATTATCTTTCCGACAAGTGCATAGTGGGTATGTATTTGTTCTAGCTTGTTCCATAAGCCTTATCCTTCGTTTCGTTTTGAATATGGTAATTTAACTTGCTTCGATGTCAAGTGGTGAATTCATTTCATGCTAAGTAGTGTTCTCGTATTTCTGTGGGAATGTTAATTCTTTTGCCCAATCAAGATATCATTTCAATTCTTCCCTACCAGGGTGCTTCTCTTCAAGATATTCTATCATCTCCAATATCGCAAGATCAATCCTCTTATTCTTTCCCGGAGTTCATTCCTCCTGTCCCAAGTTTTTTGTGTATTTCCCGCCCTCCCGCCCTTTTTCTTCAATGATTAATTCTCATCCAAGTGTCTTTTCTATTCATGTATGCTTCCGCTATCTTTTCTTTTATCTTGTTTCCGATGATTTTGTGAATATTCTCAAGTGTTTCATTTCAAGATCTATCCTCATATTTCGCGTTCTCGTTGTATTCTTCTTCGGTGATTCTTTATGAAGATGCTCATTGCTCAAGTTATCATTTATTAGTATTCATCTTGTTTCTTTTCCGGTGGATTAAATTCAAGTTCTTGGTGTTCATCATATCATTTTCATTCTCTGTTTGCTCTCCCATGTTGGAATTCTTATCAAGCCTCTCTTCTTTATTCAACCCTCTTTAGTCTATCCGGAGTGTTGAAGATATCTCAGAAGACTTTCATTTCCATTCATAAACCTTTCAAATTATTTCAAGGGTCTCATATCATCAAGTTCTTAATTTGTACCGGTGCAATCTCTCTTCCTAATCAATTGTTTTAGCGGTAGTTTCTTTTGTGTGGGCCCATAACCCACAGGTGTTTTTCCCAGGATCCTACCTGACTCTTCTAATCTTTCCGAAGATATTCTCAAGTTTTTTTAAATATGACGTAAGAATGAATTTCATCAGTCATATGCCTTCTTGATGATTGCTTCTAAATCATTTTCATTGTTGGCTCAACCTTTTCTTATTCATTATTCCGGAGTATCTTAGTAATTCATGGTGTTGTTTCTCATCATCATTCCTAGCTTGAAGACCAAAGGAGATTTTCTCTTAAATCTTTGTCTGTTCTTTTCAAGAGTGTGGTCTCAGCTTCATGCTTTCCTCTCAAATTGTTTTGATCATGAGTAATTCCATCCTTATCTGTCCGGTGCATTTCATAATTGTTTTCATTTCTCGATCCTCCGAAGGCCATCATTTCAGAAGATTTCTTTCTCCTCAGCTTTCAGCTTTCGTTCTCAAATTCTTCTCAATTGTTTGTCCCTTCGTTTGTATCTCAATTATTCCGGTGCCTTGTTCAGTTTCTATTAAGCAGATCTTGTTCTCTTCATTCTCAGGTGTCCTCTTTAGTCTCTAATTCTTTCTGGTGCCTTGTTCAGTTTTCTATCAGGTGGATCATGCTCTCTTCGTTCTCGTGATATATCATTCATTTGCATTATCCTCTTTCGTTTTGAATTCTTTCTGGTGTTCTCATGAAAGACCTCTCCAAGTGTGTGATCTATCTCTCTCTCTTCAATCTTGTCAAGAAGAATAAGTGGTATGCGGAATCCGTTGTTTTTCATCAATTTAACTTGATGAAGGATAGTCATATCATAATTCTTATTCTTGTTCATTCAAGTGATTTCAATCCTTCTTCCAGAGTTGTTCATGATATCAATTTCCTTATCCCAAGTGGTCATCTTTCTTTTCCGGAGTCCCTAGTTTTTCTCAAGTATCTTGTCGCTAAGCTTCATCTAATTCTTTGGAAGGCCTCAATCTTGTTCTTTTGTATCCTTCAATTCTTTCTATCATCCTTTCGTTTCAGAGTTCTTCCGGAGGTTCTTCATGGTGGTTCATCAAGATTCTTTCATTTTCAAGTGTTCTTCTAGATTCTTGTTGGACGTGCTCAAGTGTTCCTTATCTTGGTTTTCTAAGTTCAATTCCTTCTCCATTTTCTTTTAAGATGGTGTTATTAATTCTTGATCATAAGGAGTCTCGAAGGAAAAGTCGTCAAGAATAAGATAACTAAACCCATCATTCCTTTCTTGGAGCTATCTTGGGTTGGATTTCACCATGATAGCAACAATCCTTATCATGGGGTTATAAATGATTCAAGTTTTCTCCTCCTCTTCTTGGTGAAAGAAGTTTTGCATATCTTGTTGCTCTCAAGCAATCAATTGTTTCTGTGGTGGCAGGTTGTCACCTCATAATTTTGAGATGTTTTCCACAGGTCCACAACAAGCTTATTCTTTTCGTTGTTGGTCTTCCAACAACTCCGTTCATCCATGCTTCTCAAATCCATTGGTGCTAGAAGTTGTTATTTCTTCTCAGTTCTGTTCCTCCCAAAGATCAAGCTTGTATTCTTTTGTTGCGAAGGCCTTGTGATGATGCTCTCTTCAACCCATCATCTTGTTTGATCAATATCATGTTCCTTCTTGCTTATTCATTTAACCGGAGTGTTGTCAAATATTTTCATGATCCTTCCATCTTATGAAGTTTTGTTTCTAATTCAGCCGAAGTTTGGGTGCCTGTCTTTAAATTTCTTGCCATCATATCAAATTTTGCCTCTCTTTCCTACCGAAGTGCTGCCCAAATTTTCTGTGAATTCTTGCTATTCCTCATTCTTCTTCCCTTTGCTTCCTTAAAATTCATTGGTTTCACTCGTTTGTCAAAGAAGCAACTAAGTTTTACCTTTTGCTCTTTCTCTTCCACCTTTTCGTTCTAGATCTCGGGACGAGAACCTCGTGTAGTGGAGGAGAGTTGTGACAGCCCGGGACCGATGTTCCAGAAGATTCCAGAAGATTCCCCTTTAGTTTCCATTCTCGGCTGTGTTTCGTCTATGTGTTGCATTCATCATCGCATCATTCGCATCGTATGCATTGCATCGTCACCCGTTTTCGAAACTTAAATTCGTTTGTAGTCGCCGGTTCTCGTTGTTCTTGCCGTTGCCCGTTCGAGACCAACCACACTCGCATGCGCCCGTGGCACCGTTAAAATAAAACCGTTTTAAGCTCGCGCAAAAATATTCTCGGATTGAGTTGAAACTTGGCATGCGGTCTTGTTATGTCAAAGGTAGACTGCCTGTCGATTTTCATCGCGATCCGAGTTCGTTAGATACCCCCGTCGGTAATCCGTAGAAGTGCGGTCATCGGTTATCGTCGGACGTTTATTGCCATTTCAAATCGTCATGCCGTGCCGCGCCGCTTCCCTCTCTTCCCCTCCTAGTCCCTCTGCATAGCAACCATAACCCCCTCTCCGCTTTCGGACTGTCTGACCGACAGCCGGCAGTCCAAAAACGGACATGGCCAGCTAACCCTAGCCCTAAACCTATATATAGCCCCACCGCGTTCCGCGTGCAAACCAAACCCTAGCCAGCCCCACCTTCTTCCTCCTCCAGCCACCAAGCCCTCCCAAGCACATCTGGGCCCGTTCCAGCCCATCCGGGCCCAAATCGCGTTCTGGAGCTCCTGCCCGAGCTCCTCCCGTCCCCGAGGCCGGCCGGCTCGCCGGAGCCGCCCTCGCGCAGCCGGAGCCCCGGCCGGACCTCCTCGCCGGAGTCAGGCCGGCCGCCGCTACCTTATCCTCCCTCTCCTTCCTCCCTTCTCCTCTCTCCTCCCGGCTCACCTCTCCCTCTTTGCCATGGCGCAGCCGAGCTCGCCCCGTCGCCGCCTGGCCTCGCCGCCGACCGGATCCGCTGCCGGCGCCGTTCCCGCCTCCTCCGGCCTCGCCGCTACTCGCGCCAGCCCGCCGCCGTGGTGCTGTCGTCGCCGCCCTCCTCGATCCGATCGGGTCGGGAGGATGGGGACGACGCCGCAGCGCTCGCTCGCTCCCTACCGCTCGTGGGCCTCCCCAGCGCCCAGCCTCCGCCCAGCTGCCCCCAGCCCCCTTGTGCACCGACCTGGGCTAGATCCGGCCCAAAGTGAGTCCAGCTTCCCCTACTGTTTTTTTCCTTTTGTTTTTTTATTTTATTTGCAGATTTATTAATTGCATTATATAATTAACAGTGTACCATTTCAAAATACTTCCAACATGTAAAATGTTTAGAATTAATCGTAGAATATTAATATGCCATTTGCACCCATGCCTAATATGTTTAACATGTCATTTCCTGCATTATTGCATATTTTTCATATTATTGCATTTTCATACTTAATTACCGTGCATCGAAATTAATCATATCACAAATTAAAAATGTTCATCTCATTTGCATCGCATTTTCATGCATGAGAAAATGCTGATCATGATGTTTGCATTTAATTTGCATTAATGTTTTGCTAAAACGCGGTTAGGCCTAATACCCGCATATTTAATTGTGATTAATTTTCTACATGAACCTAATCTTATTATATATGTTTTCGGGGTAGAATAATTCATAGAAATTATCTGTGCATTTAGTTTTGCCATTTGAGCATGTTGTATGCATATCATTTATGTCGTGATGCCCTTTTGTCATTTTCGTATGATTTAATCCGGGCATGATATGAAATAATTTTCAACATGAAAGTTGCTCTTTAATATGTGTCCTAGCCCATGGTCATTTTGCTTGTCATAGATATGCATGTTTAGGTGTTGTTTTGTTGGTGCCAACTTGCTATATAAATCTGTTACTTTGAGGGTCCAAAATACTTCTTAAGTCTGGAATCTGTTATATTTTGTTGTTGTCTTGCCATGTGATTTGCTAGTGATCTAGAACTCTTTTGTGATAGGTGCAATGGAGTTATTTGTTGTTGATATTGCCCTCTAGCATGCTGTTAAGTTTCATGCCATTATATGATTTGTAGCATATAGTTTTACTGCTGTCAATATGCCTCCATGATAAAAACTGCACGTCAAAAACTGCTATTTTCACTAAGTCTGAAACTGTTATCAAGTAGCCATCTTGTGAGCTTCCTACCTAGTGATCCATGCATGTTTTGCATATGATTTGTGAAGATGAAATGAAGTGGATGTTGTATGCTATTGCCCCATGCTTAGTTTGTGCATTTGAAAATATTATAACATGTTGTTTTCTTATGTTCAAACTGCTATCTTGCTGTTTTTGGCAGATTTCATTAAAACTTGTTTTGATGATTGTGGTTGAACCGTAGCTCCGTTTTGGTCATTCCATATACGAAACTTGCTTGGAATCTCATGCAATTTCATAATAACGTGTTGCATTCATGATTTGAGATGGTTGTGATTGTTTTCCCATGCATTTGCATTCATGTCATGTGCATCTTGTGTTGCTCATATCTTTTGAACCGTAGCTCTGTTTGAGATGTTCTATATATGTAAATCGACTAGAATGACGTGTAGAATAGTATGGTATGCTTTATTCTGATGTTTAATAAATATAAATATGATTAGTTCAGATCTGAACCAATTTCGAAATTAACATATGAGGTCATTTCGGAAATGCTATAAGTTGTTTCCGACCTCATTTAAGATGCCTAGATAGTATAGTTACTTATGCTTCACCTCTGTCATGTTTAACAACATTTAATATTGTCGTGTACCTAACGGGAGTGAACTAAATAATTCAAACGTGGAGTTTCGTCAATATGCAACTTGTGCATATTGAGCTTCACTTTAATGTGTAGAAGTTGTTTGTGGTGATTGTCATGCATTGCATATTAAACCGGACATGCATCATATTTGTTGTGCATCGTGTTTTGCATATGTTGTGGTGTATCTTGTGTTGATTGTTTGTTTTGGATTGCTTCTTCTCGATAGAGTTCCGAAAGCGTTCGGAGTGTGAGGATTCGTTCGACTACGTGGTTCGTCTTCTTCATGGACTTGGTCTTCTTCCGAGCGGGATCTCAGACAAGATGACACATTTCCCTGGATACCATTACTATCATTGCCATGCTAGTTGTCTCGTCTTTTACCGTTATGTCTCACTACCTATCACTCGTTTGATAAGCCTCCCAACACTGCCATGATAAGCCTCTAACCCCTCCACATCCCAGCAAAACATTGTTTGACTATGTTGCCGCTTGCTCAGACCTTCTTATAGCGTTGCTAGCTGCAGGTGCAATTGCTTCCATGTGGCAACATGGACCTTCTTTTGTTATATCACAATATTGCTGCTATTTAATTTAATGCACATATACACTTGGTAAAGGGTGGAAGGCTTGGCCTTTTGCTCAGTGTTGTGTTCCACTCTTGCCGCCCTTAGTTACTTGTGAACCGGTGTTATGTTCCAGAAATGAGCGCTCCTAACATGCTCGGGGTTGTTACGGGGACCCCCTTGATTTTCGGGTTAGATTAAAACTTGTCTGGCAAGGCCCAACTTTGGTACTACATTTGCCCATCATTATAAAACTGATCACCTTATTAAAGCATAGAGGGTCGTCCACTCATGGATTAATTTAACATAATACAGGGGGGCCAGTGTTGTTGGTGCTGGTCCAAACTAAAGCATCATGCGTGCTACCTAGGGCAACCCAGGACTTCAGTTACTGTACGCTTAGCTCATCCGCCGTGTCCTGAGAACGAGATACGCGGCTCCTATCGGGATTGTCGACACGTCGAGAGGCCTTGCTGGACTTGTTTTACCTTTCTCGAACGTCTTGAGTGAGGAACTCTGATCTTCTTCGGGCTATCTCAGGTGTCAGATTTTCTTTGGAATTGCCTAGGATGATCACAAGATCCGTGGTCGAGGTTATTCCCGCTGCGTGTGGTTAATTTGTGATGGATAAGTTGGAGCACCCCTGTAGGTTTAAATCTTTTCGAGAAGCCGTGCCCGCGGTTATGTGGCAAACTTGGATACTTTGTTTAACACCCGGTCATAGCAAACTTGAAGTAAACTCTAATAAAATACACCAACTGTGTGCGTAACCGTGACTGTCTCTTCTCGTGAGTCTTAATCCGGAAGAGAATACGGTGGGGTTATGATTGACGTAAGTAGGTGTTCAGGATCAGTTAGTGATCATTATAGTTCACGTCCGTTATGCGTAGACCACCATACTTTACTTTCTGTGCTCGTAAGTTAGCCACTCAAATATATGCTTAGCCGCTTGCTGCAGCCTCACCACTTAACCATGCCTTACCTATTACGCTTTAATAGTCTTGATACCCTTGGAAATGAGATTGCTGAGTCCCCCTGTGGCTCATAGATTACTACAACAACAGTTGCAGGTGCAGGTAATGTGATGATTTGACGTGAGCGCGTTGCTTGATTTGACTTGGAGTTCTTCTTCTTCTTCTTCTTCTTCAATCTTGGATGGGTTCCAGGCGGCAGCCTGGGATAGCAAGGGTGGATGTCATTTTATCGTTTCCATAGTCGGACCCTGCTCTTATGTATGATGTTTGAGATGTTATTGTATTGATGTGACTCTGATGTAGCTTGTGGCGAGTGTAAGCCAATTCCATATACTCATCTCTTCTGTACATGTACTTGTAATGATATCCATTCTTGCGAACGCATCGAGATGCGCTTCTATCCCTGTCGAGGCCCTCGTGCCCAAATAAGGATAGGACCACATCTTGGGCGTGACAAGGAAACTGCTGGACGAGGTCAAAGACCAAGTACTCACACAAGCAAAGCTATGGTAACTATACCCTCAGGGTCTAATGATGATGATGAAGAAGCTGATGATGAAGAATTGGAAGAAATCATCAGACAAAGTCAACAAAAGGCTGCAATAGCCAAAGGAAGCTCTGTTCCTCTCATGCTGGATCCCAAGATGATCCTCAACTTCATTGACATATGGCATGAGGATCCAAGCAACCCACTTTCCTCACTAAACCTGCCTCTTAGTGTGGACCATGTCCTCACCCATTTTATTGCTGAAGAAAAATGGAAACGAGGTCAAGCTCAGAGAGCTAAGTGCAACAGGGCTCAGAAAGAAAAATTTCTGAGGGATAACATGATGAATTTGACCCCAAAGCAACTCATCACTGTTCAGTCTGAAATTCGCTCCCTCTTTGAGGAACAAGAAAAATACGATGCTAAAGGGAAGGGCACCAAGGTGACATTCGTCAGGGCTTCTCAAGCCGCTGTTAAGGACCCCAACACAAGGGTTGCAGCTCGATCGCAACCACAAATTCCTTAGGCTGATGAAACTGCTCAGCCTGCTAATGAAAATGCTCCTGCGGCTGAAGAAGCTCAGCCCACTGATGAAAATGCTCCTGCACCTAAAGAAACTGTCAGCGCTGCTGAAGAAAATCAGACCGCTGATGACCATGCCAGGTCAACCTCCACTGTTGTGCCTGAAGAAACAGACAGGCCAGCTGAAGCTTTTGCTGCGCCTGAAGAAACTGAACTCACCACTACGACTGCATCAGTCGTGCCTGAAGAAACAAAGGCCGCTGAGGAAAAGACACTAAAGAGAAAAGCATCAGCTTCAGATTCCTCAGCTGTGAAGAAGTTGAAGACTTTGAAAAGTTCTTCAACTAAACCCATTGATGCTACTCCTATCTCTTCAGCACCTGCCTATGAAATCATTCCATTTGGGGTTGACTATGTCATCCCAGATGAAGAAGATGAAGATCATTCTACTACTTCGACAGACCAGATTGATGAAGAAATTGAAGTTGAAGAAAATGCTTCAACTCCTCACGTATCATTGCCCCATCCTCAGTTCACTGCTGAAGAGGCTGGTGTTGAAGAAATTGATGAGGATGTATACATTGGAAATACAACTCCTGTCATCAACGATGAATATTGGGAAACAGCTCACCCAAATTCACCAATGAATAATCCTCTGTCACAAATTCCTCAGTCCCTAGCCCAGACTGAAGAAATTCATGAAGGATCTGATGGCTTGACCGCCAAGTCACTGAAGAAATTCCAGCTACAACAGCTGATGAATCTCTTGCTCCACCTGCCAATGAGGAAACAGCTTCACAAATTCCTCAGTCTGAAGAAATTCCACCCATGCCAAAGGAAATCAAGGTCCGCTTCAAGCCAAATCTTCAGCCGAAGCCCAAGATGCCACTCAAAGGCTCAACGTGCCCCAAATGCCTCAAAAGCAATTTCTTCAATGAGCACATGTTCTTCACTGGTCCTAATCCATATGACTCGGCGAGGGCCGGTCGAAGCCGATTTTGGACTGCCACTCAGACGGATTACTATGCATCAATTCTGTTCTACAAGAAGAAAGTCTTCGAGCACCATCGAATTCCTGATGTTGATATGGAAACACTTCCATCATTCACGTCGGTGATCCAAGTTCTTTATGATGCAGGAATTCTTCCCTTCTGCGTGGACATTTGTGATTGGAATGAAGAACTCATTCTTCAATTCTATGCCACACTGCACATCACAGGTGAAGCTTCTGACATCAACTCCTAGGTTTTGAATTTGGAAGAGCAGGTTCATCAAACAGACGACAGGCTTCATCTGAAGGAATTGGCACTTCGAGTCGTAGCGTCGCCGCACGCAGTCTACTCTGTCGTCCCCGTGCACCGACTTCTATGTGGTATGCGCCGCCTACCTTCCTTGGTGCGGGAACGCCACCATCCACACATGGTCTTCATCATGTTGTTAGGTTTTTTGCCTACTTTGAGCATCGTAGACCTGCTTCTAACCTAGTTATCGCCGTCGTCTTCCCAGGTCATCACCGCCACTCTTCCTCCATCGTCGTCGTCCACCTCTTTGTCTTCGTCCAGCACCAACTCATCGCCGAGGTCGTCGTCATTTTCCCAGATCACTTCATCTACTCTAACAACCGCGACCGGCTCCATGCCGATTTGCATCGTAACCGTCATTGAGTCCTCCTCTACTACCGCCCCCCCCCCCCCACTCGACATGGTGTAAAACTTGTGTTGGTCCCCTTCTATGCATGCCCGGTGCTGGCAGCACCGATGCGTGCCTTTGTCCATAACGCGTTCCGGGGCCTGGCAAGCCTGGTACGGCGCCTCGTCAACGTTGACTTCGTCCATCTACGCATGACCGGTGTTGTCAACACCACCTTCATCTACAACGTATCCAAGAGCTTGGCAAATCTGGCACGGCGCCTCATCAATACCGGTTATTCCCAATGCACCACTATCTCGATACCACTACGCCCTTGACTAAGATGAGCCTCCTTGCGCCTGCGGCTTCACGATGACTACCTCAGCACCGGTCACCCCGACTCGACATTGACCATAACGTCCGTCGCACAGCTATCTCGACCACAAAGTAGAAAGGGTTGTGTTCCTTTGAACCTAAACCATAGATGAAAGATATTTGTTTGTTACTAGTAGTGGCAAGCTTTTTTTTTGGTAACAGGCAAACTTGACAGTTGAGCTGCAACGTCGTGTATTGACCGTACATGAGATTTGCATTATATATTTTTGTAATAATAACGTGCGGTTAAATAAAACTTGATCTCTGTCATGGAAACAACACCAGCACAAAACTCTACAGCCTTGGAGCACCGAGAAACACGGACGGACGCATTTCGTATGCTTGCCGAGCCGAGCCGAGCCGTGCGCGCGTGTCCCTTTTGCGTGGTCGCCAGGCCGTGGCATACGTGCACGCAGGGGACTCCTCAGCTTTGGTTTACCGTACCTCGGTTTCACGTGTAAACCAACCAACCCCCGTCTCCCTCCAAAACAGGGGTCAATTTCACGAGACGCAAACATATTTCTGAACCTCTGCATGTGGTGGGTCCGAATTGTAGATACACTAGGGTTACTACTATTAGACGTATCCCTCCCCCTAGGCTTTAATTAAACCTGGGCATACCCCGGGCCGGGTCGGGTTTTGGATCGAACTTTAGAAAGCCCGAGCTGAAAATTCCCGAGCCTGGCCTGATCCAGCCAAAAAACGAATATTCAGGTCTGAACCCGGTCTGAATGGACTAAAAAGATGAATTTCGAACCTGATCAAACCGGGCCTTCATGTATACGGGTTATTTTCTCAAACCCTAAGCCCGGCACGAACTACCGACCGGGCCTAGTTTTTAAAGCCGAACCCGGCCCGAACATAAAGCTCGGCCCGGCCCGGCCTGGCCCGGGTTTTCGGGCCGGGTCAACGGGCCCATGTTTACCCCTAATCCATGTCTGAACCTCAACTTGGCACAAATATCCCACTTGAAAAGTTGAAACGCCACAGCCGAGAGTTGAAACCTCTTTGCTGGGAACTCTTGCCAGGACTTGGAAGAAACCTGCCGGCGTGTAGGGCCTACCGGGACGGACCATGTTGCCTTTACTTGCAAGAATGCTCAACCCTGCTCCGTGCCTCGTGGAGCTCGTTTACTTATTGGCACGGCGACGGCGATCAAGCAGAGGAACTCCCAGCTCCGAACAAGATCAGAAAAACAGGGAGCAGAGAGAGGAGGATGACATCGCTGAGCCTCACCACGTGCCGGCATGACGCAGCTCGTCCAGGTGCAGGCAGGACCATGGGCTGCGGCGGCGTCAGGACGACACCGCTCCGATCAAGATCAGGAAATGGTTTTGCTCCGAGCGTCTCATCGTCGTCATCGTCGTCGTCGCGAGGGGTCACCACCTGCTCCCTGAAGCCGCCGCCGTCGTACGGCGGCAAGGCCAAGGCGAAGGAGAAGAAGGTCAACCCCAGGGACCTCTTCACCTTCTCCTACAGGTTCAACACCGACATCCCCATGGGCGAGACTCCAGGGGTACGTAAGCCGTCGTTGCTCGTTTCATCAGTACTAATAACCTTTGGGTTCTTGGTTGGGAGGTGATCTGAATTCTGATTCCCCTTTGGGTTCTTGCTTTGCTCAGGCATCCATCGACGAGTACCTCATGAACAGGCCGAGGATCGTCGGCGCCGTGTTCCCGGATAAGCGCAAGCGCACCAAGCTCAACGACGTGAGTGATCCTCCCCATACCATTTCCTTCCAGAGTTTTCGTCTCTGAAACTGCACGGCACCTCTGACAGAGTTGATCGGTGTTGACATTTTGGCAGGAGGAGTGGAGCGTGCAGCTGCTGCCGATCCAGTTCCTGTTCCTGTCGGCGTGCCCGGTGATCGCCGTCCGCTTCCTCAGCAGGTCCGGCGGGAAGGGGTACCCGCCCCACGTCCCCCTACACGCCACCAGCCTCCTCCTCATGGAAGTGGTAACCACTTCACATCCGCACCACCATAATCTTAAAATTTCCTCCATCATCATCATCATCAGCCTGAATCATGGCGGATGCAATGGATGGATGTGCAGACGGACTACGAGCTGAAGGGGCTGCAGAGGGACGCGATGCCGTCGCACATGGCGCTGACGGTGCGGGGCACGCTGTACCCGCAGCCGGAGGGGCGGAGGAGCCTGCGGGGACAGGTGGAGATGAGCGTGGGGTTCAACCTGCCGCCGGTGCTGGCGCTCGTGCCGGAGCCCATCATCCGGGGCGTCGGCGACACCGTGCTCCGGCAGCTGGCGGAGCAGATGAAGCACGACTTCGACACCGGGCTCGCCGCCGACTTCAAGAAGTACCGCACCGAGAAGCTCACCGAGAGGAGGACGAAACACTGAATCTGAACTTTCTACTTTTTTGGTAACTGTAGCGATGATGGCAGTGATTCATGTAAGATTCTTTAATTTGGGGCTCGTCGCATGATGAACAATATGCGAAAGCGTCGTGTTATTCCTCAGTGTGATCGCATGACTGAGAAGATAGTAGCTTAGGATTCAGTTGTTGTAAATAATGTAAATTATGGCTATAAGAATGCTCACGATTATACAGGGATTACTGATCTAAGGCTATGCTTTGTGTTTACTGTCAGACTTGACCTCATTCCTTCCTGGCTATAACTGAGAAGCAAACTACACACCTGCCCAGCAATGATGGAGTAGTCATCACTCCTCAGAACAGGTTTTTTGAATCACATCGCGTCATGACAAGTCGCAGAATCAGTGTGTTCTGTTGTAATCATCAGGACGGTGGCAGGGCTGAGGATATAGTAACTTAAGAATCTTATTTATTCACTGTAAATAGAATGCAAATAATTACAAGAATATTCAGTTTTACAGAGATTGCTAATCTCGAGCTAATTTATGTACTTGCTGCCAGACATGACTTGCACTCCATCTTGGCTATCACCTGAATCTATGTACCAACTATTTTTCATCTTTTTTGTGCTTGGCTTGACTATATGTACCATGTAGTATACAAGGCCTAGGGCCTGTACTTCATCAGCTAGAAGAATACAATTAACATATGTACACCGTGCATCCCAAAGATCCTAGTCTTCCAGTGACCGGTTTCTCGCCCTCAGGTCACGCTCAAGGCTTTGTGGAGTTGGAGGAGTCCTTCCACGCCGGAAAAGGACGGCGAGAGCTTTCATTTGACGGCACATGTTGAAAACCTACAGACAAGGATGGGTATGATCAGTCGTCAACCAAACGATGGTACTTACGAAGGTCATGTCGTTTGTTTTTCTTACTGATGAAGCCTCTAGCTCTGCAATTCCCTCGCATCCTTGACCACCACCCTGTAGAAGGTCGCAGTATTTTACAGCATCATCCTCGTCTTCGAACACCTGAAACAAAAGAGGCCATGCTTCAGAAGACTACAAAGCAAACAGTTATTTGAAAATATTGCAGAAAGCTGGTCTTCAAGAGAGTGGTAGTAAGTAGAAATGCATACACAAACATTTTACAAGTACCAACAGAAGAGCACACCATTCAGATTGTGCCTTAAGCAGTTTGCAAATAAGAACCATCCAATACACCTTAACAGCCTCATGTGTTCTTTGTTTCTTGCTCAGTGATACAAATGCAAACATTTATCGGTATGCTAAGCTCAAATAATGTTCAGTGCATTGATAGTGTTCACTCCTTTTTGGGGTGTGGAAAGGCTGCTAGATGTTGAACTATTCATATGGTCATGTCATAACACATCTAGCCCCTCTATGTTGCCTGACGGCAAGCACAAACTGTTTATAGGGTCACAAGTTCCGGAAAAAATTATCATGTACAGTCCTTTTTTAGACAACTCAATTTGGTAGTTATATCAATAGGGAGCCTTACAGTCATGAACAATATGCATAACATATCCTTCTTCTATATCTAACTCCATTTGACCAATCCCTTGTCTTCATTGCCCCCATTTACTTATTTAGAAGTAATATTTCCCCACTGATCAAAAAATGCACTACAAGACCAGGGAAATTAAAAAACAGAACAGTTGGCTGATTTCCAAGAACATGTCGAACAAAACACTCATTTTACTAACTACTCACCAGTACTCCCTCTGTGAGATCTTCAACGACCATGCTAAACTTGGAGCCCGAGTACTTGGATTTAGTCCCAACTCCTGAGCCCCCTCCCTTTGAGAAAAGCATTCCAAGTTCCCTTTCAACTTCACTGCAGAGCATATTACATGATGACACCGTGCTCATAATCCACCCAATTATGACCAACTAATTACCTGTAACAATAGCAAGAAAAATTCTAACCTGCGGTTCCTGCGGGTTTTCATTGTCAATAGTTGATTGTCTCTTCTAGCCAGGACATAGACTGGCTTCGGCTGTTGTTCCCTCCATGGGTTTGTCTCCAACACTGAACCATCATGACGACATGCCACAGTTAGTAAACATTCAAACTTCTGCATTCGAAGGACCACTACTATTAGTTCATCACAAGAATTACTTAGATAATCATAAGAACAAGGTCACTTTTTATGGTTTAAACCTTATGGTGTTATTTCTGACTTGGGACTTGTGAACATGAGAGCATCATAAGTTCATAACCCTTCTTCAGTCATTAAGCCATTTAACCACCAGGCCCAGTTTGCGGCGCTACAGAAAGCAGCACAGGCACAACCATAGCATTTGATGCAAAGGCAATACAAAATCGCACTATCCAAGGCAAAAGATAGAGGAAACAGACGTGACTGCAACAGTTGATAATCGCGTGTACACATGTATATACGCGGTCCCACTGACTCCCACTCTACCACCTCAAAGCACGCAATCCTCCAAACAGGAAAGACGTGAACGTACAAGCCTCAAATGGGAGTTGCTTTTGCTGAGCTTAAGGTTCATCGCAGCACGCCGTTCTACCGTGCACACAAAGATCGCGCTGGGGAGTTTAGACTAGGCATTTCATCAAACACTTGGCGCGGGGACCTAAACCTGCTGATCACCATTCGCCAACCATATATGATAGATCTAACTGAAGTCGCTAAAGCTATACCCTGAGCAGATCAAGCCAGCAGGAACACGATCCAGAGCAGGGCTAATGGTCTGGAGGAGTCGTACCGTCGTAGGCGAGGGAGTCGAGCGACTCCATGAGGTGGCGGCGCATGCCGTAGGCGCGGGAGGAGACGCGGCGCAGCAGCTCGCCCGAGGTCCCGGGGATGCCGCCGTCCATGCCCATGGCCCTCTCCACCTCCTCGTCCCCTCCCTCCGGGGATGGCGGCGGAGGGGGAGGGGGCCTGGGCAAGGCCGCGGCCACGACCGCGCGGCGGTGCGCGGCGGCGAGGCGCTGCCGCGGCGCGGGGAAGGAGAGTAGGTTGCTGGCCAGGGTGGTGGCCGTCGGCGTCGGTGGCGGCGGCGGGAGGGACGGCAGGGATGCGGCCATTTTTACGGTCTACCGGTGCAGAGGAAGGTGGGAGGAGTCTGGGTGAAACAGGGGAGGGCAGGAGATGGAAGTGGAAGTGGAGCGTGGACACGGCACGGCAGCTGCGGTCTCCTCGTGTCGTGGAGATTTTTTTGTACCGCGGTGGGCGGTGGCTGTGCCCGGCACGTTGGTTTGGCCGGGCCGGTGCCGTGCCACGACTCGCGATCACGAGCGGCCTCGGCGGTGCGATGGGCTACGATCCAGCGGTCCTTGGTTGGCGTTGGACCGAAAGTTTGGTTGGACGTGCTCGGGGACAAACTTTGTCATTCGGGGTTGTGTGCCTGGTTTTTTTTTTTTGACGTCGTGTGCCTGGGTGTTTAACCGGAGCATTTTCCATGGAAAGCGTGTACCACGCCATTTGCTCTGCCGGTACACAACTTCAACTAGGAGTATGTAATTTCGCATCGAAGAGCATCTCCAACTTGGCAAATCGTCCGCGTGTTTGATACCTCAAAATTCATACAATACATGCACGTCTATCTATCGTAGTGCATAAATTCATGACAATTCAATGGTTTATCGAATGCGACAAAGAAAAAAAATCATAGTTCATCATTTCAAACATGTCAAAATGAAATTAAAGTCCGAACGTGATGGATCACTAGTTGGCTAGAATCAAATGTCGAACGTCATCCATGCGTCCTCCTCCACGGATAGCCTTGCCTCCTGCTCCGTGGCATCTAGTAGTCCCGATGTTTATTGATCTCCTTTTTCATCCTCAAAGACCATTTCTTTGTATGTACATCCAAAGTGCTTTTGTTTGTTAACATTATATTGACATCCTTCGTGTGTCGAGCAAGTTGCAACCTCTTATTTCTCAAGCTCAGATTCTTCAAATGTTCGGGCATTCTCAAACTCCCATTTGATCGACGCTTTCCTTTTCTTCAACTCGATCTTCTTCTGTCACAGTCCTAGATTAATGCTTGTAAATAGTTGCATGTGTATTTATGTATCATGTTCAAATTGCATTTAAAGTTGAAATAGGGATGATCAAACCCTAACACTAAAACAACTCAAATAGGTTCAACTAGAAATAATAATTAATGAACCCAAAATGGCCTTATGAAAAGTTCATCATATGGAAAAGGTGAAAGCTCAGCCAAAAATGATGCACATATTTCTAGGACATTTTTGGATTTTAAATAGAAGGACTGGGCACGCTTCATTGTGTTGTTAGATTAAAAAAAACTTAATCACTTTGTTTCAAAATACAATGTGTATTACTTTTTCAAAATGTCAAACTTTTTAAATTTGTAGATAAATATATCAAAATCCACAGTATCAAATTGTTGTGATTAGATTCATCGTTAAATGAATTATCATATTTTTTATTTAATATTTTGGATGTTAATATTTTTGCTCAAATTGGTCAAAGTTGAAGAATTTGACTTTCCAAAAAACTAATACCACTTATATTTTGAAAGAAATGGAATATTTCGTTTGATGTGTGGAGGAGATGACATAGTGTGTTTTATTTTTATATATAATTCTGTAATTTGATGGGCATTTCGTGGTGTGATTCTATATTATATGCTGACCAACATTATATATATATATATGGGAAAATTTCAATGTCGGCAACTGCATGTGCGTGATTGATATGTTTTTATTTATAGGTCGGTTGATGTTGATTGATTTGAAAAATTGTTGGTTCGGTCAAAATCGTCTTTTGACACCGACATTGGTAAACATCGTCTCCTTCGTCCCATGTTACCATTGATCCTAGATTCACAGCTTGGGACCCCCTACCCGAGATCCGCCGGTTTTGACACCGACATTGGTGCTTTCATTAAGAGTTCCGCTGTGATCGCCAATGGAATCGATGGCTCACGTTTTCATTAGCGAAGAAGTCCGTAACATGGACTCCTTTGTCCCGGGACAGATCTTCGCTTTCGGCAGCATTGTGTTGCACGCTGACCCGACCGACCGTCTTGGCCGGATCGGGAGTTTCACCCCTGATCAAGAGGTCGGATTTGGGAACCTAGAGTTCTCCGTAGACTCTCAGGGCGATCTTTTTCTCACTAGGCTCACAATTTCATCTGACGCGCCCGAGAACTCCGAAGCCTTAACCTCAGATCTCGCTTTCGACCCTGCCCATGGGACCAGCTCCAACGATGATCTGGCTTTTAGTCCGGATCCGGCCATAGTACTGGATGGTCGGGGTCAGCTCTTGCCAAACATACTCCTTGTGTGGACGCATCGGAGGTTAACTCCAAAAGCTCCGGGCAGATTGATCCGATCGAGCGCTCGACACTCAGTGAGGCTCTAGATCGCATCCTATCGATGAAAATCACTGGCGACCCAACCCCTATCCACACTCAGATCGTTCTTAAGGTAGGTCAAGAGTATTTTTTTCATCCCACACACCACCCACTTAGTAGCCACTATCGAAGACTTAACCGATATGTTGGACTACGCCTCCAAGGAGGCAGAAGACATGGATGAAGAGGATTGCACTCCTGCCCCCGTCAACACCAGGCGATGGATTGCCACCTCCACCTATGACGTCTACATGGTGGATACTCCAGCCGATAACGATGAGCACACACCCGAAAACAATGGCGACAAATCAGGTGAAGCGCCGTCAAGGCGTCAGAAACTGCGCAAATGATCAAAGGCAAAAAAAGGGACGTGAGGCCATTGCTGACACCGGGGAAAGTGATACCCCAAAAGACCTCGGCGATTCCGATATCCTCAAGCAGCCACTAGAGGACCAGGAGAGGCCGGAAGATCAACGCAACCTTGAGGATCCAAACGATTCCGTGGATGACAACTACCTCCCCCCTGTAGAGGAGGAGGATAGCCTGGAAGTCGAAGACTTCACCGTCCCTGAAAACCTTGAGGATCAGGAACTGTTTAGGCAACAACTTATAGCCACTGCTCGAAGCCTGAAGGACAAAGAACGACAACTTAAGGCTGAACAAGATCCCCTCAATGATAGATGGACGAGGGTCCTATCAGCCGAGGAAGGGTACAGTACTGGACTATTGGACCAACCCAAGAGCTATCCACATCAACGGCTGCTGCCATAGTTCGACAACGAGGTCCCTAATACACCGTCTACCCAGCACACTCCATACGACCAGCCAGACTGCCCTCCCCGGGGACAAGATAGGACGGCTGGCGACGCAGGTTATAGGCTAGCGATACCCCACAAGAGAGGAAAAGAGCCAATAGAGCCTGAGGACAGGTATGACCTGCGACATGACCTGGATTATAGAACGGGCCGCACAAGATCCATCGACAGATCTAGAGGGTTCTCCCCCAACAGACGGGACAAATACCAGCCTTGGCTCGAACGCAACATCAGGGTCCAGGAACAAAACCAGGCCAGACCAGGTGCCGACTACCGGCATGACATAGCCCGGGTCAGAGGCACTGCCCACCCACTGTGCTTCACCGATGAGTTGATGCAACATTAGTTCTCGGAAGGGTTTAAACCCGTGAACATAGAGCAATACGACGAGACAACTGACCCAACAGTGTGGATCGAGGATTTCCTTCTCCACATTCACATGGCACGAGGAGACGATCTCCACGCCATCAAGTATCTACCCCTAAAACATAAGGGGCCAGCTCGACACTGGTTAAACAGCCTCCCCGAAAAATCTATTGAGAGCTAGGAGGAGCTCGAGGATGCATTCCGATCTAACTTCCAGGGCACTTATGTACGGCCGCCGGACTCCTCCGACCTAAGCAACGTCGTCCAGAAGGCACAATAGTCTGCTCGACAATTCTGGAATCGGTTCTTGACCAAGAAAAACCAGATCGTCGATTGCCCAGATGCCGACGCAATAACCTCTTTCAGGCACAATATTTAGGGCGAATGGCTGGCTCGTCAGCTCGATCGGTACAAGCCTAGGACCATGTCCGCCCTTACCACTCATGACCTGCTTTTGCGCGGGCGAGGATAACTGGCTAGCTAGACAGAGCCACAACCCCGATGACCCCGGCACCTCCGAAGTTCGGGATGGAAATGGGAAATCATGACGCAACAAAAATAAACGTCGACATAGAAATAGTGATGCCGACGACACGGCCGTTAACGCCGGTTTTCGCAACCCTCGATCCAGGGAGCGGAAGAAGCCTCCTAAAGGCAATCGTGACAGACCTACCCCACTGGACAAAATCATGGAGAGGCCTTGCCAGATCCATGGCACTCAAGACAAGCTCGCCACCCACACCAACCTTAACTGTTGAGTGTTCAAACAAGCCGGCAAACTCGCAGCCGAGGAGCAAGGCAAGGGCCCACGCAGCAAGGATGATGACGACCCCGTGGTCCGATCAATGGTGGACAAAAGCAGTTCTCTCCAGAGGTAAAGACTATGAACATGATATACGCCACTCACATACCCAAAAAGGAGAGGAAGCGCGCCCTTCGAAAGGTCTACGTTGTAGAGCCTGTAGCCTCGAAGTATAACCCATGGTCGGCGTACCCGACCACCTTCGATCGACGAGACCATCCGACCAGTATCCGTCATGGGGGTTCAGCTGCCCTCGTCCTAGACCCCATTATCGATGGGTATCACCTCACTAAAATCCTAATGGACGGAGGAAGTAGCCTCAATTTGATTTACTCAGACACGGTGAAAAACATGGGTATAGAGCCATCAAGGATCAAACCCAGCAACACTACCATCAGTTATCCCAAGCGTCGAAGCCCGGTGCATGGGCTCTATGAGCCTGGAAGTCTTGTTCAGTTCTCCCGATAACTTTCGTAGCGAGGACTTGATGTTGGACATTGTACCTTTCCGCAACGGTTATCACGCCCTGCTGGGCCGTACAGTATTGGCTCGCTTTAACGTCGTCCCACACTATGCATACCTCAAGCTAAAGATGCCCAGGCCCAAGGGGTCATTACCATCAATGGAAACACAGAGAGTTCCCTCCGAACTGAGGAACATGCATTGGCCCTGGCGGCCGAATTCCATTACGATGACGATCAGCAAACGTCGAAATCTGCCATAAAGGCATGTAAGGTTGACAAACGAGCTCGATTTCAGTCCGAACTCCCAGAATCTTGTTCTCTCCACAAATAGGGACATGCTCCCCGTTTCACAACCCTAATGCCCATCAAATACGTGCCGAGAAGGCACAACTTTGCACTCAAGATTCCAGGGGCAGCAGTGGGGAACAACTATCAAAAGGAAAGTGTTCGGCTGGACCGAACTACTGCCAGTACATGTCCTCGGACAAACCTCAGGTACCATCACGGACCTGCTAAAGCATAAAGCTCATCAATACTTCGGCGAATTCTCAAGATCTTCTTTCCAAGGCCCGCTCGCGGACACCAATTACCCTTAAATGAATGCAACTCCCTAGGAGGCATAGGAGCGGACAGGCGATAGGGTACATCTAGGACATCAGGCCACCCATCGAAGAGCCCTGGTACAACCTCTCCTCTGTAAAATTTATATTTCATCTTCAAATACCTGTAAACGCTTGCTTCGTAAATTTGAGTTATAAGAATTATTGAGCAAATACAAGACCATTATAAATGGCCACTTTGCTGTATTTTATGATACATACTATGTTTTTCTCTCATCAACGCTTCTTGCGAAACTGTTCGGTATACATGACGAAGCAACCGGCTAACAGACCGGGGGATTGAATTTAAAATATCACTCTAAGCATCACTCCGACACAACTAATCGTGTGTTCGACATCTTGGATTTAGCTTTATATGCATTGGATCCGAACTATGTCTTGGGTTAATAGTTGGGTTGCCCGGCTCCTGTGTTGGCCCTCTTACGTTCCGCTCGTTCGGCTAAAAGGGCAAAGGGAGAACCACTGCGATTGTGTTTCCAGCTCGCCTGGTCAAGCACCTCAGGGGAGAAAGCCAAAAACTAACCGTCATAGTAAGTGAGAACCGGTCTGCAAATCCGAGCATAAGTGTAATACTAAAAAAGCGATAGAGGTTGTTCCGTGTTATACGATGGGTTTCGTACTTGTACAAACCATGTGATGCTAGCTTTGGCCCCAGTACATCCGAACATCACAAAACACTGGGGGCTAGTCACCAGCCCCCTCATTTTTAAGCTCCTACGGCTAAGTGAAAGCGATAAAGCACTATAGTCTGATTGCCTTGTTCCCCTCGCACTACCGCCTTCGGGCACCGATACCTCGGCTAAGGGTCGCAGTGTGGAGGCTAAAACACCCCGCATAGTATATACGTGGGGGTTGAAGCCGACGACTCGCAACTTTTAGATAAAACGGTCACATGGGAGCCAAAATAAATACTAACAACTAAACAGACATGATAAACCATGTAGCCTCATTATAAAGCGTTAACAGTCTTCGGACATATTACAACGCGCTCATTCATAAAAAACATCCTTTGAGCATTGGGCCTCTATCGCCCGAGCACCCTCCATCACTACGGAGAAGTATCACTCGGGGCACCTATACTCCTTTCCAGGGGGCGGATGTGCGGTGCCCATCTCGCTCGGATCAAGCCTCGGCTAGTGCACCATGGTCCTTGCAAAGGCCATCCGAGCTCCCTTGATGCATGTAGAATGCTTTAGTGAGTCAATCCGAGGTGCAACGTCGCACAACCTCCGCACTAGGCTGAAGTAGCTTCCCGACAATGGCTCTTCAGGCCATAACCGGATGCAGAGATCCTTCATGGCCGGCTCTGCCATCCTGTGTAGCTCCATCAGTTGCTTCATCTTCTTGATCAGAAGAGGAGAACGCTCGGGGGCTTCAAACTGTGCCAGAATAGTCGAGCCTCATCGTCTTCATCTCGCAAAGCATAAAAATTGTCCGCGTCCGCTGCACTCTTTTGGAGGTCCGCACATGCGCCCGAGGAGCGCCACACCTGGGTGAGCAACGCAAACCTGCTACCACCAAAGGCATACTGCAGTAAATATGGCTTACCATATGTGTCAGCCTTGACTTGGTGGATTTCTTCTTCAAAGAACCGCCTGTCCACCTGCTCCTTTTGGAGCTCAGATTTCAACGTGGATAGCTCGGTGGCTTGCTCTTGCCTTTCTTCTCAAGGTCCTCGCACTCCGTGCTGGCATCCTTGAGCTCCTGCTGCACCTCCTCCACCTAGGCTCCATGCTTATCGCTCACGGTTATCAATGTGGAGAGTGTGGCTGCTACTTGTTCGGCTGTCGCCTTCTCATTTGCGACCTCTTGCTTCATATTTTTCAGCTCGGCCTTGAGTTGTTTCTCGACCTCCTTAGCCGAAGCTGTGGAAGCAAAGAATAAATAATTACATTAGGTTACCAGTGTGGATCACTAACGATAGAGAATCTGGACATTACAATTCGGCTTACCTTGCGTCTCGTCGAATCTCTTATTCAGGCTATCAAGCTCCTCTTCGGAGATCTTGAGCTTCCGATTAGCTCGGCAAACTTAGTGGCATTAACGGCAGCCATCGATGACGGCCTACAAAGAAATGGTTATGTGCGTTCAGACCCTCGAACTGTCAAGGATATGACCCTATGCCCGGTCCTCTTAAGGGCATTAGAACAGTGAGGGACTAATAGTGCCTTGTGCATCGTTGGTCACTCCTTGGTATTTGACCCCCGGGTGAGTTTTCCAAACCCACCCAGGGCTCGGGGGCTACTACATATATAAAGATAGCATAAACTTAATAAAATTAATAAATCGGGAAAAGCGTATTACGTGACTCACCTTGAAGCCCGTCAAGAGACCATTGAAGGCCTCTTTAAGTCCGCTATCAACGGACTGAATGCCTTGCAAAACCACACCCATAAGAGTGCGGTGATCCTCGGAGATGGAGGCACTTGATAGAGCCTCCTCCATGACCGGACACCTAGTCATCGATGGCACCGGTGGTGACCGGCTAGCCCGATCTCTCGTCGGGGATTGAGTCGGTAGCTCCGGAGGCATAGTACACTCCAAAAATGTCCTCGGAGGGGATGGGACATCCCTCCGTCCTTCCTCCTCAGCAGCCAAGGGAGTTTCCTCCCCTTGGTCTTCAGTAGTCGAGGCATCAACCTCGGCCATAACATTGTCACGCCCGCCGCCTGTGTTCGCTCCAAAGGAGCCTGGCGAGATGACACCTCTACGACATCTTTCGCGGCCCTTGGAGGTGTGGGGTGTGACACAGTCCCACTCTCCTCCAGATCGACGGGTGGAGACTCCCCATCCAATATTTGGTCGATGGGGAGAACGCGTGGTGGGATACAAATCAAAAGGTGTTCATACATTTAAAACATTAAAAACTTTGCATAAATGACCCGGGGAGTCTTTGGATTCATACCTTCGAGCTGGCGGCTTGACCCTTAGGTTCCTTTGGGGAACCTTCTCAAAGTCCTCGGACTCAGCATCAGAGTCCAAGCTGTCGTCGGCCAGGATCAACCTCGGCCGACACACCCTCTTTGGGGCAGGAGGAGCTACATCCTCCGCAGCGTCCGGCGACGCCGCCCTCTTTCTTGCAAGGGGGAATCGCCTTCCCCCCGTCCTCATGCTCTTCCTCATGGATAGAGGAGGCATGGGTTTCCTCGGACATAGCATCCGATAGGTCCCTTATGCGGAGACCTTCTCTGACCTTCTTCTTCTTCTCCTTCTTGTCTGGCGCATGTATGGCGCCACGACGAGCATCGCCGCCAGAAAATCTGACCTGGGGTCTTCAGGCTATGGTGCTGGGCAGTTGATTCCCGCAGCCTTGCTCAACCATTTCTGCAAAGACGAGGGGAAGGTGTTCAGCCCTTTTGTCAAAGAACAGAGCCAGTGGATTAAAATTATATCGTACCTGGGTAGGAGGGTTATTGACGCTTAGGCCTGAATCCTCCCCCTTCGATGGCCAGCTCTTCCGGGGCTTGAATAATGCCTTCCACAATTTCTCATGTGTAGTGCGGAAAAGTTGGTGCACGGTAGGCTCATCCTTAACCTAATAGGCCCACATTGGGGAGGCCCGGTGCTGGCAGGGAAGAAGACGGTGGTGGAGCATGATCTAGACCACATTAACCAACTCGGTCTTGGCCTTGATCATCGAGGAAATGCGCTTTTGCAGCGATTTCACCTCTGCATCTGACCCCTAGTCAAGGCCCTTCCTTAGCCACGAGGTTAATCTCGCAGGGGGGGCCGGATCTGAACTTGGTAGGTGCCACCCAGCCCTCGTCCCTTGGTTCGGTGATATAGAACCATTCCGTCTGTCAGATCTTGATTGTGTCAATGAAGGTGCCAGTTGGCCACTCGACGCGGGGGAGCTTCCTGATTACCACCCCACTTTAGCCTGCGTGCTCACCCGTGACGGTCTTTGGCTTGACGTTGAAAACCTTGAGCCACAGGCCGAAGTGCGGCTCGACCCATAGGAATGCTTCTCAGATAATAATGAATACCGAAATATGCATGAAGGAGTTTGGGGTAAGATCATGGAAGTCCAACCCGTAGAAGAACATGAGGCCCCTAACGAAGGGGTGGAGCCGGAAACCTAGTCCCCGAATGAAATGAGGGACCAACACCGCCCTCTTGCCTAGCTTAGGGGTGGGGACCACCTGGTTTGCCTTTGGAGCATGGTGGAAGACGTTGGTGGGGAGGTATTCGACGAGCTTTAAGTCCCGGATGTCCTTGTCGATGATCGTGGAGGCCTCCCACTTGCCCATGGAACTCGAACCCGCCATGGCTAGGCTCGGAGGAGGAGTTGAGGAAAAACTGGATCTAGGCTCTTGGATCTTGGGAAGATTGAGGAAGGGGGATGCGAATGGGAAGCGTGAAATAGCCTTGTTTTTTTCCTTTTATGAGGCGTGACGCCGATTAGCCTCCCCTTACTGCGCCACAAGTCTCTCCGCTTCCCAAGATGTGCATGCCGTTATACACACGTAAAGTATCCTAGGATGTTAATTATATCCCGTGTGAAACGGAGCATGATCTATGCTTTGATGAGTCATGCCAATGTAAAAACGACCTCGAACTGCAAATCAAATTTTCATAACTGGTTCAACAGTCGTGGTAGGCCACGACCCTTCAATGGTAAGGTCATTAGAAAACATTGTTTACACTTTGACGTTTGGCCTTCGGGACTAAGCAACTCATGGTGTCCGGACGATCGTATGATCAGAAAAATTATGCTTCATCGGAAGCCGGACTAGTCTCAGCCGATGATTAATGGGAAGAAGAACTCACCCCACAAGCCGAAGAGTCTGATCACATGGAGCTGCCAGAGCTGAGACCCTTGGCGTTGGGGGATAGTTCGGGGGCTACTAAGGGAGTCCTGGACTAAGGGGTCCTCGGGTTGCTGGCCTATCTCCCAATAGGGCAGCTTGGTGGGCCGCTCTCTGACTGTCATAGGAGGCGCCGGATACATCGAGACCCCGTGTTCTAGAAGGAAGTCCTGAAGGCACATCGTGTACTCCAAGTCAAGATGAGGAAATCGACATCTCCATCCCCGACAAGAGACCTATCATGTGTAAACCCTAGGTACCCCCGGTGTCTATATAAGTCGGGAGGGTTTTAGATTGTAAGGCAAAGAAACTCATCTAGGGTTTTAGCTATCTAATCTCGAGGTATATCAGCTCTGTAACCTTCATACACATCAATATAATCGAGCAGGACGTACAGTTTTACCTTCATAGGAGGGCTCACACCTGGGTAAACACCGTCTCCCCCGTCCTCTATTACCATTGATCCTAGATTCACAGCCCAGGCCCCCCTACCCGAGATCTGCCGGTTTTGTCACCGACACCCGCAACCATCTGAGTGCTTGTCATCATCACTACCATAGCCACCGCCACTACATCGTCATTTCAACGTATCCAGCTCCACGAGGATGCCATCTATGTCTCCTCCAACGAACTCCAGTCGAGGAGCCCTCAAGACGATGCCCGCATAATCTTCCTCGCCCACGATAGCTGGACGAGTGGATGTCACACATCGACTCAGCCGTTCCAGCCAGTCCCCGGACTCGTCGTTTGCACCAACGAGATCATAGTGATCCACCCTCCATTTCCCCCTAATCCCCTCCTTTAGCTCGTCCTTTAGCTAGGAGCTCCACCCGGCCGAGCTCCTAGAGACCCTAACCGCATTAGAGCATTTCTTCATACCTACCGGAGGATTGAAGATGCAAACACCCACTATCAGCTTTAGGAGGATCTCACTAGGCACCATTGGCAAAGGGCTGGGAGTAACACATTCCATTTTTGCATTCATTTTATTTAATTCATGTGTGATTTGTATTCGGGACAAGTTTGTATTGAATTATTTAGTTTTCTTTGGTGATTTGAATAATAATTGTAATTTGGATAACTTTTGTATTGTAATATTCCCATTTTATCTTATATTGAACTCATAATTCTAAATGTCAAAAAATTTGCGAGCCATCGCGGGCTGCTACGGAGCAGACCCCGCATAGCGGACCTGCAAAATGGAATATCCGTGAATATTCCATTTTCAAGTCCGCTATGTTGGGTCTGCTCCGCAGTAGCCCATGCCGGCCCGCAAAACCGTTTTCTGCAAACTGTAAACGAGTTTTGCGGGTCAACAATATACGTGGTCTGCTAGAGATGCTCTAAGGTTGTGAGGATGTGAACATGACAATGTTTAGTATTGTTGCTGTATTGTTCGGACTTCTAGGAATAATTAGGTAATGAATACCATGCCCTATTTTGACCACCAATTATTGCTCCTATCTAAAGATCATATTTGAGATGCACTTCCATGTTTGTGAGACCAATTCCATGGCGAAGGTTGTTAGGGAACGTTGCATGGGAAACAACAAATTTTCCACGAACAACCAAGATCTATCTATGGAGATCAACAACTATGAGAGGGTGAGTGGATCTACATACCCTTGTAGATCGCTAAGCGAGAAGTGTTAAGAAACGCGGTTGATGTAGTCGAACGTCTTCGCGATCCAAATCACAATCCATTTTGCGATCCAATCACGATCCGTCCCGATCTAGCGCCGAACGGGCGGCACATCCGCGTTCAGCACAAGTACAACTTGATGACGTCTCCACCTTCTTGATCTAGCAAGCAAGGGTGGAGAGGTAGATGATTTCTTCGGAAGCATGACGGCATGGTGGCGGTGGTGATGGAGCAATGTCAGTAGAGCTTCGCCAAGCAATGTCGCAGATGTGTTTTCGATGGAGAAACAAATCTAGGGAGAGAGGGAGGGCTGCACATATGCCTTAGGGTGTTGATGCCCTCCCTCTCACTCTCTACATATAGGAGGAGGGCGTAGATGGGGTGTAGCCCTAGCCCTTCCTCCAAGGAAGTGGGCGGCGGCCAGGAGGGAGGAGTCCTCCCTCCCCAAGGCCCCTCCTAGGTGCCTTCCCCTTGGTGGCTAGATCAACAAGGCTTGGGAGCCCCCTTAAAGCCCATGCACGCCCTAGGGGCTGAAGGGACCCTTCTGGAATCCTCCGGAACCCTCTGGAACCTTCCGGAAGCTTCACGGTACAATACCAGAAAAACCAGGAACTTTTCTAGCAGCCAGAATATGACTTCCCATATATAAATCTTTAGCTACAGACCATTCTAGAGCTCCTCGTGACGTCTCGGAACTCATCCAGGACTCCGAACAACATTCGGTCACCAACATACATAACTCAACAATACCAAATCGTCACAGAACGTTATGTGTGCAGACCCTGTGGGTTCGAGAACTATGTAGACATGACCGAGACAACTCCACTGTCAATAACCAATAGCAGGAACTGGATGACCATATTGGTTCGTACATATTCTATGAATATCTTTATCGGTCGAACCACGATGTCAAGGATTCAGACAATCTCGTATGTAGTTCCCTTTGTCCATCTGTATGTTACTTGCCCGAGATTCGATCATCGATATCTCCATACCTAGTTCAATATCGTTACCAGCAAGTCTCTTTACTCATTCCATACCACAAGATCCCGTGACTAACTCCTTAGTCACATTGCTTGCAAGCTTCTTGTGATGTTGTATTACTGAGTGGGCCTAGAGATACCTCTCCGTCATACGGAGTGACAAATCCCAGTCTCGATCCATGCCAACCTAATAGACACCCTCGAAGATACCTGTAGAGCACCTTTATAGTCACCCAGTTAAGTTGTGACATTTGATACACACAAGGTACTCCTCAGGTGTCAGTGAGTTGCATGATCTCATGGTTATAGGAACAGATACTTGACATGCAGAAAACAATAGCAATAAACAAACACGATCACATGTTGCATTCATAGTTTGGGTCTAGTCCATCACATCATTATCCTAATGATGTGATCTCGTTATCAAATGACAACTCATGTCTATGGCCAGGAAACCTTGACCATCTTTGATCGACGAGCTAGTCTATTATAGGATCACTAGGGACACAATGTTGTCTATGTACCCACACATGTATTTGAGTTTCCAATCAATACAATTCTAGCATGGATAATAAATAATTATCATGAATAAGGAAATATGATAATAACCAATTTATTATTGCCTTTAGGGCATATTTCCAATAGTCTCCCACTTGCACTAGAGTCAATAATCTAGCTCACATCACTATGTGATTTACATTGTAATGAATCTAACACCCGTACAGTTCTAGTCTTGATCCTGTTTTGCTCATGGAAGAGGTTTAGTCAATGGGTCTGCAACATTCAGATCCGTGTGTACTTTGCAAATCTTGATGTCATAATGTAGATGATGTTACCACGCTTCACTTGGAGATATTCCAAATAACCTCTCCACTATACGTATCCGGATTGCTACTCATAGTCATCCAGATTGGTGTCAAATCTTGCATCGACATAACCCTTTACGACAAACTATTTATCACTTTCATAATCGAGAAACATTTCCTTAGTCCTATAGTTACTAAGGATAATTTTGACCGTTGTCGAGTGATCCACTCCTGGACCACTCTTGTACCCCTTGACAGACTCATGGCAAGGCACACACCAGGTACAACATGGTATACTATATAGAGCCTATGACTAAGGCATAGGGGACGACCTTTGTCCTCTCTCTTTCTTCTGCCGTGGTCGACCTTTGAGTCTTACTCAACTTCACACCCTACAAATCAGACAAGAACTCCTTCTTTGACAGATCCATTTCGAACTCTTTCAAACTCTTGTCAAGGTATGTACTCATTGGAAGTCTTATCACGTGTCTTTATCTATCTCTATAGATCTTGATGCCCAATATTTAAGTAGCTTTATCAAGGTCTTCCTTTGAAAATCTTCTTTCAAACAACCCTTTATGCTTTCCACAAATTCTACATTATTTCCAATCAACAATATGTCATCCACATATACTTATCAGAAATTCTATAGTGCTCCCACTCAATTTCCTGAAAATATAAGCTTCATATAAACTTTGTATAAACCCAAAAGCTTTGATTATCTCATCAAAGTGCATATTCCAACTCCGAGATGCTTGCTCTAGTCCATAGAAGGATCACTGGAGCTTGCATACCTTTTAGCAGCTTGCATACCTTTTAGCATCCTTAGGACCGACAAAACCTTCTAGTTCTATCACATACAACCTTTCGTCACAGAAACCGTTAAGGAAACTCTGTTTTGACATCCATCTACTAGATTTCCTAATCGAAAAATGCATCAACTGCTAACATAATTTCAACAGACTTTAGCATCATTACGGGTGAGAAAGTCTCATCGTGGTCAACTCCTTAAACTTATCGGAAACTTCTCTGCGACTAGTCGAGCTTCATAAATGGTGACATTTACCACTGAAGTGATGGTTCAACAACCTCATCAAATTGTACTTTCCTCCCACTCAATTCTTTCAAGAGAAACTATTTCTCGAGAAAGGACCCGTTTTTAGCAACAAACACTTTGCCCTCGGATCTAAGATAGAAGGCATACCCAACTATTTCCTTAGGGTATCCTATGAAGATGCACATTTTCTACTCTTGGTTCAAGCTTATTAGACATAGGTCTTGCATTCCCCAACCCTAAGAAATGACAGCTTAGGTTTCTGCCAAACCATACTTCATATGGTGTCATCTCAACGGATTTGGTTTTAGCCCTATTTAAAATGAGTGTAGTTGTCTCTAATGCATAACACCAAACCGATAGTGGCAAAATGATAAGAGACATCATAGTATGCACCATATCCAATAGAGCACGACTACGACGTTCGGACACACCATTACACTATGGTGTTCCAGGTGGTGTGAGTTGTGAAACAATTTCCACGTTGTCTTAAGTTGCATACCAAACTCGGAACTCAGATATTCACCTCCACGATCATATCATAGACATTTTATCTTCTTGTCATGATGATCTTAAACTTCACTCTGAATTTTCTTGAACTTTTTCAAACATTTTAGATTTGTGTTTTGTTAAGTAAATATACCCATACCTACTCAAATCATGAATGAAGGTAAGAAAATAGCAATATCCACCGCATGCTTCAACACTCATGGGACCGCATACATCAACCTGTATCATTTCCAATAAGTCTCTTGCCCGCTCCATCATATCGAAAACGGGGTCTAAGTCATCTTGCCCATGAGGCATGGTCTGCATGTCTCAACCGATTTGAAATCGAGTGAGTCCAAAGATCCATCACCATGGAGTTTCTTCATGCGCTTTATACCAATATGACCTTAGCGGGAGTGCCACAAGTATGTGGTACTATCATTATTAACTTTGCATCTTTTTTGCATCACTATTATGAATATGTGTATCACTACGATCGAGATTCAATAAACCAGTCACATTGGGTGCATGACAATTGAAGGTATTATTCGTGTAAACAGAATAACCATTATTCTCTGACTTAAATTAATAACCGTATTGCAATAAACATGATCTAATCATGTTCATGCTCAATGCAAACACCAAATGACATTTATTTAGGTTCAATACTAACCCTGAAGGCAGAGGGAGCCTGCGATGGTGATCACATCAACCTTGGAAACACTTCCAAGACACATCGTCGCCTCGCCCTTAGCTAGTCTCCGTTTGTTCCATAGCTTTTATTTCAAGTTACCAATATTAGCAACTTAACCAGTATCTAGTACCCAGGTGCTACTAGGAATACTAGTAAGGTACACATCAATAACATGCATATCAAATATACTTCTATTGAGGTTGCTAGCCTGCTTATCTACCAAGTATCTAGGGCAGTTCTGCCTCGGTAACCGCTCTCCTCATAATAGACGCACTTAGTCCAGGTTTGGGTTCAACCTTGAGTTTCTTCACTAGAGCAGTGATACGTATCCAACGTATCTATAATTTTTGATTGTTCCATGCTATTATATTATCTGTTTTGGATGTTTTATATGCATTAATATGCTATTTTATATTATTTTTGGGACCAGCCTATTAATCTAGAGCCTAGTGCCAATTTCTGTTTTTTCTTTCTTTTTGAGTATTGCAGATAAGGAATATTAAACGGAGTCCAAATGGAATAAAATCTTCGCGATGATTTTTTTGGACCAGTAGAAATCTACCACACTTGGAGGGGAAGGCAAGAGACCTGCCAGGAGGTCACAAGCCAAGGGGGCGTGGCCACCACCCCTGGCCGTGCCTGGCAGGCTTGTGGCCCCTCAGCAGGTCTCCTAACCCTATTCTTCGACCTATAAATTCCCAAATATTCCCCCAATACCAAAGGGAGCCACAAAAAATACTTTTCTGCCGCTAGAAGCCTCCGTTCCCGAGAGATCCAATCTTGGAGCCTTTTCCGGTAATTTACCGGAGGGGGATTCGATCACGGAGGGCATCTACATCAACTCAATTGCCCCTCCGATGATGCGTGCTTAGTTCACCATAGACCTACGGGTCCATAGCTAGTAGCTAGATGGCTTCTTATCTCTCTTTGTGCTTCAATATAATGTTCTTTATGATCTTCATGGAGATCTATCCGATGTAATACTCTTTTGCGGTGTGTTTGTCGAGATCCGATGAATTGTGGGTTTATGTTCAGATTATCCATGAATATTATTTGAGTATTTCCTGAATTCTTATATGCATGATTTCATATCTTTGCAAGTCTCTTCGAGTTATTGGTTTGGTTTGGCCAACTAGATTGGTAATTCTTGCAATGGGAGAAGTGCTTAGTTTTGGGTTCAATCTTGCGGTGTCCTCACCCAGTGAAATAGTAGGGGTAGCGAGGCACGTATTTGTATTGTTGCCATCAAGGATAAAAAGATGGGTTTTTCATCATATTGCTTGAGTTTATCCCTCTACATCATGTCATCTTACCTAATGCTTTACTCTGTTTTTCATGAACTTAATACTCTAGATGCAGGCATGAGTCGGTCGATGTGTGGAGTAATAGTAGTATATGTAGAATCATTTAGGTCTAGTTGACATGGATGTGATGCCTATATGCATAATCATTGCCTTGGATATCTCCATAATTATCCGCTTTTCTATCAATTGCTCGACAGTAATTTGTTCACCCACCGTATTATTTTCCTTCGAGAGAGAAGCCTCTAGTGAAAACTATGCCCCCGGGTCTATTTTCCATATTATATTTTCAGATCTATAAACAAAAAAATACCAAAAATACTTTGCTGCAATCTTTTTTACTTTTGTTTCACTTTTCGTTTTAGTAATCTTCTATATCTATCTCTATCAGATCTCATCCTTGCAAATAACCGTGAAGGGATTGAAAACCCCTTTATAGCACTGGGTGCAAGTGTTTGATTGTTTGTGTAGGTGCGAAGATTGGGGACTTGCTTGTATATCCTACTAGATTGATACCTTGGTTCTCAACAACTAAGGGAAATACTTTTCTACTTTGATGCATCACCCTTTCCTATTCAAGGGAAAACCAATGCAAGCTCAAGAAGTAGCAAGAAGGATTTCTGGCGCCGTTGCCGGGGAGATCTACATCAAGCCTACCAAGAACCCATCACAAAATCATCTCTTGCATTTACATTATTTGCCATTTTCCTCTCATTTTATTCTCCCCCACTTCACCAAATTGCCATTTTATTGGCCTTCTCTTTTTCGTTTGCCCTCTTTCTTACCGGATCTTTTGCTTGTTACTATGACTAGCGTTGCTACCTCCCCTTTGTCACCAGACTTTGAAGTTCTATACTTCAAGCAAAAACTAGGGGAAAATCCAAAAGATGCCTAGTATAAGCTAATGGAATCACATCGTATTTCCAATATAAAAGGAGATACAAAAGTTCTGCTTATAACTTTTTACATTGGATTGGCTTTACATCATAGAAAGCTTTTGGATTTTGCCTCAGAGGGGAATTTTATCGAACTTGATGCAAGTGCCGCTTATAAAGTTTTGGAAGGAGTTTTGGGGGTTTCCCCACAAAAAAGGGGCCTACCTTTTCACAAGAAGGAGTTCAACTCCTCGACGCATTGGGTGAATTGCATAAACACTTAGTCGAGTTACAAAATATCACGAACCCCTCAAACACATTAATGGGATCTCAGTCGCTTCAACACTTTGATTACCCTTTGCAATAAGCATTTGGATATTTTGGATCTTAAGATGGTTCCTTTGCCTGAAAATCCAAGGAAGCATAAAGAGCCCCACGGATTCGAGAGGGCCCTCATAAAGGTTGCTAATACGAAAGATGACAATACCTAAATCTATTGCGTTTTGCCTAGCTAGGGGCGTTAAACAATAGCGCTTGTTGGGAGGCAACCCAATTTTATTTTTATGTTATATTTTTTGTTTATGTTTTTAGTGTTTCACACATTATTACCTCTGTATTAATTGTGTTTTGGTGTTTTAATTAGTGTTTGAGCCAAGTAAGACCTTTGGGATGGTCTATGGTGATTGTGGATGTGATCTTGCTGAAAAACAGAACCTTTTGTGCCCAGTCCAGGAATTTTATAAATTTATCAGTGTGTCGAATAAGTCTGAAATATTTACTAAATATTTATATACAAATTTCCCAGATTTTCCTAATTTTTCGGAATTTTTGGAGTTACATAAGTATAGGAAGTTTCCAGATTGCTACAGACTGTTCTATTTTTGACAGATTCTGTTTTCTTTGTATTGTTTACCTATTTTTATGTATCTATGGGTCGTGTCGTGTGTGGGGGGGGTATGAAACATGTAGAAGTTAGAATACAGTATATATTACACCAATATAAATAAAGAATGAGTTCACAATAGTACCTAAAGTGGTGATTTATTTTCTTATACTAACGGATCTCACGAGTTTTCTGTTGAGTTTTGTGTTGTGAAGTTTCAAGTTTTGGGTAAATATTTGATGGACTATGGAATAAGGAGTGACAATATCCTAAGCTTGGGGATTCCCAAGTCAATCCAAGACATATTCAACGATACCAAAGAGCCTAAGCTTGGGGATGCCTCGGAAGGCATCTCCTCTTTCGTCTTCAATCCATCGGTAAATTTACTTGAGGCTATATTTTTATTCATCACATGATATGTGTTTTGCTTGGAGCGTCTTGTATGATATGAGTCTTTGCTTTTTAGTTTTCCACAATCATCCTTGCTGAACACAACTTTTGAGAGAGACACGCATGAATCGTATATTTATTAGAATACTCTTTGTGCTTCACTTATATCTTTTCAGCTAGGCAATGTTGCTCTAGTGCTTCATTTATATCTTTTTAGAGCACAATGGTGTTTTTTTTATAGAAATAATTGAACTCTCGTACCTCGATTATATTATCTTGGGAGTCTTTAAACAGCATGGTAATTGGTTTAGGTTATGAATTTAGTCCTAATATGATAGGCATCAAGAGGGATATAATAAAAACTTCCATATAAAGTGCATTGAGTATTATGAGAAGTTTGATTCCTTGCATAAAGTTTTGAGATATAAAGGTGGTAATATTAAGAGTCATGTCAGGGAGTAATTGTGAATTGGTAAAAGAATACTTGTGTAAAGGTTTGTGATTCCCGTATCATTCACGTATGGTCAACCGTTATGTATGGAAGTCGGAGCATGATTTGTTTATTGATTGCCAGCCTTTGTGTGAGGGTCAGGAGCGCGCGATGATTTACTCTTACGAACCTCTCCCATAGGGGCATGCGTCTAATACTTTTCTTTGATGACTAATAGACTTTCACAATAAGTATGTGAGTTCTTTATGACTAATGTGAGTCCATGGATTATACGCACTCTCACCCTTACACTTTTGCTAGCCTCTCTAAGACTGAGCAACTTTCGCCGGTGCATTAAACACACCATATATCCTTCCTCAAACAACCACCATACCTACCTATTATGGCATTTCCATAGCCATTCCGAGATATATTGCCATACAACTTCCACCATTCTGTTTATTATGACACGCACCATCATTTTCATATTGCTTTGCATGATACTAAGATAGCTAGCATGATGTTTTCATGGCTTGTCCATTTTTTGATGTCATTTGCTATGCTAGATCATTGCACATCCTACTACACCGCCATAGGCATTTATATAGAGTCATATTTTGTTCTAGATATTGAGTTGTAAGTAAATAAAAGTGTGATGATCATCATTATTAGAGCATTTTTGATATGTCTCCGTCGTATTTATAATTTTTGATTGTTTCATGCCAATATTCTATATACTTTTGGCAACTTTTTATACTATTTTTGGGACTAGCATATTGATCTAGTGCCTAGTGCCAGTTCCTGTTTCTTGCATGTTTTTTGTTTCGTAGAAAATCCATATCAAACAAAGTCCAAATGCGATAAAAACTTATGGAGATTTTTCTGGATTATAATTGATTTTTGGGAAAAAGAATCAACGCGAGACGATGCCCGAGGTGACCACAAGCCAGGGGCATGACCTACCCCCTGGCCGTGCCCTGGGCCCTTGTGGTCACCCCATAAGGCGGTTGGTGCACTTCTTTCGCTGCAAGAAAGCTAATATCCGGATAAAAATCCCCTCAAAATTTCATCCCGATCGGAGTTACAGATCTCTGGATATTTAAGAAACGGTTAAAGGCCAGAATCTGGGAGCACAAAAACAGAAGGAAACAGAGAGAGAGATCCAATCTCGGAGGGGCTCTCACCCCTCCGCCGCCATGAAGGCCATGGACCAGAGGGGAAACCCTTCTCCCATCTTGGGGGAAGGTCAAGGAAAAATAAGAAGGAAGGGGGCTCTCTCCCCCTGTCTCCCGGTGGCGCTGGAACGCAGCCGAGGCCATCATCGTGACGGCGATCTACTCCAACAACTCTGTCATCTTCACCAACACCTCCATCACCTTCCCCCATCTATCTACAGCGGTCCACTTTCCCGAAACCCGATGTACCATCTACTTGAACATGGTGCTTTATGCTTCATATTATTATCCAATGATGTGTTTCCATCCTATGATGTCTGGGTAGATTTTTGTTGTCCTATGGGTTGATTGATGATCATGATTGGTTTGAGTTGCATGTTTTATTATTGGTACTGTTCTATGATGCTCTCCGTGTCACGCAAGAGTGAGGGATCCTTGTTGTAGGGTGTTGCAATGTGTTCATGATTTGCCTATGGTGGGTTGCCTTAGTGAGAGAAGCATAATCCCGAGTAGGTGGGTTGTTGAATATGGGAGTAAAGAGGACTTGATACCTTATAATTCTATGGTTGGGTTTTACCTTAATGATATTTAGTAGTTGCGGATGCTTGCTAGAGTTCCAATCATAAGTGCATATGATCCAAGTAGAGAAAGTATGTTAGCTTATGCCTCTCCCTCATATAAAATTGCAATAATGATTTCCAGTCTAGTTATCGATTTCCTAGGGACAATTTTGCAACTCCTACCACCACTTTTCCACACTCGTTAATCTAACTTAGTTGTTTCTTTATCTTATTAGCCCCTAGTTTTTATTTACGTGCTCTTTATTATCTTGCAAACATATCCCGTTACACGTACAAAGTACTTCTAGTTTCATTCTTGTTCTAGGTAAAGCGAACGTTAAGCGTGCGTAGAGTTGTATCGGTGGTCGATAGAACTTGAGGGAATATTTGTTTTACCTTTAGCTCCTCGTTGGGTTCGACATTCTTACTTATCGAAAGAGGCTACAACTGACCCCCTATACTTGTGGGTTATCAAGACCTTTTTCTGGCGCCGTTGCCGGGGAGCAATAGCGTGGGGTGAATATTGTCTTGTGTAATTGTTTGCTTTATCACTAAGTAATTTTATTTTTCTATTATTAGCTTGTTTTCTATATTTAGATATGGGTAGTAAACGTAAAATACCAACAAAATTAGATGTACTTGTTGCCCCAAAAGTTGAGGAACCACTAGTGTTCCGTACCACCAAAGAATATTACTTGGGTCATCTTCGATCCACTTGTGCTCGTGCTGAAAACCCAACTAGCTTAGTTGAGGGGAAATCATTAAATGAGGATGCTCATTATGTGCGACACCGCATATATCAAAAAGGGAAACTCTTGTGGCATCAAATTAATACTTTGTGTTGCTATGCTTGGAATCTATGTGAAATTTATGACTTTACTTGTTGCTCTACAGAAGCTAAAAACACCTTCCCTACCAATGTGCATTTAATGATAATGAAATATTATCCTCTTATGCCAAGGCGGCCTATTGCTATAATGATGTTGAACAAATTGAAGAATTTGTTGCTGTCAAGGGTGCCTATGAAATTGCTTCTTTCGTTGAAAAGTATGATGCTACTCTCTATAAATGTGAAATTTTTGTCATACTTAAATATTTCTATGAAAACTATGCTTATAATGCTTATATTAAATAATTTATTGTAAGAATGACCACTGCCTTGGAAGAGATTAATAGTTTGCAGGAACCTATGAAAGAGGAAGTTGCTGAAATTGTGAGCTCATTAGATGAAAAAGATGAGGAGTAGAGCAAAGAACAAAAGGAGGAAGAGTGGACTAGCTACTCGTGCCCACCTTCTAATGAGAGTAAATCTTCAACTCATACATTGTTTAATTTCCCGTCGTTCTTATCGAAGGATGAATGCTATGATAATTTCTATGATCCCTCAAATTCGTTTGAAATATCCCTTTTTGATAAACTTGATGCTTTCTATGCTTGTGGCCATGATGCCAATATGAATTATGCTTGTGGAGATGAACTTCTATAGTTCCTTATGCTAAACATGAAATTGTTGCTATTGCACCCACACATGATAGTCCTATTATCTTTTTGAATTCTTCCAACTACATTATATCGGAGAAGTTTGCACTTATTAAGGATTATATAGATGGGTGTCCTTCTACTATTGCACATGATAATTTTGATAAATATAATATGCAGGTGCTTCTCCTACTTGCAATTATTATGAGAGAGGAACTACATCTCCGCCTCTCTATGTTTCCAATACGATAAGATTGCCAGAAATTGTTTATACTATGCATTGGCCTATATTTTGTGTGCATGAATTGTTCTTTCATGACATGCCGATGCATAGGTAGAGAGTTAGACTACGTTGTTGCATGATATATGTTACTTTGTGCTCACTACTAAATTACAAATCATTGTTAATTAATATTGGCTTTGATATACCTTGGGATCCGGGTGGATCCACTACTTGAGCACTTTATGCCTAGTTTATTGGATTTAAAGAAAGCGCTGCTAGGGAGACAACCCGAAAGTTTTAGAGAGTCATTTTATTCCGTTGTTTGATTTTTTATAGTTTAAAAATAAAAAATAAAGTGTAGAACTTAAAACTTTTTCAAAAAGAAAAGTGGAAGTGAGAAAGATGAGCAACGTTGAAGTGGGGGCTAGCCTTGAACTTTGTTCATGCCCATGGAAACTTTGTGACTCTTGATTACAGAAACTTTTAAAAAATAATAATTATCCCCTTGTACAAATCCATTGTATTATAAAAATAATGTGCCAAGAATTACCTTTAGGATGTTAAATTTCTTGTTTGATATGTGCTGTGTAAAAACAGAAACTTTTGCTGCAGTGTTTGAATTTCTATATTTTACTGGAGAGTGCAAAAATTCTGAAATTTTTAAAAAATACTGTTATACAAATTCTTGACCACGTACTAATTTTTCAGAATTTTTAGAGTTACAGAAGTATGGTAAATGTTCAGATTACTATAGACTTTCCTGTTTTTGACAAATTCTGTTTTTGATGCATTGTTTTGCTCGTTTTGATGAAACTATCGATTGTATCAATGGTATAAGCCACGGAAAAGTTATATTACAGTAGATACAATGCAAAAACAAAATATGAATTGGTTCGCAACATTACTTAAAGTGGTGATTTGTTTTATTATACTAACGTATCTGACGAAGGTTTTGTTTAGTTTTGTGTGATTGAAGTTTTCAAGTTTTGGGTGAGATCACGATGGATGAAGGAATTAGGAAAAGAGACTAAGCTTGGGGATGCCCAAGGCACCCCAAGGTAATATTCAAGGACTCCCAAGAAACTAAGCTTGGGTATGCCTCGAAAGGCATCCCCTCTTTCTTCTAACAACCATCGATAATTTTACTTGGAGCTATATTTTTATTCGTCACATGATATGCGTAAATCCTGGAGCATCGTGTGCTTTTTCTTTTTCTTTTATTAATGCACCATGCAAGTATGATAAAGTCCTTGTTCTATTTATAGAAGGCTCTTTGCACCTCACTTATATCTTTTGAGTATGACTTTATAGAATGCTTCATGTGCTTCACTTATATCGTTTGAAGTTTGGATTGCCTGTTTCCCACACATAGAAAACCGCCATTTGTAGAATGCTCTTTTGCTTCACTTATATTTGTTAGAGTATGGACATATCTTATTTAGAAAGAATTAAACTCTCATGATTCACTTATATCTATTTAGAGAGTTAACAAGTGTTGGTCATTCACATGGTTAGTCATAAAATCCTACATAAAACTTGTAGATCACTGAATATGACGTGTTTGATTCCTTTCAAAAGTTTTGAGATATAAAGATGGTAATATTAAGAGTCATGTTAGGAATTAATTTTGAATTGGTGTCGGGTATGACACCTATGGGATCGCGTGGATCCCTTTGTTGTTCAGCAGGGAGATGGTATGCACGAAGAGCAGATCTGATGAGCAGCGCGTTTTTTAACCCAGGTTCGGGCCGCTGAGAAGCGTAAAACCCTACTCCTGCTTTAGTGTATTATGGTTGTTTGGGTTCTGGCTATAGGAGCGCTATGTGATGAACAATACACAGCCGCTACGCGTGGGAGCCAGAAAGTTGAAGAAGATCCCTCTCTCGTAACGCCTTGGGGCTCCTTTTATATGACTAAGGGGTCTCCAATAGTGGTGTACAGTACATACACGAGGTGTACAATGCTACAGTGTTATCATACCTAACACTGACGGTGTAGGACAAACACATTTAATGCTCTGTCAAGCGTCCCTGACCTTTTACGGGATGCGACAGGAGCCCATCCCATCGGCACCGCTTAACCTCCTCCACCGCCAGCACCTTGACACGTATCCAAGTGGGATGACACCTGGTCTCTGCAATGGTAGGATGGAGAGATCTTGCCGGGGCTCTGCAAGCCACCCCGACAAGGCCTTGCCGGGGTTCCTACCTTTGGTCATCGGTCTTGCGATTGTTGGCTTGAACGTTACCTTGACATCTTTATACTTGCTTCCAGCAGTCCCCTTGTAGGCCTTGCTGCTGGCATGGCTACAACTGCCCATGATCGAGTATGGGGTACTAAAAGCCCAAACTCTAGTACACCGATAGGAGCCCCCGGGTCTAGGCCACACACGGGTGCGAGGTGTTGTTGGTCTAGGCCCAAATAGTGCCCGGGCAGGTGCATGGCAGGAACCTGTGGTTGTAATCATTCCGCTTACTACGCCTCCCCATGACGCGCGTTAAGTGCACGATGTGGGATACATGCGTGGAGCGGCCGTTTCCGTCACGTGCGCTGCATGCATAGTGGGTGAGTTGGCAACGGGTGCCCATGACTTAAAGCCCTGATCGTGGCCGAAACCGCAGCGCCATGGATTGGAGCAATGGGGCGGTTACATGTTCGCCCGTGATCATGGGCGATGGGATTAGTGGAGATGGGTGACGACTCTTGGGGCGGAGGAGAGCTAGCCCCCGCGCCTCTCCCTATAAATGGGGGGGGGGGTAGCGACGGGCGATGCTCATCCATCCTTCCTTCCTCCTTGAGTGTGAACCACCAGAGCTTGCCCTTCCATACCTTTCCGATCTTGAGTTGTCCTCGCCCTTAGCCGTGGCTAGGGGGCAAGGGCGGCCACTGTCCTCCGCCCGACCGGCGAGGGGTTCCGGTCAGGATCATGCTACCGCTTCAGCCATGGAGGCGGATGGCGGCCCGAGTGTGTGTGGAGGAAGAGGCATGAGGGGTTGTGGTCGACGTGGAGGTCGTGGTCGGGGGAGGCGGAGTACCGTTCCACCCCTTCCTCCGATTCCAGACCCCCTCATTGAAGAGACTCACGCTGAGGGGACGGCGCTAGAGTTCATCATCAAGCTGTGCAGTCCCCTTCGGAGCCATCTGTGCCTCCCTCACCCTTTCGCCAGGGTGATGGAGGTTGACATGCTGCTCGCTCTATGGCTACAGGCGCATGGTTGTTGGAATGGCGCCACGCGGGTGGATGTTGAGTACCCGGAGAGTCGCATCATGGTCCTCAGGCATGGTTGAAAACCTTCGCCCGCGCCCATAACCTCCTGGATGGGAATGTCCTTCGCTTCAAGATGGTGGAGGCCGACCTACTCTTCGTCAAGATTTACGGGCGCTCAGGCGCCCGCCTTAGCTACTACAAGGAAAGCTCGAGCGATGCCGAAAGTTCCTCCTCGAGCGACAGTGATGAGGAGGACAGTGTTAGTGAAGACAATGACGATGAGTCCAAGCTCCAGACCGTCAAGTTGGAATACGACGACCTGAGCTCTGACTGATCGCCGGTCACATCATCACCATCACCTCACGCCCCTCCCCCTCTCGATGGAGCAACCTTGCGAGGGGTCCTTGTCCCGGGCGCTGCCACATCTTCTAGCTTGATCTCTCGGCAGGCCCGTGCACTTCGGCTTCGTCTTCCCTTCAGTAAGTCCTGCCCTCCGTGCAGTGCTGGTCCAGGAGGGGTCAGGCTGGGCTTCTGTCGGGGGGCCCTTCCTATCTTTTTCTTCTTGTAATTTGCCCCTAGGGGAGAAAGTCAAATAAAGATGTACTTAGGAAGAGACACCATCTCGTGTAAATTTCATTCCCTTTGAACGAATACAAGTTATTCCTCTTGTTGGATTCTTCTCTATATGGTACACCCCCTACGCTTTATTGGAAAGTTGTCGGTGCACGCAGCCCCGCCGCAAGCGCCTTGAGGAGCAGATCCTTAGCAGCCTGCTGGCGGTGTTGTTGCCGGCAAGATACCTTGAAATTTTCAGTGCAGCCACTTAAGCTATTGAGCAGGCTCAAAACAGAGTAAGGGTGCAACCGATCATGACAAAGTTACCTCGATGTTTTCATTACATCCACTTAAGCTATTAAGTGGACTCGAAACAGTGGAAGGGTGCGACCGATCATGACAAGGTTCCTTCGCATGTAGGTTTACCATACAGAAAGTAGAAATCATCCAAGGAAAGTACTTCACTGTAAAAAATTACTTAGAGTTTTGCAACTTAGCTTTTCACTGCGGTACTCCTTTCTACAAGATGTCAATTTTGAACATCGCTTGTAGGTGTCCATACCATCTCTCACCCCCCGGCAAACTTGCATGTGAGAGAATCTTCCACCCTTTAAGAAAAAGAAAGAAGAGAAAATAGAGATATGGAACCTTGGCGGTTCGTTAGCACTTGTTGGAAATAAGCATAATTCAACATCTCAGATAAACGTGCACATAAGTAAACATGGAAATCGACAAGATTTGTAGGACGCTCAATCTTATTCAACTATGCATAGGGTCTGCGCCTGGCTTTGTACAAAGAATTACATGCCTCGCCGACAAGACTTGCACAAAAGGTGGTTGTCGAGGTTCCTGGCAAACGTGCCTTATGGATAGAACTTACGAAGATGTTCGATGTTCCAGGAGTTGCTCACCAGAACACCATCTTCGGTCTCCAGGGAGACCACGCCAGGCCTGGTGACTCGTACTACCGGATAAGGGCCTTCCCACTTCGGCATCAACTTGTTTGAATTCTTGGCCGAATGAACGTGCCGAAGAACAAGGTCGCCTTCCTCAAGACTTCAGGCATGAACCTTGTGGCTATGGTAGCGGCACAATGCTTGTTGGTAGCATGCAACTTGCACAACAGCCTAAAGACGATCTTCCTCAAGGAGCGTCACGTCATCCTGGCACGACTGCTCTTGCTCAAGCTCATCATAAGCGAGCACTCAAGGTGACCCGTATATGAGTTCCGTGGAGAGAACTGCTTCCGCCCTATATACCAGGGACAAGGGTGTTTGACCGGTGGCTCAATTTGGTGTCGTTCTGATTGACCAAAGAACTACCGGCAGCTCATCAATCCAGCATCTTCCGCACTTGCGCAGCCTGTCGAAAGTCCTTGTCTTATGTCCTCGCAGCACTTCAGCATTTGCCCTTTCTACTTGGACGTTGCTCCTCGGATGAGCAACAGAAGCAAAGCAGATCTTGCCGCCTAGGTCTTGGACATATTGCATGAAGGTGCGGCTTGTGAACTGTGTGCCATTATCAGTGATGAATCTGTTTGTACACCAAAATGACAAACTAGTCCTTTGAAGACCTTGATGGCTGATTGCGCTGTCACCTTTCTCACTGCTTCCACTTCGGGCCACTTTGTGAACTTGTCGATTGTGACGTACAAGTACTCAAAGCCCCCGGTAGCACGGGGAATGGGGCCCAAGATGTCGAGCCCCCAAACCGAAAATGGCCAGGAAAGAGGGATTGTGTGAAGAGCTTGAGCTGGTTGATGCAGTTTCTTTGAATGGAATTGGCACGCTTCACACTTGGTTACTAGTGCAGTTGGATCGTGGAGGGCAATGGGACAAAAGAAACCTTGTCGGAATGCCTTACCAGCAAGAGCTCTTGATCCTATGTGGGAGCCACATATGCCTCCATGTATCTCTGCCAATAACTCTAGTCCATCCTCCCGAGGAATGCACTTCAATTTCACACTGTTCGTCCTCTTTCTGTACAAGACATTGTCCACAAACTTGTACATATTAGACTGACGGGCTACTTTCTCTGCTTCTTCTTGTTCCTTAGGGAGTTCTCCTATTTGAAGGAATTGAACAATGTGATGTGCCCATGCTGGAGCCTAGGGCTTGACAACAAGGACTAAAAGCACGTCTTCTGCCGCGTTAGCGCTTGTCTCTCTGGCAAGGGCTTGAGGCCCCACCGGAGCTTGTTGCTCCCCGGCAAGCTTGGCGTTGACCCCGACAACTTCCTTGCCGGTAGCTTCTAGGAGCTTTGCAGGAAAGTACTGGCCAGAATTCAACCCCCTTCTCTTGTTTTGCCTTGCTGACGGTACTACGGATGGCTGAGTCAATTGGAGCACAAAAGTCCTTGGTTCCATAGGTAACTTGAGGGCAGCACGCTTCAATAGTTCGTCGGCAATGCTATTCTCTGCACGAGGAACATGCTCTGTTTGCAGACCGTCAAAGCTCTCCTCCAACTTCCTCACTTCATCTATGTAGGCTTCCATCAACGGGCTCTCATAATCCTTGTTGACTTGTTTGATGACAAGCTGTGAATCACCCCTGACAATGAGCTTCCTGATCCCAAGGTCTATTGTGATCCTGAGACCGGCAAGCAGCCCTTCATATTCCGTGGTGTTGTTTGTCGACCTCTCCCGAGGAAAGTGCATCTGAATCACATATTTGAGGTGCTCTCTGGTGGGTGTGATAAGCAGCATGCCAACATCGGCCCCTTGTAGGGAGAAAGCCCCATGAAAATACATAATCCACTCTTGATTAGTTTCCTTGCCGAGGAGAGTCGTTTCTTGGATCTCTTCGTCTGGCGTTGGAGTCCATTATGCAATGAATTCTGCCAAGGCTCTGCTCTGAATAGTTGAAATACTTTCAAATCCAAGACCAAAGCTAGACAATTCCAAAGCCCACTCCACAATCCTGTCGATCGCATCTGGATTTCGTAAAATCCGTTGCAGCGGAAAGCGAGTGACAACAGTGTTCTCATGTGCTTCAAAATAATGGCACAAATTTCTTGAGGCCATAAAGAGGCCGAAAACAAATTTTTGCACGTAGGAGTATCTTGACTTAGCCCCCTGCAAAAGGGAGCTAACAAAATACACTGGGCTCTGCACCATCTTCTTCTTCTGTATCGCTTCATTCATCTGCACAGATCCTGACTTGTCGGCACCAGACCCTGCCGGGGAAGATCCTAGTTTGTCGTTTGGCGGTCCTGCCTCTGTCACTGCTGCTTCGTCGACTTCTCTCTATGCCACTAGCGCAACACTAACCACTTGATTCGTCGCCGCCAAGTATAGCAACAACCGCTCTTGTGGTTTAGGTGTGACTAGTATTGGTAGAGAGGAGAGGTACCTCTTCAAATCCTGCAGCGCTGCCTCTGCTTCCGAAGTCCACTTCATTGGACATGCCTTTTTCAAGATTTTGAAAAAGGGTAGGGCGCGCTCAGCAGATTTTGAGATGAACCTACTTAGAGCCGCAACATAGCCGGCAAGACGATGCACATCTTTGATGCGTCTTGGTGCTTCAATCTGCTCAATTTCCTTGATCTTGTCGGGGTTCGCCTCAATCCCACGCTGAGACACAAAGAATCTGAGAAGCTTGCCAGACGGAACACCAAACACACACTTCTTAGGATTGAGCTTCAAGTTGATCTTGCGCAGATTTGCAAACGTCTCTTCTAAATCTTGTATGAGTGTTGCTTTGTGCTTGGTTTTAACCACTATGTCATCCATATAAGCTTCCATATTTCTATGCAGCTAAGGCTCAAAACCAATCTGGACCACTCTTGCAAATGTTTAACCAACACTTTTCAACCCGAAAGGCATACGCTCGAAGCAATATGTACCACATGGGGTGATAAATGTGGTCTTCTCTTCGTCTTTCTTAGACATGAAGGTTTGATGATATCCTGAATAAGCATCAAGAAATGACATCAAATCGCAGCCTGCAGTACAGTCCACAATCTGGTGGATGCGCAGCAAGGGGAAAGGATCTTTTGGGCAAGCTTTATTGAGATCTGTATAGTCAATGCACAACCTCCATTTTCCATTTGCCTTGCGCACTACAACTGGATTGGTCAACCATGTTGGATGGAGCACTCCTTTGACCAAACCTGCCGCTTCCAAGTTCCTGATTTCCTCGGCAATAAATTCTTGCCACTCCAAAGCTTGCTTCCTAACTTTCTGCTTGATGGGCCGTGCATGAGGACAGACAACAAGATGGTGCTCAATTACCTCCCTGGAAACACTGGGGACATGAGATGGTTGCCATGCAAACACATCGACATTCACCCATAGGAAGTCAATGAGTGCGCTTTCCTATTTTTCGTCGAGGATGGAACTTATGGTGAAAGTTCCTCCCGTATCATCCTCCTTGATGGGCACCTTTTTGGTTTCTGGTGGAGCTGCCTTGGATTTTTGTTCTTGCCGGTGGAGCTCTCTGGCACATCGTCAATAGGAGTGCAACACTCCGAAGAGGTTCTCTTGCCGGAGTGTGTACTAGAGGTCTTGTCAGTCTTCTTCCCCCCCGGGAGCTTCAGCGACAGGAGCAGATGCCTTGGCGGCAGGTGCTGCAACCGCCTCCTGATAAAGTTGGTCGGCACAAATAAGCGCATCCTTCTTGTCGGAGTTGATTGCGATGATGCTAATCGGCACGGGCATCTTCAATACATTATAAGCGTAGTGTGATGCCGCCATGAACTTGGCCAGCGCTGGACGACCGAGGATCCCATTATATGGCAATGGAATCTTGGCGACGTCGAAAACAATATTCTCTGTCCTGAAGTTCATGTCACTACCAAATGTTACCGACAGTATGATCTTGCCCTTCGGTTGTCTCCTCCCTGGATTGATCCCCTGAAATGTGCCTATCTCCTCGAGATGTTCATCAGGTATTTGCAACCTTTTGATCACATCAGGCGAGATCAAGTTCGAACCGGCCCCACCGTCCACTAACATTTTCATCACCCTAAGGTTGCGAATTGTTGGTGAAACCAACAATGGTAGACACCCGACTGCAGTTGTGCGATCAGGGTGGTCCTCGACATAAAAAATGATAGGCATGTGGGACCATCTCAATGGTTTCCGGACTTCGACAGATGGCTCTGTCGCATTAATCTCGCGCGCCCACTATTTAAGGTTGTAGCGGGAAGAATGCAACGAGGCGCCTCCGTCGACGCACATGACGTCTATAGCCCTTTGAAATTCATGCTCGCTGGAATCCTCCTCCTCCTCATTGCCATCATCATACCCCTCTTCCTTGTGATGGCCTCGAGCAGGCCTCTCCTACTACTTGGCCTTGCCGCGGCGACCTCCTCGGCCACCGCGTTTTTTGCCAGACCCTTATGCACCATATTTGGCCTTCTCCTTATGCCGCCTCACATACCCAGCTTTCTGCCTCTCGGCAAGCTGCTCAACATGCCGGCAGTTTTGGAGATCATGGCCCTTCGTGCGATGGATCTTGCAGTACTGCTTGTCGGAGCCCTCTAGCTTGTCTTCAGCCACCAAGGCCTGACAAGAGACGGACCCCGCAACCTCCTTGCCGGGGCTGTCAACCTTAGCCTTCTTGGTGGTGTTGAGGTTGCCGGATTCCTCGACGGCAAGCACGGCCTTGTTCTTGCGTTTCTTGTTCGGTCATCGACCTTTCATTTCTGGGGCGGCAGTGTCTTCATCAGAGTCGACTCGAGCACCAGCATCCTCGCCGGGAAGTCTCCTCCCTTCTTCAGGTCGAGCACATCTATCAGCCAGAGTATAGAGCTCGGCAACATACCTGACTTTGTTCATCGCCAGCTCTTCGCACATCCTGCGGTTGCGCATGTTCCGATCAGACGCGCTGATAATAGCAGTAGGATGAACGTCTGGGATGTCGTGATGTATACGGCTGAATCTCTGAATGTACTTGTGCAAGGTTTCGCCTTCCTTCTAGGGGATGAGATGCAAGTCACTTGCTTGGCCAGGAGGTTGGTGGCCTCCGGTAAAGGCGCCAACAAACTCATGACACAGGTCTGCCCACGAAGAAATGGAATTCTCCAGCAAATGCATCAACCATGACCTGACGTTGGGCTTGAGTACCAACATGAAGTAGTTGGCGAGTATCTTGTCATCGCGAGCCCCGACAGCCTGCATCGCAATGGTGTAGATGCTCAAGAACTCTGATGGGTGATTCTTGCCATCGTATTTCTGTGGGACCTTCGGTTTGAACGTTCGGGAATTGGCCACTGGACTCGCCGCAGCTCACGGGTCAACACTGGACAACCCACCTTGTAAGGTAGGTCGACAAGATACCCTTGCGTAGGCTTGTCTACAATGGGTCCTGCGCGCCAATCAGATTGATGGCGTGCTTCCCTCCGCCGCTCGATGGCGGTCCGAGCGTCTTCTTTGCTTTGCTCCCAAAGAACTTGACGTTGATCGCGGTGAGTTCGCGGATCAGACGACGCCGTTCAATTGTCACCACTGGCGCCGGCCTGTCGAGTCATTGACCGTCGTTGTTGTCACGGAGGAGAGTGCACCATGGTCGTGCCACCTCCGTCCTTGTCGCCATTGGTGCGCGCTAACTCAATGGACCGCCGTTGCGAAGGCTCTGCCCGCCACAACCCATCTCTATCAGCAAAGCTAACGAGGCTCTGGATAGTATCTCTCCACTCATCAAGCTTCTCCGCAGCAGGAGGAAAATTCAGGAGTAGCTTTGCTCGCGCCAACGCTTCTACTGATGTAGCTGGCAGCACAAGGTGTGAAGAACGTGAGTTGCTCTGACTCCTAACCATGTTAGAAAGAGCTCCATCACGGTCCCGCGACCACATGCCACTTCCATCATATTTTGGCGTGCATGCTGGTCCCGTGCATCTCGGAAGTGATGTGCAAGAGCCTTTCCATGGGGGCGCTTAGAACCACCAACGTCACAACGCTGCTCATCGTGTGCGACCTGAGAAGGCCATGGTGTATGCGTCGGCGTGGGCATCTTGGAAGGTGTCCTTCCATCCCTAGAGTTCATTGTGCCACCTGTAGGGAGCACAACTCCGTCTTGAGATCCAGTGGCACGTGGGTTGCCGTCGTCGCTGCGAATGGCATCGCTGGCTTGCCCTTGATCACCACAACATCGTGGAGGTTCATGGCCTCCGCCTGCATCCACACCGTCGCGTGTCCAAGTGGCTACAGGCGCACGGGACGTGGACGGATCAACCACCATAAAATCCTTCTTCTTGGGGGCCATGGCGATGAAGATGATGAAGAAACTGGCGCACTGATTGTTATATCAAGTTCACACAACCCTCTCCCCTAACTGACACATTAAATATGTCGGGGTATGACACCTATGGGAACGCATGGATCCCTTTGTGGTTCGATAGAGAGATGGTATGCATGAAGAGCAGATCTGACGAGCAACACAGTTTTTTTACCCAGGCTCGGGCCACTGAGAAGCATAAAACCCTACTCCTACTTTAGTGTATTATGGTTGTTTGGGTTCTGGCTACAGGAGCACTATGTAATGAACAGTACATAGCTGCTACGCATGGGAGCCAGAAGGTTGAAGAAGATCCCTCTCTCATAACACATTGGGCGTCCTTTTATACGACTAAGGGGTCTCCAACAGTGGCGTACAGTACATACACGAGGTGTACAGTGCTACAGTGTTATCATACCTAACACTAATGGTGTAGGACAAACACATTTAATGCTCCATCAGGCGTCCCTGACCTTCTACGGGACGGGACAGGAGCCCGTCCCATCGGCACCACTTAGCCTCCTTCATCGCCAATGCCTTGACACGTATCCAGGTGGGATGATACCTGGTCTCTATGCTAGCAAGGATGGCGAGATCTTGTCGGGTGCACTTCTTGCCGGGGCTCTGCAAGCCACCCGACAAGGTCTTGTCGGGGTTCCAGCCTTTGGTCATCGGTCTTGCGATTGTTGGCTTGAACGTTTCCTTGACGTCTTTATACTTGCATCCAGCAGTCCCCTTATAGGCCTTGCCACTGGCGTATCTGCAACTGCCCGTTCACGAGTATGGGGTACTAAAAGCCCAAACTTTAGTACATCGACAATTGGTAAAAATACTTGTGTAAAGGTTTGTGATTCCCGTAGCCTGCACGTATGGTGAACCATTATGTAACGAAGTCGGAGCATGATTTGTTTATTGATTGTCATCCTTTGTGTGAGGGTCGGGAGTGCGTGATGATTAACTCCTACAAACCTCTCCCCTAGGAGCATGCGTCTAATACTTTGCTTTGATGACCAATAGACCTTTGCAATAAGTATGTATGTTCTTCATGACTAATGTGAGTCCATGGATTATACGCACTCTCAATCTTCCACCTTTCATAGCCTTTCTAGTACTGCACAACTTTCGCCAGTGCATTAAAACCACCATATATCCTCCCTCAAAACAGCCACCATACCTACCTACTATGGCATTTCCATTGCCATTTCGAGAAATATTGCATGCAACTTCCACCATTCCGTTTATTATGACACGCACCATTATTTTCATATTGCTTTGCATGATCGTAAGATAGCTAGCATGATCTTTTCATGGCTTGTCCGTTTTTTGATGTCATTTGCTATGCTAGATCATTGCATATCCTGGTACACCGCCGGAGGCATTCATATAGAGTCATATTTTGTTCTAGATATTGAGTTGTAATTCTTGATTTTTAAGCAAATAAAAGTGTGATGACCATCATTATTAGAGCATTGTCCCATGTGAGGAAATGATGACGGAAGCTATGATTCCCTCACAAGTTGGGATGAGACTTTGGACTTTACAAAAAATAAAAGAGGCCAACAAAGCCCAAATAAAAAAATTGAGGCCTTAGATTCCCACCAAAAATAAAAAAAATAAAAAATAAAAAAAGAGAGAAAAGAGAGAAGGGACAATATTATTCCACATAAAAAAAATATTTTTATCATTTACCTACTCGAGGACGAGAAGGAATTAAGCTTGGGGATGCTGATACATCTCCACCGTATCTATAATTTTTGATTGTTTCATGCTAATATTCTAAAACTTTCATATACTTTTGGCAACTTTTTATACTATTTTTGGGACTAACATATTGATCCACTCCCCAGTGCGAGTTCCTGTTTCTTGCATGTTTTTTGTTTCACAGAAAATCCATATGAAACGAAGTCCAAATGCGATAAAAACTTACAGAGATTTTTTGGAATATATGTGATTTTTGGGAAAAAGAATCAACACGAGACGATGCCCTAGGTGACCACAAGCCAGGGGCATGACCTACCCCCTGGCCGCGCCCTAGGCCCTTGTGGTCACCCCGTAAGGCGGTTGGTGCCCTTCTTTCACCGCAAGAAAGCTAATATTTGGATAAAAAATCTCCTAAAAATTTCAGCCTGATCAGAGTTATGGATCTCCGGATATTTAAGAAACGGTGAATGGCTACAATCTGGGAGCGTAGAAACAGAAGGAAACAGAGAGAGATCCAACCTCGGACGGGCTCTCACCCCTCCGTTGCCATGGAGTCCATGGACCAGAGGGGAAACCCTTCTCACATCTAGGGGGGAGGTCAAGGAAGAATAATAAGGAGGGGGCTCTCTCCCCTCTCTCCCGGTGGCGTCGGAACACCACCGGGGCCATCATCGTGACGGCGATCTACTCCAACAACTCCGTCATCTTCACCAACACCTCCATCAGCTTGCCCCATCTATCTACAGCGGTCCACTCTCCCGCAACCCGCTGTACCCTCTAGTTGAACATGGTGCTTTATGCTTCATATTATTATCCAATGATGTGTTGCCATCCTATGATGTCTGAGTAGATTTTTGTTGTCCTATGGGTTGATTGATGATCATGATTGGCTTGAGTTGGATGTTTTATTATTGGTTCTATCCTATGGTGATCTCCGTGTCATGCAAATGTGAGGGATCCTTGCTGTAGGGTGTTGCAATGTGTTCATGATTTGCCTATGGTGGGTTGCTTGAGTGACAGAAGCATAAACCCGAGTAGGTGGGTTGTTGCATATGGGAGTAAAGAGGACTTGATACCTTATAATGCTAGGTTTGGTTTTACCTTAATGATCTTTAGTAGTTGCGGATGCTTGCTAGAGTTCCAATCATAAGTGTATATGATCCAAGTAGGGAAAGTATGTTAGATTATGCTTCTCCCTCATATAAAATTGCAATAATGATTACCGGTCTAGTTATCGATTGCCTAGGGACAATTCCGAAACTCCTACCACCACTTTTCCACACTCGTTAAACTAACTTAGTTGTTTCTTTATCTTACAGCCCCTAGTTTTTATTTACATGCTCTTTGTTATCTTGCAAACCTATCCCGTTACACCTACAAAGTACTTCTAGTTTCATACTTGTTCTAGGTAAAGTGAACGTTAAGCGTGCGTAGAGTTGTATCGGTGGTTGATAGAACTTGAGGGGATATTTGTTCTACCTTTAGCTCATCGTTGGGTTCGACACTCTTAGTTATCGAGAAAGGCTACAGTTGTTCCCCTATACTTGTGGGTTATCAATTGTCCCGTGAGAGAAAAGGATGATGGAAGCTATGATTCCCTCACAAGTTGGGATGAGATTCCGGACTTTACAAATAATAAAAGAGGCCAGCGAAGCCCAAATAAAAAAGAGGCCATAGATGCCCACCAAAAATAAAAAAGAAAAAAAGAAAAAGAAGAGAAAGAGAGAAGGGACAATGCTGCTATCTTTTTCCACACTTGTGCTTCAAAGTAGCACCATGATCATTATGATAGAGAGTCTCCTATTTTGTCACTTTCATATACTAGTGGGAATTTTTTCATTATATAACTTGGCTTGTACATTCCAATGATGGGCTTCCTCAAATTTCCCAAGGTCTTCATGAGAAAGCAAGTTGGATGCACACCCACTTAGTTTCTTTTTGAGCTTTCACACACTTATAGCTCTAGTGCATCCGTTGCATGGCAATCCCTACTCACTCACATTGATATCTATTGATGGGCATCTCCATAGCCCGTTGATACGCCTAGTTGATGTGAGACTATCTTCTCCTTTTTCTTCACAACCTCCACCATATTCTATTCCACCTATAGTGCTATATCCATGGCCCACGCTCATGTATCGTGTGAGAGTTGAAAAAGTTTGAGAACATAAAAGGTGTGAAACAATTGCTTGACTTGTCATTGGGGTTTTGCATGATATAAATACTTTGTGTGGGGAAGATGGAGCATAGCCAGAATATATGATATTGTAGGGATAACTTTCTTTTGACATTATATTTTGAAGAGACACAATTGCTTTGTTAGTATGCTTGAAATAATATTGTTTTTATGTCAACATTAAGATTTTGTCTCGAGTATTATGGATCTGAATATTCATGCCACAATAAAGTATATTACATGGATAAATATGTTAGCTAGCATTCCACATAAAAAAACTCTGTTTTGATCATTTACCTACTCGAGGACGAGCATGAATTAAGCTTGGGGATGCTGATACGTCTCCAATATGTCTATAATTTTTGACTGTTCCATGCTATTATATTATCTGTTTTGGATGTTTTATATGCATTAATATGCTTTTTATATTATTTTTGGGACTAACCTTTTAATATAGAGCCTAGTGCAAGTTTCTGTTTTTTTTCTTGTTTTTGAGTATTGTAGATAAGGAATATTAAACGAAGTCCAAACAGAATAAAATCTTCGCGATAATTTTTCTTGGACCAGAAGACATCTACCAGACTTGGAGGGGAAGGCCAGAGACCTACTAGGAGGTCACAACCCAGGGGCCGCGACCACCACCCCTGGCCGTGCCTCGCAGGCTTGTGGCCCCCCAGCAGGTCTCCTAACCCTATTCTTCGGCCTATAAATTCCCAAATATTCCCCCAATACCAAAGGAAGCTGATACGTCTCCAACGTATATATAATTTATGAAGTATTCATGCCATGTTTACAATAATTATATACCATTTCGGTATGATTTTATTAGAACTAACCGGGACTGACGTTGTTTTCAGCAGAACTACCATGGTGTTATTTTTTGTGCAGAAATAAAAGTTCTCGGAATGGGATGAAAATTTAATATGATTTTTTATGGACCAAAAGAGGCCCCCCGAAGCATTGGAGTTGGGCCAGAAGAGCCACGAGGAGGCCACAAGCCAAGAGGGCGCGACCACCCCCTGGCCGTGCCTGAGTGGCTTGTCATCGCCTCGTGGCCCCCCTTGACGCGAGACCGATGCCAAAAATTCCTATAAATATAGAAACCTCCAAAAAGAAACCTAGGTCGGGAGTTCCACCACCGCAAGGCTCCAAAGCCACGAAAAACCAATCGGGAGCCCGTTCTGACACCATGCTAGAGGGGGAAACCATCACCGGAAGCCATGTCCATCATCCCGGCGGTCTCCATGACGAGGAGGGAGTAGTTCACCCTCGAGGTGACATTGGAGTATCTAGGTGACAGTAGGGTTTTGGTGGATGTGTATCTTAATGTGTTATTTTAGTACGAACTCTAGGGCTGTTCGTGACACTTATAGGGATAGCTCATAAGATTGATCAGAAAAGATAACTTTGAGGTGGTTTCGTACCCTACATTAATTTCTTCGTTAGTTCTCCGCTATTTTTGACTTTGGAGTGAAATCTTTGTGGCACGACAGGTATTTACATATGATTCAACTATGTTAGTATTGTTGAGAGATTGCACTAGTGAAAGTATGAACCCCAGGCCTTGTTTTCAAGCATTGTAATACCGTTTGTGCTCACTTTTGTTACTTGTTACCTTGCTATTTTTATATTTTCATATTACAAAAACCTATATCTACAATCCATATTACACTTGTATCACCATCTCTTCGCTGTACTAGTGCACCTATACAATTTGCATTGTATTGGGTGTGTTGGGGACACAAGAGATTTCTTGTATTTGATTGCAGGGTTGTTTGAGAGAGACCATCTTCATCCTACACCTCCCATGGATTGATAAACCTTAGGTCATACACTTGAGGGAAAATTGCCACTGTCCTACAAAACTCTAGGATTGGAGGCCCAACACGAGTCTACTAGAAGAAGGTTGTGTAGTAGACATCAAGATCTTTTCTGTCGCCATTGGGAGATGAGTGCTTGAAGGTATATCTTTAGATCTTGCAATCAAATCTTTTAGTTTCTTGTTTTTCACTAGTCTGGTATTATAAAAGAAAACTACAAAAAATTGGAATTGAGGTTGCCTCATATGCTTCATCTTTTTAATGTCTTTCATGAAAATGATGGAAAGAAATATTGTGCTCAAGTGTTAGAAGAAGAAGTTATTAAAATGTTTGGCAATAAATCTTTGAGTGATGAGCATGATTGAAATATTGTTAGTATGAATTTTCTGAATATCCATGATGCTAATGATATGCAAAGCCACAAGCTTGGGGATGCTACGTTTGATGAAGATGATATTTTTAGTCCCCCAAGTTTTGATGAGCAAAACTATTATGACTATGGCATGCCTACTATATATGATGTTTATGATGATGAAATGTATGCTATAAATATTAATGACAACCATGAAACATATTATCATGATTTTAATATTCAATGTGGTTATGTCAATTAAGTGTCACATGATAGTTATTTTGTAGAGTTTGCTCCCACTACTATGAATGAGAAGAAGTTTGCTTATGTGGAGAGTGATAAATTTTCTATGCGTGTAGATCATGAAGATAATGCTTTTATGTGATAGTTATATTGTTTAATTACTTCATGATGCTGCTGAAAATTATTATGAGGGAGGAACATATGCTTGTAGGAATTACAATAATATCAAGTTTCCTCTCTATGTGTTCAAGGTTTTGAAGTTATGCTTGTTTTGCCTTCCTATGCTAGTTGATTCTTGCTCCCATAAATTGTTTTCTAACAAAATCCCTATGCATAGGAAGTGGGTTAGACTTAAATGTGCTTTTCATGAGATTCATGATGCTCTTTTGCATGTTTCAATTATTATTCCTATACGAGCATCATTGAAATCATCATGCCTAGCTAAAAGACATTAAAGAAAAGCGCTTGTTGGGAGACAATCCAAAACTTTTACCTTCTGTTTTTATGTGTTAACATGATTAATATACTGTAGTAATCATGTTTTATGTCTTTTATTTCAATAAAGTGCCAAGTAAAGCCTTTGGGATAGTGTGGATACTTGCTTGTTTGATTCTGTGCAAAAACAGAAAATTTTGCGTCCACTATATGAATTATCTGATTTTACTGGAGGCTCAAAAAATTCTTAAATTTTTACACAACATATATATGAAAATTCCATGAGTTATACTAAATTTTCAGAATTTTTAGAGTCAGGTAAGTATGGTGATCATTCAGATCTTTACAGACTGTTCTGTTTTTCACAGATTCTGTTTTGCATGCATACTTTGCTTGTTTCAATTGTTCCTACAGCTTATATTGAGTAATATAAATTGTGGGAATTATGTAATACAGTAGGTATAATGTGTAAATAATTACGAACCTTGTATTGACAGTACCTAAGTGAATGATTTATCTTTACTACACTAACCCTTCTCACGAAGTTCCGTTAAGTTTTGTGTGATTGAAGTTTTCAAGTTTTGGGTGAGAGACCGATATGATGAGAATAAGGAGTGACGAGAACCTAAGCTTGGGGATGTTGGGGAACGTTGCATGGGAAAAAAAAAATTCCTATGCACACACAGATCTATCCATGGTGGTGAGCATCTACGAGAGGGAGAGTGGATCTATGTACCCTTGTAGATCGCTAAGCGGGAAGCGTTAAGAAATGCGGTTGGTGTAGTCGAACGTCTTTGCGATCCAAATCGCCGAGCATCCCGTGATGTCATCCCGATCCGTCCCACGATCCAATCACGATCCGTCCCGAGAACTCATCACGATCCGTCCCGCAATCCAACCATGATCCGTCCTGCGAACTCATCACGATCCGTCCCGCGATCTCATCACGATCCGTCTCGCGATCTTGATCACGGTCCTTCCGATGTAGCGCCGAACGAACGACACCTCCACGTTCAGCACACGTACAGCTTGATGACGATCTCCGCCTTCCTGATCTAGCAAGAGGGAGGGGAGAGGTAGAAGAGTTCTCCGTCAGCGTGATGGCACTCTGGGGATGGTGGTGGAGCTATTCCGGCAGGGCTTCGCCTAAGCACTGCAGAAATCCGATCTAGAGGAGAAACTATGCATTGGAGGAACGGGTAGCACGTGGCTAAAAAACTAGTGCCAAAACCCCTAAAACCTCTAGTATATATAAGAGGAAGAGAGGAGGAGGCTTGGCCCTCAAAGGACCAGCTCTTGGGTCGGCCGAATCAAGGAGGATTGGAGGATTCCTCCTCCAATCCTAGTAGGACTAGGACTCCTCCTTATTTTTGCCTTTTTTTGCCTTTTCCCACCATTTTCTCTTTGGGCTTTTCTTCCCAGCCGCATAGGCCTTGTGTGGGACTACCACCAGCCCACTAAGGGCTGGTATTCACTCTCCCACAGCCCATGTAGCCTATTGAGTCGAAATACCCCTCCCGATGGTCTCCTAGTACACTACCGGCACTCCTAGTACACTACCGATAAGCCCGAAACTTTTCTGGCGACCAAAATAGGACTTCCTATATATCAATCTTTACCTCCAGACCATTACGGAGCTCCTCCTGATGTCTGGGATATCATCCGAGATTCCGAACAACCTTCGGTCACCACCATGCATAACTCTATACTACCGAAACGTCACCGAACCTTAAGTGTCCAGACCCTGCGGGTTCAAGAACTATGTAGACATGACCAAGACACCTCTACGATCAATAACCAATAGAGGGACCTGGATGCCCATATTGGTTCCTACATATTCTATGAAGATCTTATCGCTCGAACCTCTATCTCAAGGATTTAGTTAATCCCGTATGTTGTTCCCTTTGTTCTTCGGTATGTTACTTGCTCGAGATTCGATCGTCAGTATCTCCATACCTATTTCAACCTCGTTACCGGTAAGTCTCTTTACTCGTTGCCATAATACAAGATCCCGTGACTAACACTTATCACATTGCTTGCAAGGCTTATTGTGATGTTGTATTACCGAGTGGGCCCTGAGATACCTCTCCATCACACGGAGTAACAAATCCCAGTCTTGATCCATGCCAACCCAACAGACACCCTTGGAGATACTGGTAGAGCACCTTTATAGTCACCTAGTTACGTTGTGATGTTTGATACACACAAGGTACTCCTCCGGTGTCAGTGAGTTGCATGATCTCATGGTCATAGGAACAGATACTTGACATGCAAAAAACAGTAGCAATAAACTGACACGATCATATGCTACGTTTATAGTTTGGGTCTTGTCCATCACATCATTCTCCTAATGATGTGATCCCGTCTTCAAATGACATCTCATGTCCATGGCTAGGAAACCTTGACCATCTTTGATCAACGAGCTAGTCTATTAGAGGCATACTAGGGACACGGTGTTGTTTATGTATCCACACATGTATCTGAGTTTCCAATCAATACAATTATAGCATAGGTAATAAACGATTATCATGAACAAGGAAATATGATAATAACTAATTTATTATTGCCTCTAGGGCATATTTCCAACAATCTCCCACTTGCACTAGAGTCAATAATCTAGTTCACATCACCATGTGATTCGCATTGTTATGAATCTAACACCCAATGAGTTCTGGGGATCGATCTTGCTTTGCATGTGAGAGAGGTCTTATAGTCAACGGGTCTGCGATATTCAGATCCGTTTGTACTTTGCAAATCTCTATGTCAAACCGTAAACACTGCTACCACACTCCAGTTGGTACTATTCCAAATGGCTGCTCCACTATACGTATCCAGATTGCTAGTACGAGTCATCCGGATTGCTGTTCAACCTTGCATCGACGTAACTCTTTACGACGAACTCTTTATCACCGCCATAATCGAGAAACATCTCCTTAGTCCTCTGGTTACTAAGGATAATTTTGACCCCTGTCCAGTGATCCATTCCTAGACCACCCTTGTACCCCTTGACAGACTCATGGTAAGGCACACACAGGTGCGGTACACAGCATGGCATAATATAGAGCCTATGGCTAAGGCATAGGGGACAACGTTCGTCCTTTCTCTTTCTTCTTCTGTTGTCGAGCTTTGAGTCTCACTCAACTTCACAACTTACAAATCAGGCGAGAATTCTTTCTCTGACTGATCCATTTTGAACTCTTTCAAAATCTTTTCAAGGTATGTACTCATTGAAAGTCTCATCAAGCATTTTGATCTATCTCTATAGATCTTGATGCCCAACAATTAGGTAGATTTAGCCATGTTTTCCTTTGAAAATCACCTTTCAAACAACCATTCATGCTTTCCAGAAATTCTACGTCATTTCCGATCAATAACATGTCAACCACATATGCTTACCAGAAACTCTATAGTGCTCCCACTCACTTTATTGTAAATACAAGTTTCTCATAAACTTTGTATATGCTCAAAAACTTTGATCACCTCATCAAAGTGTATATTCCAACTCCGAAATGCTTGCTCCAGCCCTTAGATGGATTGCTGGAGCTCGCACACCTTTTAGCATCCTTAGGACTGACAAAACCGTCTAGTTGTATTACATACAACCTTTCCTCAAGTAAACTGTTTAAGGAAACAATGTTTTGTTGTCCATCTGCCAAATTTCATAATTGAAAAATGCAGCAACTGCTAACATAGTTCCAACAGACTTTAGCATCACTACGTGTGAGAAAGTCTCATCGTAGTCAACTCCTTGAACTTGCCGGAAACATCTTTACGACAAGTCGAGCTTTATAAATGGTGACATTCACCGTCAGTGTCTGTCTTGATTTTAAAGATCCATTTGTACTCAACGACCTGCCGTCCAACGAGCAAGTCCACCAAAGTCTATACTTGGTTTTCATACATGGATCCTTTCTCAGATTTCATGGCCTCTAACCATTTGTCGGAATCCGGGCCCATCATCGCTTCTCCACAACTCGTAGGTTCATCATTGTCCAACAACATGAACTCCAAGACAGGGTTGTCGTACCGCTCAGGAGCAGTACACATCCTTGTCGACCTATGAGGTTCGATAGTAACTTGATCTGAAGCTTCATGATCATCATAATTTACTTCCTCTTCAACTGACGTAGGTTCCATAGAAAAAAAAATTCTGCGCTGCGCTACTCTCTGGTTGAAACAAAGGTTCAACAACCTCAACAAGTTCTATCTTCCTCCCACAAAATTCTTCCGAGAGAAACTTTTTATCGGGAAAGGACCCTTTTTAGCAAAACACTTTATGCTTGGATCTGAGATAGAAGGTTCACCCAACTATTCTTAGGGTATTCTATGAAGATGCATTTGTCCGCTTTGGGTTTGAGCTCATTAGGTGAAAACGTTTTCCACACAAGCGTCACAGCCCCAAACATTAAGAAATGACAGCTTAGGTTTCTATCAAACCATAATTCACATGTTGTCATCTCAACGAATTTAGATGGTGCCCTTTTTAAAGTGAATGTAGTTGTCTCTAATGCGTAACCCCAAAATTATACTATGAAAACGATAAGAGACATCATAGCCCGCACCATATCCAATAGAGCACGACTATGACGTTCGGACACACCATCACACTATGGTGTTCCAGGTGGCGTGAGTTTGTGAAACAACTTTCACATTGTCTAAAGTTGTACGCCAAACTTGTAACTCAGATATTCACCTCCATGATCATATCGCAGACATTTTTATCTTCTTGTCACGATGATCTTAAACTTCACTCTGAATTTGCTTGAACCTTTCAAATGATTCAGACTTGTGTTTCATTAAGTAAATATACACTATATCTACTCAAATCATGAGTGAAGGTAAGAAAATAACGATATCCACCGCACGCTATAAGACTCATTAGATTGCATACATCAACATGTATCATTTCCAATAAATCACTTGCCTGCTCCATCAATCCGAAAAACGGAGTCCTTAGTCATCTTGCCCAAGAGGCATGGTTCGCATGTCTCAACCGATTCGAAATTGAATGAGTCCAAAGATCCATCAACATGGAGTTTCTTCATGCGCTTTGTACCAATATGACATCTAGCGGCAGTGCCACAAGTATGTGGTACTATCATTATTAACTTTGTATCTTTTGGCATCAATGTTATGAACATGTGTATTACTACGATCAAGATTCAACAAACCATTCTCACTGGGTGCATGACCATTGAAGGTATTGTTCATGTAAACAGAATAACCATTGTTCTCTAACTTAAATGAATAACCGTGTTGCAATAAACACGATCCAATCACGTTCATGCTCAACGCAAAAGACCAAATAACATTTATTTAGGTTCATCACTAATGCCTAAGTTAGAGAGAGAGCGTGCGATGTTGATCACATCAACCTTGGAAACATTTCCAACACACATCGCCACCTCACCCTTGGCAAGTTCTCCATTCATTCCGTAGCTTTTATTTCTAGTTACTAACATTTAGCAACCGAACCGGTATCCAATACCCAGGTGCTACTAGGAGTACTAGCAAGGTACACATCAATAACACGTATATCAAATATACTTCTGTTGACGTTGCCAGCCTTCTTATCTACCAAGTATCTAGGGTTGTTCCGCTTCAGTGACCGTTCTCCTCATAATCGAAGCACTTAGTCTCGGGTTTGGGTTCAACTTTGGGTTGCTTCACTGGAGCAGCAACTGACTTGCTATCCATGAAGTTTCCCTCCTTGCCCTTGCCCTTCTCGAAACTAGTGGTTTTACTAGCCATCAACACTTGATGCTCTTTCTTGATTTCTACCTTCGCTGTGTCACACATCGCGAACAGCTCAGGGATCATTATTTCTATCCCTGGCATTTTATAGTTCATCACCAAGTTCTAGTAGCTTAGTGACAGTGTCTTGGAGAACTATATCAATCACTATCTTATCTGGAAGATCAACTCCCACTCGATTCAAGCGATTGTAGCACCCAGACAATATGAGCGCATGCTCAACGATTGAGCTATTCTCCTTCATCTGGCAGGCAAAGAATCTTGTTGGAGATCTCATATCTTGCAACATGGGCACGAGCCTGAGATCCTAATTTCAGCTCTTAGAACATCTCATATGTTCCGTGATGTTCCAAACGTTTCAGAGCCTCAATCCTAAGTTTTAATGCATGACGCACTAAACTATCAGGTAGTCATATGAACGTGCCTGTCAGATGTTCACAACATCTACAAACGATGCTAGAGGGGTTGGCGCACCGAGCGGTGCATTAAGGACATAAGCCTTCTGTGCAGCAGTGAGGACAATCCTCAGATCACGAACCCAGTCCGCAATATTGCTACCATCATCTTTCAACTCTATTTCTCTAGGAACATATAAAAAATCAAGGGAGCTACAGCGTGAGCAAGTAATCTACAACATAATTTGCAAAGACACTACCGACTATGTTCTTGATAGTGACTTCAATTAGTTATATTACTGAAGAACTCCCTCTCAAATTGACATCCCTCCGGTCATTCGAGTGATACATGATCCAAATTCACCAACTCAAGTCCGATCATCACGTGAGTTGAGGTGGTTTCAATGGTCAACATCATCATGTTGATTCATGTTCGACCTTTTGGTCTCTTGTGTTCCGAGGCCATGTCTGTACATGCTAGGCTCGTCAAGTTTAACCCGAGTGTTCTGCATGTGCAACACTGGCTTGCACCCGTTGTATGTGAATATAGAGTCTATCACATCTGATCAACACGTGGTGTCTCGACACGACAAAGTTTTGCAATGGTGCACACTCGGGGAGAACACAATTTATCTTGAAATTAAAGTGATGGATCACCTTATAATGCTACCATCGTCTTAAGCAAAACAAGGTGCATAATAGGATTAACATCACATGCAAATCATAAGTGACATGATATGGCCATGAAATTGTGCTTTTGATCTCCATCATGAAAGCACCGGTATGATCTCCATCATCACCGGCACGACAATATGATCTCCATCATCTTGATCTCCATCAACGTGTCGCCATCGGGGTTGTCGCGCCCACCATGCTTCTACTACTATTGCTACCAGTTAGCGTTAAATTAAAGCATTACATAACACTTAATGATTGACACACAGGTCATTCAATAATTAAAGACAACCCTATGGCTCCTGCCAGTTGCCGTACTCATCGACATGCAAGTCATGATAATCTATACATCACATGATCATCTCATACATCACATATATCACATCATGTAATTGGCCATATCACATCACAACATACCCTGCAAAACCAAGTTAGACGTCCTCTAATTGTTGTTGCATGTTTTACGTGGCTGCTACGGGTATCTAGCTAGAACAATTCTCATCTATGCAAAAACCACAACAGTGATACACTAGTTGCTTTTCAACCTTCTCAAGGACCACCTTTGTCGAATACGATCCAACTAAAGTGAGACAAACTGGCACCCGCAAGCCATCTATGCAACAAGTTGCGGTCGAGGGAACCGGTCTCTCGTAAGCGTAGGAGTAATGTTGGTCCAGGCCGCTTCATCTCACAATACCGCTGAACCAAAATATGACCAAGGGACGAAGCAATCTAAGCATCAACGCCCACAAACCTTTTGTATTCTACTCGAGATCTCATCTACACATAGACCTAGCTCATGATGCCACTGTTGGGGAACGTCGCATGGGAAACAAAAAATTTCCTACGCACACGTAGATCTATCCATGGTGACGAGCATCTACGAGAGGAAGAGTGGATCTACGTACCCTTGTAGATCGCTAAGCGGGAAGCGTTAAGAAACGTGGTTGGTGTAGTCGAACATCTTCGCGATCCAAATCGCTAAGCGTTCCGCGATCTCATCATGATCCGTCCCGCGATCCAATCACGATCTGTCCCGTGAACTCATCACGATTCGTCCTGCGAACTCATCACAATCCGTCCTGCGATCTGATCATGATCCGTTCCGCGAACACATCACGATCCGTCCCACGAACTCATCACGATCCGTCCCACGATCTTGATCACGATCCTTCCGATCTAGCGCCGAACGGACGACACCTCCGCGTTCAGCACACGTATAGCTCAATGACGATCTCCACCTTCTTGATCCAGCAAGAGGGAGCGGAGAGGTAGAAGAGTTCTCCGGCAACACGACGGTGCTCCGGCGATGGTGGTGGAGCTATTCCAGCAGGGCTTCGCCTCAGCACTGCAGAAATCCAATCTAGAGGAGAAACTATGCATTAGAGGAATGGGTAGCACGTGGCTGAAAATCTTGTGCCAAAACCCCTAAAACCTCAAGTATATATAAGAGGAAGAGAGGAGGAGGCTTTTCCCTCAAAGTACCAGCTCTTGGGTCGTCCGAATCAAGGAGGAGAGGAGGATTCCTCCTCCAATCTTAGTAGGACTAGGACTCCTCCTTATTTTTGCCTTTTTTCCTTTTTCCACCTTTTTCTCTTTGGGCTTTCTCTCCCAGCTGCATGGGACTTGTGTGGGACTTCCACAAGCCCACAAAGGGCTGGTATTCACTCTCCCACAGCCCATGTAGCCTCTTGGGTCGAAATACCCCTCCCGATGGTCTCCCGGTACACTACCGACACTCCTGGTACACTACCGATAAGCCCGAAACTTTTCCGGCGACCAAAATAGGACTTCCTATATATCAATCTATACCTTAGGACTATTCCGGAGCTCCTTGAGACATCCGGGATCTCATCCTAGGCTCCGAACAACCTTCGGTCACCACCATACATAACTCTATACTACCGAAACGTCACCAAACCTTAAGTGTGCAGACCCTGCGGGTTCGAGAACTATGTAGACATGACCGAGACACCTCTACGGTCAATAACCAATAGCGGGACCTAGATGCCCATATTGGTTCCTACATATTATACGAAGATATTTATCGGTCAAACCTCTATGTCAAGGATTCAGTTAATCCCGTAAGATGTTCCCTTTGTTCTTCGGTAGGTTACTTGCCCGAGATTCGATCGTCAGTATCTCCATACCTAGTTCAACCTCGTTACCGGAAAGTCTCTTTACTCATTCCCTAATACAAGATCCCGTGACTAACACTTAGTCACATTACTTGCAAGGCTTGTTGTGATGTTGTATTACCAAGTGGGCCCTGAGATACCTCTCCGTCACACGGAGTAACAAATCCCAGTCTTGATTCATGCCAACTCAACAGACACCCACGGAGATACCTGTAGAGCACCTTTATAGTCACCCAGTTACGTTGCGATGTTTGATACACACAAGGTACTCATCCGATGTCAGTGAGTTGCATGATCTCATGGTCATAGGAACATATACTTGACATGTAGAAAACAGTAGCAATAAACTGACACGATCATATGGTACGTTTGTAGTTTGGGTCTTGTCCATCACACCATTCTCCTAATGATGTGATCCCGTTATCAAATGACATCTCATGTCCATGGCTAGGAAGCCTTAACCATCTTTGATCAATGAGCTAGTCTATTAGAGGCATACTAGGGACATGGTTTTGTCTATGTATCCACACATGCATCCAAGTCGCCGATCAATACAACTATAGCATGGATAATAAACGATTATCATGAACAAGGAAATATGATATTAACTAATTTATTATTGCCTCTAGGGCATATTTCCAACAAAGGTTTATATCACAAAGGGAAATACAACGTGACGTTCCTTTGCATTAAGGGTTTGCACATCGAAAAACAAAAAGCGCATGCAAACCTCAGCTTCCCTCCGCGAAGGGCCTATCTTTTACTTTCTAGTACTTACCTTTACACAAGAGTCATGGTGATCTTCACCACTTCCTATATTTTGCCTTTTTATCTTGGCAAGCTTCATGTGTTGGGGAATGATCTATGCATATATGGACATGCAAATATATTTGATCATGAATTATTATTGTTGACAATTATCTATATGATAAATAAGTTGGGAGGCAAAACTTTAAGCCCCTATCTTTCTCTGTGTTCGACGGATGCCATTTGCTCTAAAAATATACTCTAAGTGTTAGCAATCATGGAAGACTATATGAGAGTTGATTATGTGGAATTTGCTAAATCAAAGCTCTTACATAGACCCTTCCTAAAAATAAGATGAATTGCAATTGTTTGGTGACCGAAAGCATAGTTTGTTAGTTTTCAAGAAACTTTATGGTCTAGGCTTTAACATTTGAATAGCTTGTTACTTCATCATGAGAAGTTTTATGAGATGAGCCACTGTTTATGATATTTAATGATGCTAGAGAAATCATTGATCAAACTTGTGCACTTGCTAGCATTAACACTTCATAAATTAATTCTTTTATCATTTATCTACTCGAGGACGAGTAGGAATTAAGCTTGGGGATGCTGATACATCTCCAACATATCTATAATTTATGAAGTATTCATGCCATGTTTACAATAATTCTATATGATTTCGGTATGATTTTATTAGAACTAACCCGGACTGACGATGTTTTCAGCAAAACTACCAAGGTGTCGTTTTTTGTGCAGAAATAAAAGTTCTCGGAATGGGCTAAATTTTTTGTATGATTTTTGATGGACCAAAAGAGACCCTCAAAGCATTGGAGTTGGGCCATAAGAGCCACGAGGAGGCCACAAGCCAGGAGGGCACGGCCACCCCCCTAGCCGTGCATGGGTGGCTTGTCATCGCCTCGTGCCCCCCTTGACATGAGACCAACACCAAAAATTCCTATAAATACAGAAACCTCCGAAAAGAAACCTAGATCGGGAGTTCCGCCGGCGCAAGCCTCCAGATCCATGAAAAACAAATCAGGAGCCCGTTCCGGCACCCTGCTAGAGGGGGAAACCATCACTGGAGGACATCTTCATCATCCCGTTGGTCTCCATGACGAGGAGGGAGTAGTTCACCCTTGAGGCTGAGGGTATGGACCAGTAGTTATGTGTTTGATCTCTCTCTCTCTCTCTCTTGTGTTCTTGAGATGACACGATCTTGCTGTAGCGTGAGCTTTATTAATATATATGAATCATATGGAGTTATCCCCTCTCTATCTTCTTGTAATGAATTGAGTTTTCCCTTTGAAGTTTTCTTATCGGATCGAGTCTTTAAAGGATTTGAGAACACTTGATGTATGTCTTGCAATGGGATATCCGTGGTGACAATGGGATGCTCTATTGATCCACTTGATGTATGTTTTGGTGATCAAGTTGCGGGTTCCGTTACCTTGTAAATCTATGCATAGGGGTTGGCACACGTTTTTGTCTTGACTTTCTGGTATAAACTTTGGGGCACTCTTTGAAGTTCTTTGTGTTGGATTGAACATGATGAATCTGAAATTGTGTGATGCATATCGTATAATCAGGCCCATGGGTACTCGTGGTGACATTGGAGTATCTAGGTGACATTAGGGTTTTGGTTGATGTGTATCTTAAGGTGTTATTTTAGTACGAACTCTAGGGTTGTTCGTGACACTTATAGGGATAGCTCATAAGATTGATCGGAAAAGATAACTTTGAGGTGGTGTCATACCCTACAATAATTTCTTCATTAGTTCTCCGCTATTTGTGACTTTGGAGTGAACTCTTTGTCGCACGAGAGGTATTTACACATGATTCAACTATCTTAGTATTGTTGAGAGATTGCACTAGTGAAAGTATGAACCCTAGGCCTGGTTTTCAAGCATTGCAATACCGTTTGTGCTCACTTTTGTTACTCGTTACCTTGCTGTTTTTATATTTTCAGATTACAAAAACCTACATCTACCATCCATATTACACCTGTATCACCATCTCTTCGCCGAACTAGTGCACCTATACAATTTTCCATTGTATTGAGTGTGTTGGGGACACAAGAGATTTCTTGTATTTGATTGCAGGGTTGTCTGAGAGAGATCCTCTTCATCCTACACCTCCCATAGATTGATAAACCTTAGGTCATCCACTTGAGGGAAAAATTCCAATGTCCTACAAAACTCTATGCTTGGAGTCCCAACACGAGTCTACAATAAGAAGATTGCGTAATAGACATCAAGAGCCACAAACATACTTTTCGGCCGCGAGAAGCCTCCGTTCCCGAGAGATCCAATCTTGGAGCCTTTTCCGGTAATCTACCGGAGGGGGATTCGATCACGGAGTGCATCTACATCAACTCTATTGCCCCTCTGATGATGCGTGAGTAGTTCACCACAGACCTACGGGTCCATAGCTAGTAGCTAGATGGCTTCTTCTCTGTCTTCGTGCCTCAATACCATATTTTTCATGATCTTCATGGAGATCTATCCGATGTAATACTCTTTTGCGGTGTGTTTGTCAAGATCCGATGAATTGTGGGTTTATGTTCAGATTATCCATGAATATTATTTGAGTCTTTCCTGAATTCTTATATGCATGATTTCATATCTTTGCAAGTCTCTTCGAGTTATTGGTTTGGTTTGGCCAACTAGATTGGTAATTCTTGCAATAGGAGAAGTGCTTAGTTTTGGGTTCAATATTGCGATGTCCTCACCCAGTTACAAAGTAGGGGTAGCAAGGCACGTATTGTATTGTTGCCATCAAGGGTAAAAAGATGGGGTTTTCATCATATTGCTTGAGTTTATCCCTCTACATCATGTCATCTTACTTAATGTGTTACTCTGTTCTTCATGAACTTAATACTCTAGATGCAGGTAGGAGTCGGTCAATGTGTGGAGTAAGAGTAGTAGATGCAAATCGTTTGGGTCTACTTGACACGGACGTGATGCCTATATGCATAATCATTTCCTTGGATATCTCCATAAGTATTCGCTTTTCTATCAATTGCTCGACAGTAATTATTTCACCCACCGTATTATTTTCCTTCAAGAGAGAAGCCTCTAGTGAAATATATGCCCCCTAGGTCTATTTTCCATATTATATTTTCAGATCTATAAACTAAAAATACCAAAAATACTTTGCTGCAATCTTTTTAATTTTATTCTACTTTTCGTTTTAGTAATCTTCTATATCTATCTCTATCAGATCTCATCCTTGCAAATAACCATGAAGGGATTGACAACCCCTTTATAGCTTTGGGTGCAAGTGTTTGATTGTTTTTGTAGGTGCGAAGATTGGGAACTTTCTTGTATCTCCTACTAGATTGATACCTTGGTTTTCAACAACTGAGGGAAATACTTATCTACTTTGCTGCATCACCCTTTCCTCTTCAAGGGAAAACAAACGCAAGCTCAAGAAGTAGCAAGAAGCAACTCAATAGCCATTCATGAAGTTTCCCTTCTTGCCCTTGCCCTTCTCGACACTAGTGGTTTTACTAAGCATCAACGTTTGATGTTCCTTCTTGATTTCTACCTTCGCGGTGCCGAACATCGCGAATAGCTAAAAGCACATTTACTCCTTTGTTGGTTTTGGTAATTAACAAGAACATATATGTCATTGAACTAATGTTTCCACTAAGCATGTTTCAGGAAAACTTCAATGATGGGTTGGCAAAAGGATTGTGGAATAACCCAAGATGCAAGGAAATAGATTGGCAAAGCTTCAAGCAAAGAGGACTCTACATTTCACCTTTGTGAGAAATCGCTTTGAGTCCATAGGAAATCCAATAAAATTAAAAGGGGGTAAGGTACTGTTGGTGCACAAAATGCTCATACGTGCACAAGTGATAGTCATCACATACACCCACAAGCTCTTCCACAAAAATCAGTCCGAAGCCAAATATCCAAATCGATGCAACCAACACTTTCCACTCGGTGCCACCGATTCTTAGCCTCAAACAGACTCAGCAAAACCCTAGCCCTTCGGGGCAATCGATTCAATTTTGGTGCCACCGAGTTTGGGTTGCCAACTTCCTATTACACAAATTCAAAAAATCAGCCCCGTCGAGTTTGTTGAATCGGCATCACCGAGTTTGGCAATCTGTCCGTTGGTCACCTAATCAGTGCAACCGAGTTTTATGTATCAGTCTCACCGAGATTCAAAAGTTGCTACCTTTGAGGCAACTCGGTACCACCGAGATTAACACATTGGTGTCATCGAGTCTGACTTATTAGGTGTAACAGTTGGATTTTTGGAGATGCCTATATATACCCCTCCACTACCACTCACTTGTAAAAGAAGCACTCAGAATAGTTCCCCACTCATACCTACTGATTTTCTGAGAGAGAGACACCTACTCATGTGTTGAGATCATGCCATTCCATTCCAACCATATGAATCTTGATCTCTAGCCTCCCCAAGTTATTTTCCACCCAATCAACCTCTTCCACCATAGCCAAATCTATGAGAGAGAGACTGTGTGTTGAGGAGTCTATCATCTTGAAGCACAAGAGCAAGGAGTTCATCGACATTATCGAGCCTATTACCTTTTGGAGGGTGGTGCCTCCTAGATTGGTTAGGTCTCACTTGAGCCTCCTACTTCGTGTTGTGGAGTGAACCAAGAAGTTTGTAAGGGTAAGGAGATCACCTACTTCGTGAAGATCTACCCATAGTGAGTCTAGTCCTTCGTGGACGGAAGCTTTTATGGAATAGTCAAGGTTGCTTCTTCATGGAACCCTTCGTGGGTAGATCCCTCCATGGACTCTCGATACGGTTACCCTTCATGGGTTGAAGACTCCATAAACGTGGACGTACGATAGCACCACCCATCAGAACCACGGGAAAAATCATTGTGTCTTCAAATTTCGTTTGATCTTCCTACCCTTCCTCCACTTACATGTTTGTCTTTAGTTTCCACTGCAATACTCGTAGACATGCATGTGTGGGGTCTACTTGACTTGCTATGAATGCTAAAATCTGCCAAGACTTAAAATTGGGAAAATGGTAGATTTTTAATTGGTCAAGTAGTCTAATCACCCCCCTCTAGCACTACTTTCAATCCTACAAGTGGTATTAGAGCATTGGTCTCCATTGCATTGGTTTCACAACCTAGGAGAGTATGGCGTCTAGTGAGGGAAATTATCATCGTAGAGGTCCATACTTTGATGGCACTAATTTTGCTAGTTGGAAGCACAAAATCAAAATGCATGTACTTGGTCATAACCCTGCCATTTGGGATGTTGTTCGTGTTGGATTGCAAGGTGAATTCTTTGCGCATGAAAGGGAACCGGATCGTGAAGCGACTGTAGATGAATTGAAGATGTTGCAACTCAATGCTCAAGCATGTGACATTCTCTTCAACTGCCCTTGCCCTGAAGAATTCAACAAAATCAGCCATCTTGAGAATGCAAAAGAGATTTGGGATACTTTGGTTGATATGCATGAAGGTACCGAATCCATGAGAGAATCCAAGTGGGATGTTCTTCAAAGTCAGCTTGACAAGTTCAAGATGAAGGATGGTGAAGGAGTCACCGAGATGTACTCTAGGCTAGCTCTCATCGCCAATTGGATTGCCGGCTTAGGAAGCGAGGAAATGACTGACAAATTCAATCAAGAAGATACTTCGAGCTTTGGATGATTGATATGACACCGTATTCACATTGATCCAAATAATGCCCAACTACAAAGATCTCAAGCCAATGGAAGTGATGGGAAGGATTGTTGCTCATGAGATGACACTAAAGGACAAGGAAGATCTTCACCACAAGTCTAGCGGTGCTTACAAAGCCACAAGTGATGCTCCCGCAACTTCAAGCGACAACCCTGTCACAAATGAAGAGATAATCCTCATGGTCAAGAAATTCAACAAGTTCTACAAGAATACAAGCGAAGATCGAAGCTCCAACTCAAGATATGAAGAGAAGTGTTCGTCAAGTCGTGACCGAAACTGCTACAATTGTGGGAAACCCAGACACTGCTCGAATGAGTGCACGACTCCTTACAAAAGGAAAGAAGAGTCACCAAGCAGACAAATCTCAAGCGACGAGTCACCTCGAAGAGAGAGAAGGAGTAGGGATGATCGTTATGAGCGAACACCCTCAAGGAGAAGTAGGGACTGGAAGGAGAGGACAAGTACACCAAGAGCTAGTCAAGAAGAAGACATCAATCTCATATTGGTGAATGGGTTTCCGGCTCTGAATCCGACAACCACTCCGAGAGAAGATACCACTCCAACTCCGACTATAGTCAAGATGAAGGTGTTGCCGGACTTGCATTACTAACAACCGACTCCTACGACATATTTGATTCACCAAATGAAGGGAGTGGATGTTGCTTCATGGCTAAAGGCCCCAAGGTATCACACCCCGAGTATCTTTATTACAATAGCGATGAAGATGACTTCTTAATTGAAGATGACTTGCTATTCGACAAATCTAGTAGTGTTAGTCAAAATGAACTTGCTAGTACTCACTCTAATCTAGATAAGTTGTTTGATGATGATAAGTTGGAAATAGAACGACTAACTCAAGAACTAAACACTCTTAAGTTAGCTCACGAGTCTACTCTACAAGATCATAGAGAGCTTGTAAGGACACATGAGAAGCTCCACTTCGAGAAGCTCAATTTAGAGCAAGAGCATGAGTTCCTTAAAGCTATCAATGACGACCTTCAAAAGAATACTTCCTCTTATCTAGACAAGTGACTTCTCTTGTCTACGTTCATGCCACAAATTAAGACTAAGCAAGCTAGTAACAAAGGAAAGAAAGGTTCTGCAACTAGTAGCAATAAAAATGATAAATCCAATGATATTTCTTCTAGTAGTTCTCTTAGACAAGTTACACTTGAGCAAGAAAATGAACTTTTGAAAGGGATTATAAAGAAAGGTATCTACAAGAGTCTTGAAGGGTGCAAACAATTTGAGGAGATTGTACACAAGCACGGAGGATACCGGAAGAATTGTGGTGTTGGCTACTTCAACTCTAATGGAGGTGAATGGGAAGAAGGTCAATACCCCAATCCCAATTTTGTTCCTTAAATGAAGAAGTATGAAAATACTCTCCGCAAGGGAACAAAAGCTCAAGATGACCTTCCACCAGAAGACCCCAAGCTCAAGGGCAAGAACAAGCTTCAAGAGGACATTGACTCATATGAAGATGAATCCCAAGCTTTGATAAAGTGGGTTCCCAAGGCTACTACAAGCTCAACTTCTACAAGTTCTACTTCAACACCAAGGATCCCCATCAACTTGATGTGGGTCCCCAAGAAGAAGAACTAGAGAAGTTCTTGAGGGGTGTCTCCGCCAATGAAATCCACTCATATTCATTATTGGCAAGAACTAGTTGCAATCAATATCAACATCATGCAATAGTTCAAGGAGTCACACATTCCCTCAAAGGTAAGAAAGCGACAAGGTAATCAACAAATCAACGGACATATCATATATTCTTTGCACTCCATGTCCATAGATATCCTTGTATTTGTCTCTTGTATGTTGGGACTAACCCATGTAGGTGAGAAGAGTAATGAAGCAACAAGGATGCTCCCAACTCTTGGTGATCTTCATCAACTTTGAGCATCCACCAGTACTTCACCTACATGAAGTCTTCATCGACAAAACCCAAGGTTAGTTTATCCCTCCTATGCAGGGATGTCACCTCAAGGGGGAGCTTGACTCTAAGACTTCAGGAAAAGCTTCTCATAGTATGTGACAACATTAAACACTAAGTAAAAGTGGTAACCCCACTTGTGCTTAAACGATGAGTATGACCTATGATCAAGTATTCTTACTTGGCTCCTAAGTCAATATACTCATATATAGAAGACTCCTTCATTGCGAAAGTGCTTGTTAGATGCTAGTGGGTTTATGCATGTTTGCCATGTTTTCATTTGACATCTTATTGTGTGAGCAGGTTGGTTTGCATTTATTTACTCATTCGAGGATATCCAACTGTTGCTATTTGGCTTCTGATTTTTCATTTTCCAATTGGATATAAAAGAATGCCTATGACCCTTCCTCTAGCTAACTATGCTTTCTCACGTCATATTCTATTCATGCTGCATCAAAATTTTGAACAAGTACTTTTTGATCTCTCTGTGTGAGGAGCACTCGGAGTTCCGTATCGACAAAGGACTGGCCCTTAAAACCTCCCAAGTGCATCTCGATGGAACCAACTCACAAATCTTGGTCTGTCCGAATGCCTAGGGTTGATCTGGTTTTCAATCTCGGTACTATCGATTCCATATTCTCGGTTACATCGAGTTTCCCTGTCAGCTGATAGTTGAGAAACTCGGTGACACCGAAAATTTAGAATCGGCATTACCAACAGTGAAGGGTATATATGTGGTGGACCCCGACGCTTGGAAATTCTAGCTTCAAACGTCGCGCCCCAAAACCCTAAGCTGCCATTCCGAAGACCACTCGTCATTGCCTTGCATCCCCGAGCGTCTCTATCGTTGGAATCCCCGCCGTCGACACCTACACCATCGTCGCCGCTGTAGCGGATCTATCGGAAATTTAGGGTATGGATTCGGCCCCTTCTTGTGATCCACCTTATGATTTACACATATTAGGGTTTCTTCTTCGTCTAGCCACTATTTGAGATCGTTCTATACACAAGAAAATTCCTTTAGATAGCGAAAGATTTATTTTCTAGGGTTTGTCGTTCGCCCGATGAAACTTGGTGGAACCGAAGTGAACAAATCGGTGTCACCGATTTGCTCTCTGTGCTGCTAACAACTATCTCGGTGAAACCAAGTACTCCTTTTCGGTCTCACCGAACGGAGTGCCAAGTTTTTGTTAATGAGAAACTCAATCTCGATAGCACCGATATTTTTGCTTCGGCTATACCAATTTTCATGTGATAGAATGCAAACCTTGAAAATATTTTGTTCAAACTTTCAAAAACTGTATGTTTTGTGATGACTTATCCTATTCCACTCTTCTCAACTCTATTCACAGGGTCAGATATGTCAGGTTCAAAGGATAGCCAAAACTTGCAGGAGCAAACCATTGATCTGAGTTCAGGCACTAGCCCTGAGTCCAGCTCCTTTTTAGATCCAGGCACCCCTAGTTCTCATGGGTTGCCCAAGGCTACTACAAGGACTAGGAAGAGACTGAATTCTAATGAGGACGATTCAGACTTTGTGTCATAGGAGTTACTTTCTAAGAAGCAAGAGAAGAAATTAGCAAATGAGGCCACCTCATCCAGGAGGGTGGTCAGCAAAACTTATGCACCTACAGAGACAATGAGAGCACCTGAGAGTGCCAGGGCTACCATAACTATTGAGCCCCCCAGGGAAGTCTTTGCCTAAGAAGGCAAGAGAAAAGAAGGCCAGGAAGAGGATCATTCATGTGACTGTCAGGTCTACCTCAATGTATGACGATCCAGAGGAGGCTGCTGGTGCTGCTGCTGAGGAGGAGCAGGAGGAAGAGCATGTTCTGAAGGCCCCTCCCAAGAAGAAACAAAAGAAGCTATTGGCAGATGCTATGCCAAAGCTAGGTCCCTCCAAGAGCACCAAGTCTGCACCTAAGAAGGTTGCTACAAGGAAGTCCTAGAGGACTACCAGAGACATTCCAGCTATTGAGAAGAACAAAGGATCTACTTTCAGAGAAGCTGATGATGCTATGATAGCTTTGATGAATCTTAGACCTCACTTTCCTAAACACAATGCGACTCATCCAATTGTTGAGGATATGAAGAAGAGGAAGGATTCTGGTTTGAGGGCATGGATAGCTATTGATCCATATGCCCATAGGAGAAAAACTGCGGTGGACTATAGGTTGTACACCAAGGAACAATAAGATTTCTATGATACAATCTTGCTTGACAAGAGTCCAGTTGTGAGTGATATGAGATATGTTGACTGGAAGTACATCAAGGCTAATGAGAACTATTTCGCATGTGTTCAAGACAACTTTCACTACATTGGGAGAGTGAATACCAGCCCTTAGTGGGCTGGTGGAAGTCCCACACAAGGCCCATGTGGCTGGAAAGAAAAGCCCAAAGAGAAAAAGGTGGAAAAAGGCAAAAAGCAAAAATAAGGAGGAGTCCTAGTCCTACTAGGATTGGAGGATTCCTCCTCCAATCCTCCTTGGTTCGGCCGACCCAAGGGCTGGCTCCTTGGGAGCCAAGCCTCCTCCTCCTCTCCTCCTATATATACTAGAGGGTTTTATGGTTTTGGCATCAGATTTTCAGCCACGTGCTACCCGTTCCTCCAGTGCATAGTTTCTCCTCTAGATCGGATTTCTGCAGTGCTTAGGCGAAGACCTGCCGGAATTGCTCCACCACCATCGCCGCGGCGCCGTCACACTACCGGAGAACTCGTCTACCTCTTCGCTCCCTCTTGCTGGATCAAGAAGGCGGAGATCGTCATCGAGCTGTACATGTGCTGCACGCGGAGGTGCCGTCCGTTCGGCGCTAGATTGGAAGGACCGTGATCAAGATCACGAGACGTATCGTGATGAGTTTGCGGGACAGATCGTGATGAGTTCGCGGGACAGATCGTGATGAGTTTGCGGGACGGATCGTGATTGGATCGCGGGACGGATCATGATGAGATCGTGGAATGCTCGGCGATTTGGATCGCGAAGACGTTCGACTACACCAACCGCATTTCTTAATGCTTCCCGCTTAGCGATCTACAAGGGTATGTAGATCCACTCTTCATCTTGTAGATGCTCGTCACCATGGGTAGGTCTTGCGTGAAAGTAGAAAAAAATTTGTTTCCCATGTGACATTCCCCAACAGTGGTATCAGAGCTAGGTCTATGTGTAGATGAGATCTCGAGTAGAACACAAAGAGTTTGTGGGCGTTGATGCTTAGACTGCTTCCTCCCCTGGTCATGTTTTGGTTCAGCGGTATTGTGAGATGAAGCGGTCCAGACCAACATTACTCGTACGCTTACGAGAGACCGTTTCCCTCAACCGCAACTTGTTGCCTAGATGGCTTGTGGGTGCCAGTTTCTCTCACTTTAGTTGGATCAGATTCGACAAAGGCGGTCCTTGAGAAGGTTGAAAAGCAACTAGTGTATCACCATTGTGGTTTTTGCGTAGATGATAATTGTTCTTGCTAGATACCCGTAACAGCCACGTAAAACATGCAACAACAATTAGAGGACGTCTAACTTGTTTTTGCAGGGTATGTTGTGATGTGATATGGCCAATTACATGATGTGATATATGAGATGTATGAGATGATCATGTGATGTATAGATTATCACGACTTGCATGTTGACGAGTACGGCAACCGGCAGGAGCCATAGGGTTGTCTTTAATTATTGTATGACCCGCGTGTCAATCATTAATCACTATGTAATGCTTTACTTTATCGCTAAATGGTAGCAATAGTAGTAGAAGCATGTTGGGCACGACAACCCCGATGGCGAGACGTTGATGGATATCAAGATGATGGAGATCATGGTGTCGTGCTGGTGACGATGGAGATCATGTCGGTGCTTTCTAGATGGAGATAAAAAGCACAACTTCATGGCCATATCATGTCACTTATGATTTGCATGTGATGTTAATCCTTTTATGCACCTTGTTTTGCTTAGGACGACGATAGCATTATAAGGTGATCCCTCACTTAATTTCAAGATAAATTGTGTTTTCCCCGAGTGTGCGCCGTTGCGAAAGTTCATCGTGTCGAGACACCACGTGATGATCGGGTGTGATAGACTCTACATTCACATACAACGGGTGCAAGCCAGTGTTGCACATGTAGAACACTCGGGTTAAACTTGACGAGCCTAGAATGTACAGACATGGCCACGGAACACAAGAGACCAAAAGGTTGAACATGAGTCATATAGTAGATATGATCAACATAATGATGTTCACCATTGAAACCACCTCAACTCACATGATGATCGGACTCGAGTTGGTGAATTTGGATCATGTATCACTCGGATGACCGGAGGGATGTCAATTTGAGTAGAAGGTCTTAAGTAATATGATTAATTGAACTCATTATCATGAACATAGTCAGTAGTGTCTTTGCAAAATTATGTTGTAGATTATTAGCTCACGCTGTAGCTCCCTTGAATTTTTATATGTTCCTAGAGAAATAGAGTTGAAAGTTGATGGTAGCAATATTGCGGACTGGCTCCATGATGTGAGGATTGTCCTCATTGCTACACAGAAGGCTTATGTCCTTAATGCACCGCTCGGTGCGCCAACCCCTCTCGCGTCGTTTGTAGATGTTGTGAACATCTGACAGGCACATTCTACGGACTACTTGATAGTTTTGTGCTTCATGCATTACGGCTTAGAATTGAGGCTCTGAAACGTTTTGAACATCACGGAACATATGAGATGTTCTAAGAGCTGAAATTAGGACCTCAGGCTCATGCCGGGTTGGGAGATATGAGATCTCCAACAAGATTCTTTGCCAGTAATATGAAAGAGAATAGCTCAATCGTTGAGCATATGCTCAGATTTTTTGGGAGCTACAATCGGTTGAATCGAGTGGGAGTTGATCTTCCAGATAAGATAGTGATTGATATAGTTCTCCAAGTCACTCTCACTAAGCTACTAGAACTTGGTGATGAACTATAAAATGCCGGGGATAGAAATAATGATCCCTGAGTTGCTCGCGATGTTTGACACCACGAAGGTAGAAATCAAGAAGGAGCGTCAAGTGTTGATGGTTAGTCAAACCACTAGTTTCGAGAAGGGCTGGAGCAAGGAGGGAAACTTCATGGACAGCAAGTCAGTTGCTGCTCCAGTGAAGCAACCCAAAGTTGAACCCAAACCCGAGACTAAGTGCTTAGATTATGAGGAGAGCGGTTGCTGAAGCGGAACAACCCTAGATACTTGGTAGATAAGAAGGCTGGCAACGTCGATAGAAGTATATTTGTTATACGTGTTATTGATGTGTACCTTGCTAGTACTCCTAGTAGCACCTGGGTATTGGATACCGGTTCGATTGCTAAATTTTAGTAACTCGAAGTAAAAGCTACGGAATAAACGGAGACTAGCTAAGTGTGAGGTGACGATGTGTGTTGGAAATGTTTCCAAGGATGATGTGATCAACATCGCAAGCTCTCTCTACCTTCGGGATTAGTGACGAACCTAAATAAATGTTATTTGGTGTTTTGCGTTGAGCATGAACGTGATTAGATTGTGTTTATTGCAATAGGGTTATTCATTTAAGTTAGAGAATAATGGTTATTCTATTTACATGAATAATCCCTTCAATGGTCATGCACCCAGTGAGAATGGTTTGTTGAATCTTGATCGTAGTAATACGTATGTTCATAACATTGATGCCAAAAGATACAAAGTTAATTATGATAGTACCACATCCTTGTGGAACTGCCGGTAAATGTCATATTGGTGTAAACCGCATGAAGAAACTCCATGCGGATGGATCTTTGGACTCATTCGATTTCGAATCGGTTGAGACATGCGAACCATGCCTCTTGGGCACGATTACAAAGGGCCCCGTTTTCTAGTTTGATGGAGCGAGCAAGTGATTTATTGGAAATGATACATGTTGATGTATGCAGTCCAATGACTCTTGTAGCATGCGGTGGATATCGTTATTTTCTTACCTTCACTGATGATTTGAGTAGATAATGGTGTATCTTTACTTAATGAAATGCAAGTCTGAATCGTTTGAAAAAGTTCAAGCAAATTCACAGTGAAGTTTAAGATCATCGTGACAAGAAGATAAAATGTCTGAGTTACGAGTTTGGTATACAACTTATGACAATGTGAAAGTTGTTTCACAACTCACGCCACCTGGAACACCATAGTGTGATGGTGTGTCCGAACGTCCTAGTCATGCTCTATTGGATATGGTGCGAATTGTGATGTCTCTTATCCTTTTACCACTATCGTTATGGGGTTATTCATTAGAGACAACTACATTCACTTTAAATAGGGCACCATCTAAATCCATTGAGATGACACGATATGGTTTGGCAGAAACCTAGGCTGATATTGGGAACGTTGCATGGGAAATAAAAAATTTCCTACGCACACGCAAGATCTATCCATGGTGATGAGCATCTACGAGAGGGAGAGTGGATCTACATGCCCTTGTAGATCGCTAAGCAGGAAGCATCAAGAAACGCGGTTGGTGTAGTCGAACGTCTTCGTGATCCAAATCGCCGAGCATCCCATGATCTCATCATGATCCATCCCGCGATCTCACCACGATCCGTCCCGCGATCTTGCATGATCCATCTCGCAATCTTGATCACGGTCCTTCCGATCTAGCGCCGAACAGATGGCACCTCCGCGTTCAGCACACGTACAGCTTGTTGACGATCTCTACTGTCTTGATCCAGCAAGAGGGAGTGGAGAGGTAGAAGAGTTCTCCGGCAGCATGACGGCGCTGCAGCGATGGTGGTGGAGCTATTCCGGCAGGGTTTCGCCTAAGCACTGCAGAAAACCGATCTAGAGGAGAAACTATGCACTAGAGGAACAGGTAGCACGTGGCTGAAAATTCTGTGCCAAAACCATAAAATCCTCTAGTATATATAGGAGCAGAGGAGGAGGAGTCTTGGATGCCAAAAATCCAGCCCTTGGGTCGACCAAAGTGGGGAGGAGAGGAGGACTCCTCCTCCAATCCTAGTAGGACTAGGATTCCTCCTTTTTTGGCCTTTTTCCACCTTTTTCCCTTTGGGCTTTTTCTCCCAGCCACATGGGCCTTGTGTGGGACTTCCACCAGCCCACAAAAGGCCGGTATTTACTCTCCCACATCCCATGAATCCTCTTGGGTCGAAATACCCCTCCCGGTGGTCTCCCGGTACACTACCGGCACTCCCGGTACATTACCGATTAGCCCGAAACTTTTCTGGTGACCAAAATGGGACTTCTTATATATCAATCTTTACCTCCGGACCATTCCAGAACTCCTAGTGATGTCCAGGATCTCATCTGGGACTACAAACAACCTTCGGTCACCACCATACGTAACTCTATACTACCAAAACGTCACCGAACCTTAAGTGTGCAGACCCTGCGGGTTCGAGAACTATGTAGACATGACCGAGAGACCTCTACGGTCAATAACCAATAGCGGGACCTGGATGCCCATATTGGTTCCTACATATTCTACGAAGATCTTTATCGGTCGAACCTCTATGTCAAGGATTCAGTTAATCCCGTACGATGTTCCCTTTGTTCTTCGGTATGTTACTTGCCCGAGATTCGATCATCGGTATCTCCATACCTAGTTCAACCTCGTTACCAGCAAGTCTCTTTACTCATTCCGTAATACAAGATCCCACAACTAACACTTAGTCACATTGATTGCAAGGCTTATTGTGATGTTGTATTACCGAGTGGGCCCTGAGATACCTCTCCGTCACACGGAGTAACAAATCCCAGTCTTGATCCATGCCAACTCAACAGACACGCTCGGAGATACCTGTAGAGCACCTTTATAGTCACCCAGTTACGTTGCGACGTTTGATACACACAAGGCACTCCTTCGAAGTCCGTGAGTTGCATGATCTCATGGTCATAGGAACATATACTTGACATGCTGAAAACAGTAGCAATAAACTAACACGATCATATGCTACGTTTGTAGTTTGGGTCTTGTCCATCACATCATTCTCCTAATGATGTGATCCCGTTATCAAATGACATCACATGTCAATGGCTAGGATACCTTGATCATCTTTGATCAACGAGCTTGTTCACTAGAGGCATACTAGGGACAGAGTGTTGTCTATTTATCCACACATGTAATGTGTTTCCATTCAATACAATTATAGCATGGATAATAAACGATTATCATGAACAAGGAAATATTATAATAACTAATTTATTATTGCCTCTAGGGCATATTTCCAACAGTCTCCCACTTGCACTAGAGTCAATAATCTAGTTCACATCACCATGTGATTCGCATGGTTATGAATCTAACACCCAATGAGTTCTGGGGCTCGATCATGCTATGCATGTGAGAGAGGTCTTATAGTCAATGGGTCTGCAACATTCAGATCCGTGTGTTCTTTGCAAATCCGTATGTCAAACTGTAAACACTGCTACCACACTTCACTTGGTACTATTCCAAATGGCTGCTCCACTATACGTATCCAGATTGCCACTACGAGTTATCCGAATTGGTTTTAAAGCTTGCATCGACATAACTCTTTATTACGAATTCTTTATCACCTCCATAATCGAGAAACATCTCCTTAGTTCTTTAGTTACTAAAGATATTCTTGACCGTTGTCCAGTGATTCACTCCTGGATCACTGTTGTACCGCTTGACGGACTCATGGCAAGGCACACACAGGTGCGGTACACAACATGGCATACTATACACAGCCCATGGCCAAGGCATAGGGGACGACATTTGTCCTTTCTCTTTCTTCTGTCGTGGTCGAGCTTTGAGTCTCACTCAACTTCATACCTTACAAAGCAGGTGAGAACACTTCTCTCTGACTGATCCATTTTGAACTCTTTCAAAATCTTGTCAAGCATTTTGATCTATCTCTATAGATCTTGATGCTCAACAATTAGTTAGCTTTATCCAGGTCTTCCTTTAAAAATCACTTTTCAAACAACCATTTAAGCTTTCCAGAAATTCTATATTATTTCCGATCAACTATATGTCAACCACATATACTTATAAAAAATTCTATAGTGCTCCCACTCACTTTATTGTATGTACAAGTTTCTCGTAAACTTTGTATAAACTACAAACTTTGATCACCTCATCGAAGTGTATATTCCAACTCCAAGATGCTTGCTTCAGTCTATAGAAGGATCCCTAAAGCTTGCACACCTTTTAGCATCCTTAGGACTGACAAAACCTTCTGGTTGTATCACATACAAGCTTTCCTCAAGCAAACCGTTAAGGAAACGACGTTTTGACATCCATCTGCAAGATTTTTGACAACCAATTGAAAAATGCAGCAACTGCTAACATAATTCCAACAGACTTTAGCATTGATACGAGTGAGAAAGTCTCATCGCAGTCAACTCCTTGAACTTGCCAGAAACTTCTTTGCGACAAGTCGAGCTTTATAAATGGTGACATTCACCATCAGCGCCCATCTTCATTTTAAAGATCCATTTGTACTCAACGACCTGCCGTCCAACGAGCAAGTCTACCAAAGTCTATACTTGGTTTTCATACATGGATCCTTTCTCGGATTTCATGGCCTCTAACCATTTGTCGGAATCCGGGCCCATCATCGCTTCTCCTTAGTTCATAGGTTCATTGTTGTCCAACAACATGACCTCCAAGACAGGGTTGTCGTACCGCTCAGGAGCAGTACACATCCTTGTCGACCTACGAGGTTTGATAGTAACTTGATACGAAGCTTCATGATCATCATCATTTACTTCCTCTTCAACTGATGAAGGTTCCACAGAAACATCTTTCTGCGCTGCGCTACTCTCTCGTTGAAACAAAGGTTCAACAACCTCATCAAGTTCTATCTTCCTCCCACTCAATTCTTTCAAGACAAACTCTTTCTCGAGAAACGACCCGTTTTTACCAACAAACACTTTATGCTTGGATCTGAGATAGAAGGTTCACCCAAATGTTCTTAGGGTATTCTATGAAGTCCGCTTTTGGGTTTGAGCTCATTAGGTGAAAACATTTTTCACATAAGCGTCGCAGAGCCAAACATTAAGAAATGACAGCTTAGATTTCTATCAAACCATAATTCATATGGTGTCATCTCGATGGATTTAGATGGTGCCCTATCTAAAGTGAATGTAGTTGTCTCTAATGCATAACCCCAAAATTATAGTAGAAAAAACGACAAGAGACATCATAGCACGCACCATATCCAATACAACATGACTCTGACGTTCGGACACGCCATCACACTATGGTGTTCCAGGTGGCGTGAGTTGTGAAACAACTTTCATATTGTCTAAAGTTGCATGCCAAACTCACAACTCGGATATTCACCTCCACGATCATATCGCAGACATTTCTATCTTTTTGTCACGATGATCTTAAACTTCACTCTGAATGTGCTTGAACCTTTCAAACGATTCAGACCTGTGTTTCATTAAGTAAATATCCACTATATCTACTCAAATCATCAGTGAAGGTAAGAAAATAACAACATCCACCGCATGCTACAAGACTCATTGGATTGCATACATCAACATGTATCATTTCCAATAAACCACTTCCCCGCTCCATCAATCCGGAAAACGGGGTCTTTAGTCATCTTGCCCAAAAGGCATGGTTCGCATGTCTCAACTGATTCGAAATCGAATGAGTCCAAAATTCCATCAACATGGAGTTTCCTCATGCGCTTTATACCAATATGACATTTAGCGGCAGTGCCCCAAGTATGTGGTACTATCATTATTAATTTTGTATCTTTTGGCATCATTGTTATAAACATGTGTATTACCACGATCAAGATTTCAACAAACCATTCTCACTGGGTGCATGACCATTGAAGGTATTATTCATGTAAACAGAATAACCATTATTCTCTAATTTAAAAGAATAATCGTGTTGCAATAAACACGATCTAATCATGTTCATGCTTAACGCAAATACCAACAACATTTAGGTTTGTCGCTAATCCCGAAGGTAGAGAGAGCGTGCGATGTTGATCACATCATCCTTGGAAACATTTCCAACACACATCGTCACCTCACACTTAGCCAGTCTCTGTTTATTCCGTAGCTTTTACTTCATGTTTCTAAAATTTAGCAATCGAACCGGTATCCAATACCCAGGTGCTACTAGGAGTACAAGCAAGGTACACATTAATAACACGTATATCAAATGTACTTCTATCAACATTGCCAGCCTTCAAATCTACCAAGTATCTAGGGTTGTTTCACTTCAGCGACCTCTCTCCTCATAATTGAAGCACTTAGTCTCGGGTTTGGGTTCAACTTTGGGTTGCTTCAATGGAGCAGCAACTGACTTGCCATCCATAAAGTTTCCCTCCTTTCCTTTGCCCTTCTCGAAACTAGTGGTTATACTAACCATCAACACTTGATGCTCCTTCTTGATTTCTACCTTCGCGGTGTCAAACATCGCGAACAGCTCAGGGATCATTAATTCTATCCCTAGAATTTTATAGTTCATCACCAAGTTCTAGAAGCTTAGTGATAGTGACTTGGAGAACTATTTCAATCACTATCTTATCTGGAAGATCAACTCCCACTCGATTCAAGCGATTGTAGCACCCAGGCAATCTGAGCACATGCTGAACGATTGAGCTATTCACTTTCATCCTGCAGGCAAAGAATCTTGTTGGAGATCTCATATCTCGCAACACGGGCACGAGCCTGAGATCCTAATTTCAGCTCTTAGAAACATCTCATATGTTCCATGATGTTCAAAACGTTTTGGAGCCTCAATTCTATGCCATAATGCATGATGCACTAAACTATCAAGTAGTCATCAGAACGTGCCTGTCACATGTTCACAACATCTACAGACGACGCTAGAGGGGTTGGCGCACCGAGTGATGCATTAAGGACATAAGCCTTCCGGGCAGCAATGAGGACAATCCTCAGATCACGAACCCAGTCTGCAATATTGCTACCATCATCTTTCAACTCTATTTCTCTAGGAAAATATAAAAATTCAAGGGAGCTACAGCGTGAGCAAGTAATCTATAACATATTTGCAAAGGCACTACTGACTATGTTCATGATAATGAGTTCAATTAATCATATTACTGAAGAACTCCCACTCAAATTGATATCCCTCGAGTCATTCGAGTGATACATCATCATGTTAAGGTGGCTACAATGGTGAACATCATCATGTTGATCATATCTACTATATGACTCATGTTCGACCTTTTGGTCTCTTGTGTTTTGAGGCCATGTCTCTGCATGCTAGGCTCGTCAAGTTTAACCCGAGTGTTCTGCATGTGCAACACTGGCTTGCACCCATTGTATGTGAACGTAGAGTCTATCACACCCGATCATCACGTGGTGTCTCAACACGACGAACTTTCGCAACGGTGCACACTCGGGGAGAACACAATTTATCTTGAAATTAAGTGAGGGATCACCTTATAATGCTATCGTCATCCTAAGCAAAACAAGGTGCATAAAAGGATTAACATCACATGCAAATCATAAGTGACATGATATGGCCATGAACTTGTGCTCTTGATCTCCATCTAGAAAGCACCGGCATGATCTCCATCGTCACCGGCACGACACCATGATCTCCATCATCTTGATCTCCATCAACGTGTCGCCATCGCGGTTGTCGCGCCCAACATGCTTCTACTACTATTGCTACTATAGCGATAAAGTAAAGCATTACATAGTGCTTAATGATTGACACACAGGTCATACAATAATTAAAGACAACCTTATGGCTCCTGTCGGTTGCCGTACTCATCGACATGCAAGCTGTGATAATCTATACATCACATGATCATCTCATACATCACGTATATCACATCATGTAATTGGCCATATCATATCACAACATACCCTGCAAAAACAAGTTAGTCGTCCTCTAATTGTTGTTGCATGTTTTACGTGGTTGCTACGGGTATCTAACAAGAACAATTCTCACCTACGCAAAAACCACAACGGTGATACAATAGTTGCTTTTCAACCTTCTCAAGGACCGCCTTTGTCGAATCCAATCCAACTAAAGTGAGAGAAACTGGCACCCGCAAGCCATCTATGCAACAAGTTGTGGTCGAGGGAACCGGTCTCTCATAAGCGTACGAGTAATGTTGGTTCGGGCTGCTTCATCTCACAATACCGCTGAACCAAAATCCGACCAAGGGAGGAAGAAATCTAAGCATAAATGCCCACAAACCTTTTGTGTTCTACTCGAGATCTCATCTACACATAGACCTAGCTCATGATGCCACTGTTGGGAAACGTTGCATGGGAAACAAAAATTTTCCTACGCACACGCAAGATCTATCCATGGTGATGAGCATCTATGAGAGGGAGAGTGGATCTACATACCCTTGTAGATCTCTAAGCAGGAAGCGTTAAGAAACGCGGTTGGTGTAGTTGAACGTCTTCGCGATCCAAATCGCCGAGCGTCCCGCGATCTCATCACGATCCGTCCCGCGATCCAATCACGATCCGTCCCGCGAACTCATCACGATCCGTCCCACAATCTCATCACGATCCATCTCGCTAACTCATCACGATCCGTCCCGCGATCTCATCACGATCTGTCCCGCGATCTCTCACGATCCGTCTCGCAATCTTGATCACGGTCCTTCCGATCTAGCGCCGAATGGATGGCACCTCCGCGTTCAGCACACGTACAGCTTGATGACGATCTCCGCCGTCTTGATCCAGCAAGAGGGAGCGGAGAGGTAGAAGAGTTCTCCGGCAGCATGATGGCGCTGTGGCGATGGTGGTGGAGCTATTCCGGCAGGGCTTCGCCTAAGCACTACAGAAAACCGATCTAGAGGAGAAACTATGCACTAGAGGAACGGGTAGCACATGGCTGAAAATTCTGTGCCAAAACCCTAAAATACTCAAGTATATATAGGAGGAGAGTAGGAGGAGTCTTGGCTGCCAAAAAGCCATCCCTTGGGTCGACCAAAGTGGGGAGGAGAGGAGGACTCCTCCTCCAATCCTAGTAGGACTAGGATTCCTCCTTTTTTTGGCCTTTTTCCACCTTTTTCCCTTTGGGCTTTTTCTCCCAGACGCATGGGCCTTGTGTGGGACTTCCACCAGCCCACAAAAGGCTGGTATTTACTATCCCCCAGCCCATGAAGCCTCTTGGGTCGAAATACCCCTCCCTGTGGTCTCCCGGTACACTCCCGGCACTCCCGGTACATTACCGATTAGCCCGATACTTTTCCGACGACCAAAATGGGACTTCTAATATATCAATCTTTACCTCCAGACCATTCCGGAGCTCCTCGTGACGTCCGAGATCTCATCCGGGACTCTTAACAACCTTCGGTCACCACCATACATAACTCTATACTACCAAAACGTCACCGAACCTTAAGTGTGCAGACCCTACGGGTTCGAGAACTATGTAGACATGACCGAGACACCTCTACGGTCAATAACCAATAGCGGGACCTGGATGCCCATATTGGTTCCTACATATTCTATTAAGATCTTTGTCGGTCGAACCTCTATGTCAAGGATTCAGTTAATCCCGTACGATGTTCCCTTTGTTCTTCGGTATGTTACTTGCCCGAGATTCGACCGTCGGTATCTCCATACCTAGTTCAACCTCGTTACCGGAAAGTCTCTTTACTCGTTCCGTAATACAGGATCCCACAACTAACACTTAGTCACATTGCTTGCAAGGCTTATGTGATGTTGTATTATAGAGTGGGCCCTGAGATACCTCTCCGTCACACGGAGAAACAAATCCCAGTCTTGATGCATGCCAACTCAACAGACACTCTCGGAGATACCTGTAGAGCACCTTTATAGTCACCCAGTTACGTTGCGAAGTTTGATACACACAAGGCACTCCTACGATGTCCGTGAGTTGCATGATCTCATGGTCATAGGAACATATACTTGACATGCAGAAAACAGTAGCAATAAACTAACACGATCATATGCTATGTTTGTAGTTTGGGTCTTGTCCATCACATCATTCTCCTAATGATGTGATCCCATTATCAAATGACATCACATGTCAATGGCTAGGAAACCTTGACCATCTTTGATCAACGAGCTAGTTCACTAGAGGCATACTAGGGACAGAGTGTTGTCTATTTACCCACACATATAATGTGTTTCCATTCAATACAATTATAGCATGGATAATAAACAATTATCATGAACAAGGAAATGTTATAATAACTAATTTAGTATTGCCTCTAGGGCATATTTCCAATAGCTGACATTTCTTAATCTTTGGGGCTGCGACGTTTGTGTGGAAAATGTTTTCACCTAATGAGCTCGAACCCAAAGCGGACAAATGCATCTTCATAGATTACCCTAAGAACAGTTGGGTGAACCTTCTATCTCAGATCCAAGCAAAAAGTGTTTGTTGCTAAAACGGGTCCTTTCTCGAGAAGAAGTTTCTCTCGAAAGAATTGAGTGGGAGGAAGATAGAACTTGATAAGGTTGTTGAACCTTTGTTTCAACCAGAGAGTAGCGCAGCGCAGGAAGATGTTTCTGTGAAGCCTATGTTAGTTGAAGAGGAAGTTAATGATGATGATCATGAAGCTTCGGATCAAGTTACTATCAAACTTCGTAGGTCGACAAGGGTGTGTACTGCTCCTGAGCGGTACGACAACCCTATGTTGGAGGTCATGTCGTTGCACAACAATGAACCTACGAGCTATGGAGAAGCAATGATGGTTCCGGATTCCTAAAAATGGTTAGAGGTCATGAAATCCGAGAAAGAATCCATGTATGAAAACCAAGTATAGACTTTGGTAGACTTGCTCGTCGGACGGCAGGTTGTTGAGTACAAATGGACCTTTAAGATGAAGACAGACGCTGATGGTGAATGTCACCATTTCTAAAGCACGACTTGTCGCAAAGAAGTTTTTGCCAAGTTCAAGGAGTTGACTGCGATCAGACTTTCTCACTCATAGCGATGCTAAAGTCTGCTGGAATTATATTAGCAGTTGTTGCATTTTTCAATTATGAAATCTGGCAGATGGATGTCAAAACATTGTTTCCTTCTTTAAGGAAAGGTTGTATGAGATACAACGAGAAGGTTTTGTCAGTCCTAAGGATGCTAAAAGGTGTGCAAGCTTCAGTGATCCTTCTATGGACTGAAGCAAGCATCTCAGAGTTGGAATATACACTTTGATGAGGTGATCAAAGTTTTGTAGTTTATACAATGTTTACGAGAAACTTGTATTTACAATAAACTGAGTGGGAGCACTATAGAATTTCTGATAAGTATATGTGGATGACATATTGTTGATCGAAAGTAATGTAGAATTTCTGGAAAGCATAAATGGTTGTTTGAAAAGTGATTTTTGAAGGAAGACCTGGATAAAGCTACCTAATTGTTGACCATCAAGATCTATGGAGATAGATCAAGATGCTTGATGAGACTTTCAATGAGTACATACCTTCACAAGATTTTGAAAGAGTTCAAAATGGATCAGTCAGAAAAAGAGTTCTCGCCTGATTTGTAAGGTGTGAAGTTGAGCGACACTCAAAGCTCGACAACGACAGAAGAAAGAGAAAGGACGAACATCATCCCCTATGTTGTAGCCATAGGCTCTATATTATGCCATGATGTGTACCGCACCTGGTGTGTGCCTTGCCATGAGTCCGTCAAGGGGTACAAGAGTGATCCAGGAGTGGATCACTGGACAGCGGTCAATATTATCCTTAGTGACTAAAAAACTAAGGAAATGTTTCTCGATTATGGAGGTAATAAAGGGTTCTTCGTAAAGAGTTACGTCGATGCAAGCTTTAACACTAATCCGGATAACTCTTAGTAGCAATCCGGATACATATAGTGGAGCAGCCATTTGGAATAGTACCAAGTGGAGTGTTGTAGCAGTGTTTACAGTTTGACATAGAGTTTTGCAAAGTACACTCGGATCTGGATGTCACAGACCCGTTGGCTATAAGACCTCTCTCACATGCAAAGCATGATCGAGCCCCAGAACTCATTGGGTGTTAGATTCATAACAATGCGAATCGCATGGTGATGTGAACTAGATTATTGACTCTAGTGCAAGTGGGAGACTGTTGGAAATATGCCCTAGCGGCAATAATAAATTAGTTATTATCATATTTCCTTGTTCATGATAATCGTTTATTATCCATGCTATAATTGTATTAATCGGAAACTCAGATACATGTGTGGATACATAGACAACACCATGTCCCTATTATGCCTCTAATAGACTAGCTCGTTGATCAAAGATGGCTATGGTTTCCTAGTCATGGACATGAGATGTCATTTGACAACGGGATCACGTCATCAGGAGAATGATGTGATGGACAAGACCCAAACTACAAACGTAGCATATGATTGTGTTAGTTTATTGCTACTGTTTTCTGCATGTCAAGTATTTGTTCCTATGACCATGAGATCATTTAACTCACTGACATATGCCTCTAATAGACTAGCTCGTTGATCAAAGATGGCTATGGTTTCCTAGTCATGGACATGAGATGTCATTTGACAATGGGATCACGTCATCAGGAGAATGATGTGATGGACAAGACCCAAACTACAAACGTAGCATATGATCGTGTTAGTTTATTGCTACTGTTTTCTGCATGTCAAGTATTTGTTCCTATGACCATGAGATCATTTAACTCACTGACACCGGAGGAGTGCCTTGTGTGTATCAAATGTTGTAACGTAACTGGGTGACTATAAAGGTGCTCTACAGGTATCTCTGAGGGTGTCTGTTGGGTTGGCATGGATCAAGACTGGGATCTGTTACTTCGTGTGACGGAGAGGTATCTCAGGGCCCACTCGGTAATACAACATCACAATAAGCCTTTCAAGCAATGTGACTAAGTGTTAGTCACGGGATCTTGTATTAAAGAACGAGTAAAGAGACTGGCCGGTAACGAGGTTGAACTAGGTATGGAGATACCAACGATCGAATCTCGGGCAAGTAACATACCGAAGAACAAAGGGAACATCATACAGGATTAACTGAATCCTTGACATAGAGGTTTGACCGATAAAGATCTTCGTGGAATATGTAGGAACCAATATGAGCATCCAGGTCCCGCTATTGGTTATTGACCGTAGAGGTGTCTCGGTCATGTCTACATAGTTCTCGAACCCGCAGGGTCTGCACACTTAAGGTTCGGTGACGTTTTGGTAGTATAGAGTTATGTATTGTGGTAACCGAAGGTTGTTCGGAGTCCCGGATGAGATCCTGGACGTCACGAGGATCCCCGCAATAGTCTAGAGGTAAAGATTGATATATAGGAAGTCCTGTTTTGGTCACCGGAAAAGTTTCGGGCTCATCGGTAGTGTACCAGGAGTGCCGGTAGTGTACCGGGAGACCATTAGGAGGGGTATTTCGACCCAAGAGGATGCATGGGCTGTGGGAGAGTAAATACCAGCCCTTAGTGGGCTGGTGGAAGTCCCACACAAGGACCATGTGGCTGGGAAGAAAATCCCAAAGAGAAAAAGTTGGAAAAAGGCAAAAAGGCAAAAATAAGGAGGAGTCCTAGTCCTACTAGGATTGGAGGAGGAATCCTCCAATCCTCCTTGGTTCGGCTGACCCAAGGGCTGGCTCCTTGGGAGCCAAGCCTCCTCCTCCTCTCCTCCTATATATACTAGAGGGTTTTAAGGTTTGGCCCCAGATTTTTAGCTACGTGCTACTCGTTCCTCAAGTGCATAGTTTCTCCTCTAGATCAGATTTCTACAGTGCTTAGGCAAAGCCCTGCCGGAATTGCTCCACCACCATCGCCGCGGCGCCGTCATGCTGCCGGTGAACTCGTCTACTTATCCACTCCCTCTTGCTGAATCAAGACGGCAGAGATCGTCATTGAGCTATACGTGTACTGAACGCGGAGGTGTCGTCCGTTTGGTGCTACATCGAAAGGACCGTGATCAAGATCACGAGACAAATCATGATGAGTTCACGGGACGGATCGTGATGAGTTTGTGGGATGGATCATGATGAGTTCGCGGGATGGATCGTGATGAGATCGCGGGACGCTCGGCTATTTGGATCGCGAAGACGTTCGACTACACCAACCGCGTTTCTTAACGCTTCCCGCTTAGTGATCTACAAGGGTATGTAGATCCACTCTCCCTCTCGTAGATTCTCATCACCATGGATAGGTCTTGCGTGAACATAGGAAATTTTTTCTTTCCCATGTGACGTTCCCCAACAAGGAGATCGCCTACTTCATGGAGATCTACCCATAGTGAGGCTCGTCCTTCATGGATGGGAGCCGTTATGGAATAGTCAAGGTTGCTTCTTTGTGGAACCCTCCATGGGTAGAGCACTCCATGGACTCTCACGACCGTTACCCTCCGTGGGTTGAAGACTCCATAAATGTGGACGTAAGATAGCACCACCTATGGGAACCACGGGAAAAAAATCATCGTGTCTTCAAATTGCGTTTGATCTTCCTACCCTTCCTCCACTTACATGCTTGTCTTTACTTTCCACTGCAATACTCGTAGACATGCATGTGCAAGGTGTACTTGACTTGCTATGAATGTTAAAATCTGCCAAGACTTAAAATTGGGAAAAAAGTAGACTTTTAATTGGTCAAGTAGTCTAATCACCCCCCCTCTAGCAATACTTTTGATCCTACAATAGCCTAGGGATCATGTTTTCCATCTCAGGCATGTTTATAGTTCATGACGAAGCTCTAGCAGATCAACTCCCACTTGATTCAAGCGATTGTAGCACCCAGGCAATCTGAGCACATGCTCACTGACTAAGCTATTCTCCTTCATCTTGCATGCAAAGAATCTTGTTGGCGGTCTCATACCTCTCAACGCGGGTATGAGCCTGAAATTCCAATTCCAGCTCTTAGAACATCTCATATGTTATGTGACGTTCAAAACGTTTTTGGAGCCTCAATTCTAAGCCGTAATGCATGACACACTGAACTATCAAGTAATCATCAGAACGTGCCTGCTAGTTGTTCACAACATCTATAGATGATGCTCGAGGGGGTGGCACACTAAGCGGTGCATCAAGGACATAAGCCTTTTGTGCAGCAATGAGGACAATCCTCAGACCACGGACCCTGTTCGTGATAACCCACAAGTATAGGGGATCGCAACAGTTTTCGAGGGTAGAGTATTCAACCCAAATTTATTGATTTGACACAAGGGGAGCCAAAGAATATTCACGAGTACTTGCAGCTAAGTTGGCAATCAACCACACCTGAAGGACTTAATATCTACATCAAAGTATTCAGTAGGAACGTAATATGGAAGTAACGGTAATGATAGCAAAAGTATCAGTAGTAGTTTTATAGTGATTGTAAAAGTAGCAGCGGAGAAGTAACTTAGCAAGGATCAATATGTGGAAAGCTCGTAGGCAATGGATCGGTGATGGATAATTATGTTAGATAGCATTCATCATGCAACAGTTATAACATAGGGTGACACAGAACTAGCTCCAATTCATCAATGTAATGTAGGCATGTATTCTATATATAGTCATATGTGCTTATGGTAAAGAACTTGCATGACATGTTTTGTCCTACCCTCCCGTGGCAGCGGCGTCCTAATGGAAACTAAGGGATATTAAGGCCTCCTTTTAATAAAGAACCGGACAAAAGCATTAACACTTAGTGAATACATGAACTCCTCAAACTATGGTAATCACCGAAAAGAATCCCAGTTATTGTCACCCTGGGGGATACAGATCATAACTCGTAATAGGTGTCTACAACTTGCAAGATATAATCAAAAACACATATATATTCATGAAAACATAATAGGTTCATATCTGAAACCATGGCACTCAGGCCCTTGTGACAAGCATTAAGCATAGGAAATTCATAGCAACATCAACCTCAGAACATAGTGGATACTAGGGATCAAACCCTAACAAAACTAACTCAATTACACGATAAATCTCATCCAACCCATCACCGTCCAGCAAGCCTACAATGGGATTACTCATGAATGGCGGAGAGCATCATGGAATTGGTGATGAAGAATGGTTGGTGATGATGATGGCGTCGATTTTCCCTCTCCGGAGCCCAAAACGAACTCCGGATCTGGTCTCCCGAGGAAGAACAGGAGGTGGCGTCAGCTTCGTATCGTGAAACGTGATGAACTCTTCTCTCTGATTTTTGTTCTCCATGAATAGGGTTATATGGAGCTGGAGAGGAGATCGGAGGAGCCACGAGGGCCCCACAAGCCTGCTAGGCGCGGCCAGGGGGTGGCCACGACTAATAGGCTTGTGGCCTGCAGGTGACCTCCCTCTGGTTAATTCTTGCACCAGTATTTTTATTAAATAAAAAAATATTCTCCATAAATTTTTAGGACGATCCGACTACTTTTATTTCTGCACAAAAATAACACCAAGGCAATTCTGCTGAAAACAGCGTCAGTCCGGGTTAGTTCCATTCAAATCATGCAAATTAGAGTCCAAAACAAGGGCAAAAGAGTTTGGAAAAGTGGATACGATCGAGACGTATCAGTCCGCATTATTGCGACCATCATCTGTCAACTCTATTTTTCTCTAGGAACGTATCAAAATATAGGGGAGCTGTAGCACGAACTGTTGATCTACAACATAATTTGCAAAGACAACTTAGACTATGTTCATGATAATAGGTTCAATTAATCATATTACTTAAGAACTCCCACTCAAATTGACATCCCTCCGGTCATTCGGTTGCTACATGATCCAAATTCACCAACCCAAGTCTGATCATCATGTGAGATGATGTGGTTTCAATGGTGAACATCTCAATATTGATCATATCTACTATATGACTCATGTTCCACCTTTCGGTCTCTTGTGTTCCGAGGCCATGTTTGTACATGCTAGGCTCATCAAATTTAACCCGAGTGTTCCGCATGTGCAAAACTAGCTTGCACCCATTGTATGTGAACGAAGAGTCTATCACACCCGATCATCACGTGGTGCTTCGAAACGACAAACTTTCGCAGCGGTGCACACTCGGGAAGAACACAATTTTATCTTGAAATTTTAGTGAGGTATCACCTTATAATGCTACCGTTGTCCTATGCAAAATAAGATGCATAAAAGGATTAACATCACATGCAAATCATAAGTGACATGATATGGCCATGAACTTGTGCTTTTGATCTCCATCTCCAAAGCATTGACATGATCTCCATCGTCATCGGCATGACACCATGATATCCGTCATTGTGTTTCCATCGGGGTTGTCGCGCCAACCATGCTTCTACTACTATTTCTACCGTTTAAAGATAAAGTAAAGCATTACATAGCGCTTAATGATTGACACGCAGGTCAAACAATAATTAAAGACAACTCTATGGCTCCTGTGGTTGCCGTATGCATTGACATGCAAGTCGACATAAACTATTAAAAACATGGTCATCTCATACATCAAAGATATTTCATCATCTCTTTGGCCATATCATATCACAACATACCCTGCAAAAACAAGTTATATGTCCGCAAATTTTTTGTTGCATGTTTTACATGGCTGATATGGGTATCTAGCAATAACGGTTCTTACCTACGCAAAGCCACAACGGTATATTAAAGTTGCCTTTTAACATTCTACAAGGACCGCCTCTATCAAATCTTATTCAACTAAAGTGGGAGATATAGACACCCACCAACCATCTTTATGCAACAAGTTGCATGTCAAAGGTGTTGGGGAATGTTGCATGGGAAATAAAAAATTTCCTATGCACACGCAAGATCTATCCATGGAGATGCATAGCTACGAGAGGGGGAGTGTGTCTACATACCCTTGTATATCCCTAAGTGGAAGTGTTAATAAACGCGGTTGATGTAGTCGAACGTCTTCGCGATCCAACCATGATGTTGTCACACCCTGTGTTTGTATCTCCCTAATATGCTTGTGTTTATAAAATTGGAGCCAACTAAAACTTTTTCTAAGTGTTTGTGCTTGTTTGTAATAATGTTTGTTTGCTTGATGATTGTGATATATGGCACTCCTAGATTCTATTCCACTTCATACTCATCTTCCTTGTCCCAAACCTCTTGCCCAATGATCATGCTATGTGAATAGTGCCCAAAACTATTTTTATCAAATTTTGTTTTAACCAAAAATGATTTATTCAAATTAAGTTTTCAAAACCCCTAAAATGAGGTTTGCACTGCAAGTCCTCAAATTGGGTGAATTCTTCTTCCCCAAAAGTTTTACTTCAAACCTACTATATATAAGACTTTCCAAAACCACCAAATATTATTTTTTAAGATTATTCTTATATTTTATTTAAAGTCTTTTTATTAAGACCAGAAATGGATTTTCTTAGGGAAAAATTATTTAAATACTTTGAAAATATTTGAGAAAATTTAGGGAAACTCAGTGGGCATAGATTTTCCATATATATGAGTTTCAACACAAGGGCATGTTCAAATCATGGGCAAAACCCCTCAAAACCCCTTGTTTACAAATCAAGCTTTTGAAATATTTCTATAAGAACTATTCTCAATACATTCCAGGAAATTTTCGGCAAGTCAACCCTATCATAGGTGATGACCTTGCAAAGTTTCACCTCAATCCAAGTTGATTTGGTTCATCAAACCATCCCAAAAAAAACTGTCCAGATTCAAATTTGAGCAACTTTACATTTTGACCTCAATCTTTGTGGGCATGCTCTAATAACCAAATAGTGATGCTACACTAAGTGATGCATCAAGGGTAAAAGCCTCTCATCACTAGATCTATAGAAACCTGATTCTGTTAGTTTTTAGGGTTTACCAAGTTTCCATTGTCAAGTTTTCCCCCTTGAGCTCAAACTTGGTGATCCATCTCATTTTTACCTAACATTTGACCTTGGTAAATATCTCAGTAAGTTGGTAGATTCTTCTTGCCCAAAACCCTATCAAACACCTTCCGGTAAAATAGTAAAGACACTATTTCCACCCCTTCCTCTTTTACCCTTGCCCCCAAACTTTTACCACAGCCTCTGGTAGATGCCTCGTACCTCCAGTAGATTCCTCAGGGGCATAGCTCAATGATTTGAGGGGTAAAACCTTTATTTCTACCGCTGGACAGCCCTCATTTCTCTCCCTCTCACATTTTCTTCCACCCTAAGGCACCTCCAGATGCCTCCCTAGTCTCCTACGCTTTGTTTAAGCCCCCTGGATCCCATGGACACAAATGGACGCGCCCAAAGTGCTAAATGCATACCCTGGCATGCAGAGCTCGCACTCTGGAGCATGTTATAGTGCGCACCTGCACTGTAGTCGCTGCCCAACGAGCACTCCCCTCGACGCTGCCCAACGACAGCCTCGGGCCGACCCATCTTGTCCCATGTGTACCCCTCGACGTCCGCAATACTCCGCGTGGTCGGCCCCCTCCGTCCTCTCTCTTCGGCGACTCCCGCACGCGTGCCTGGCGCCACGCAGCTCGGCCAACAAGGGAGCTCGCACGCGCGCCCTCCCCCGCTCTCTCTCTCTCTCTCTCTCTCTTCCCCTGTATGAAGACCGCGTCCACAGACCCCCCCAGGCACGGCCCGACTCGCCCCCCTGGCCCATGGCGACGCCCTGGTCCTCACCAGCGCACCACGTCCACGGTGGACCAGCGGCCCCCTATTTAAGCCCTCCCCAAGCTCCCGCTCCTCTCTCCTCGCTCTCTCTCCTCCCCTCCACTACTCCCCCATGCTCAGCCTGCTTGCCCCCGTGGTCGGGAGCCCGCTCCCAAACCAAACACTCGTTGCTGTCGAATTTTTCCCCTTGCCAGCGTTTGCCGCTGCCCCAGCGACCCCCTCGGCCAACCACCAACGTGCGGGACCCCCCTGGGCGCGCCGGTGCCCTCCGCCTAGACCTCCGTGGCCGGAGACGCCATCGGTGAGCCCCCCTCTGCTCCTATCGCGGGGAGAGGGATGACAGGTGGGGCCCACCTGTCATCCCCTCACTCCCCTCCTCTCTCGCTAGCAAGTAGGGCCTGCGGGCAGGTTTAAAAATAAAGCTGTTGCGCCTGGTGTCTCCCCTGGGCTGGTTCCCTTTGTGGGTCGGCTCTGCTGTGCCCTTTTGGCCTGTGGGGCATAGGGTCTTTTCCCTTTTTCTTTTTCTCTGTTCTTCCAAAAATTCCACAGGGAAAAATATTTATCCAATGCCCATAATTCCTTCACCTAAAATCTTAGAATATTCCATAGAATTTATTAGTGCTATTTGTAAAAATGTTTGAAAACCCCTATTTGGCAATATCATCTCGTGTTTTAAATGTTGTTGAAAATCTTTTTGAGTTCAAAACCATAAACAAACATTTTTAATATAGTCTTTAGTATTTATCAGAATAGGGTAGCATTTTTATTAGTGGCTTGAGTGCTCTGTTTTTGTGTGACGCTTATTTTTATCGCTTTTATTCGTGACGATAGATTGTGCTTTTGACGAAGAAGTTGGACCCGAAGACTTCAAAGACCCCGGAGACTTTGTTGAGCTAGGCAAGCAGCCTTTTGACCATCTTAAGATAATTTTTCATGCATGACATATAGTGCTTGTTGTTTCGATGTGGTATCCCCCCTTCGGTGGGTTGCCTCTGATACTCTTACCATTGACACTTGCATCGTGCATGACCCTACCACCTTATGAGGGTTATGCGGGTGGGTGTAGTTAGGATTCTAATAGATGCTACACAAGTGGGATGGAATTTATGATAGTGATGGAAAGGAAGTGATTCTTTCAAATACTTTTGAAAAACCCCGTTGGGTGCCACTAATGCCCGAGGGAGATGATGATAAGTTGGGTGACCACTTGAGAAAGAAGTGGTGTGCTGGAACAAGATGAGAATGTGTTTTCAAAAACGGATTGGTGTAAGTTGCGACCATTACTCCAATCTTACATGCGCAACCACGATACCCCTTATGGGACGAGGCTTTGTTGATTACCTTGGTGGGTACTGACAAGGAGCCCGCATTACTAGTGGCGGGAGTGGTGTGGTCACTCTCGATACGGGGTCGTACCAGTATGTACGATCATGCGCAGTCTTCACAGGCACTGGGCACACCGTTGGTCCCCTCATGGATGGTACAATCTGGAGCGAGGCTTGTGTGATGTACATCATGAGGGCTGGGTACCAATCGAGTGGTCTCTTTGTTTAGTATCGCTAAGGGAAAGGCACTGTTTGGGTACTTACCTCGGGTATGTGATGTACCGCGAGCTGTGGATGACACGGAAGTTTCCCGAGTCTTGTGGGTAAAGTGTTCAACCTCTATAGAGTGTAAAACTATTCGAATAGCCGTGTCCACGGTCAAGGACAGTTGGATGACCGTTCTTGTGCTACGTCCAAATGTTTTTCACAAACTGGTGTGTGTGTGTGTGTGTGTTGGAGACAAAGATGGTACTTGAGCTAAGTCTGATGACTAAGCAGGAAAACGGAACTAAGTCCGATGAATTAGCATGATGAATGAACACGAGATGTTCAATCCCTTGCTTATGACGATGTCTATAACTCATTCATATGGATATCTGCCAAGTGTTCATGCATGCTTACTTAGTTACTTGATCATGTCATTGCATTAAAAATAGGCTTTCCACAAATTACCTTCTTAGTGTATATCATGCATCATTATTATCTTGTTCCACAACTTGGGTTGCTTTTGAGTGCATTCAAAGTAGTCATTCGCTAGCGACTGGTTATTTAATTGGCTAGGCCAGGAAGAACAGGAGTATGTTGAAGAATTCGTTGGTGACGAACATGCGAACTAGGACGCTTCCCAATCAGAATGCCTGTAGGTTAAGGCAGATGGCATGGGTTCACGCCTTAGATCAAGATTTCCGCTGCTTGTTCTATTTAAGTGTTTGGCCCTCGTGGCCCTATCTATGTAAGACTAGACCTTCATGGTATTTATTTGTGTAAAACGCTAAATGTGGATGTAAGTCTCTTGTTATTCAGCTTATGTATGTTTAGTGAGCATTGATCTCTACACGTGCATTCGGTGATCACGACTTATGAGTCGGGGTCCCCACAGATCTGCCCCGCGATCCAATCACGATCCGTGCCGATCTAGTGCCGTATGGACGTCACCTCCGCGTTCAACACACGTACAACTCAATGACGTCTCCACCACCTCGATCCAGCGAGAGAGGGCGGAGTAGTAGATGAATTCTCTGGCAACACGACGGCATGATGGTGGTGGTGGTGGTGCTATCCCGGTAGGGCTACGGCTAGCGCTACTAAAACCGTGAACGGGGGAGAAAACGATCTAGGGAGAGACAAGGCCGCCAAGGGTTTCGTGTGTCCACTTAGGGCACCCCCTCCCGTCTATATATAGGTGGAGGGGAGTGGGGAAAAACCCTCTAAGCCCTTGGGCACATACATGGGGGGAGGAGGTGGAATCCTAGTCCCCCTCCTTCCCTTCCATACAAAGGTGGACTTTCCACCTTTCCCAACTGCATGGGCCTTGAGGGACTTGTGCGTTTGGCCCAATAAGACCACGGTGTATCCCCTCAGCCCATTCAAACCCTTGGGACGTGGTGGAACCCTTGGTGGACTTCCGAACTCCTTCGGAAGTTTCCATAACCTTCTAGAAGCTTCCCGGTAGAATACCGAAAAAACCCAAAACTTTTCTGATAGAGAAAAATATGACTTCCCATATATAAATTCCGGACCTTTCCGGAGCTCCTCGTGATGTCCGGGATCTCATCCGGGACTCCGAACAACTTTCGGTCACCAACATATATAACTCATCAACACTATATCGTTATCAAACATTAAGTGTGCAGACCCTATGAGTTTGAGAACTATGTAGACATGACTGAGACACCTCTATGGTCAATAACCAATAGCGGGACCTAGATGCCCATATTGGCTCCTACATATTCTACGAAGATCTTTATCGGTCGAACCACGATGTCAAGGATTCAATCAATCTCGTAGGCAGTTCCCTTTGTCCATCAGTATGTTACTTGCCCGAGATTCGATCGTCGGTATGTCCATACCTAGTTCAATCTTGTTACCGGCAAGTCTCTTTACTCGTTTCGTAATACAAGATCTCATGACTAACTCCTTAGCCACATTCCTTGTAAGCTTCTTGTGATGCTGTACTACCGAGTGGGCCTAGAGATACCTCTCTGTCATACGGAGCGACAAATCCTAGTCTTGATCAACGCCAACCCAACAGACACCCTCGGATATACCTGTAGAACACCTTTATAGTCACCTAGTTAACTTGTGACGTTTGATACACACAAGGAATTCCTCCGGTGTCAGGGAGTTGCGTGATCTCATGGTTGTAGGAACAGATACTTGACATGGATAAAGAAGTAGCAATAAACTGACACGATCATATACTATGCTTACGGTTGGGTCTTGTCCATCACCTCATTCTGCTAATAATGTGATCCCGTTATCAAATGACAACTCATGTGTATGGTCAGGAAACCTTGACCATCTTTGAGCAACGAGCTAGTCTAGTAGAGTCTTACTAGGGACACTTTGTTGTCTATGTATCCACACATGTATTTGAGTTTCCAATCAATACAATTATAGCATGGATAATAAATGATTATCATGAGCAAGGAAATATGATAATGATTAACTTATTATTGTCTCTAGGGCATATTTCCAACAGTCTCACACTTGTACTAGAGTCAATTATCTAGTTCACATCACCATGTGATTAACACTCACATCACCATGTGATTAACACCTAATGGGTTATGGGGGTTGATCAGGTTTTGCTTGTGAGAGAGGTTTTAGTCAACGGGTCTGTAAAATTCAGATCCATGTATTCTTTGCAACTCTCTATAGTGTAGATGCTGCTACCACGCTCCACTTGGAGCTATTCCAAATGGCTGCTCCACTATACGTATCCGATTTGCTACTCAGAGTCTTCCGGATCGGTGTCAGAGCTTGCATCGATGTAAGCCTTTACGACAAACTCTTTGTCTCCTCTATAATCGAGAAACATTTCCTTAGTCCTTAGGTTACTAAGGATAATTTTGACTATTGACCAGTGATCCACTCCAGGATCACACTTGTACCCCTTGCCAGACTAATGGCAAGGCACACATCACATGTGGTACACAACATGGCATACAGTATAGAGCTTATGGCTAAGGCATAGGGCACGACCGTTTTCCTTTCTCTTTCTTCTGCCATGGTCGAGTTTTGAGTCTTACTCAACTTCACACCTTGCAAATCAGTCAAGAACTCTTGTTTGAGTGAACCATTTTGAACTCTTTCAAAATCTTGTCAAGGTATGTACTCATTGAAATTCTTATCAAGTGTCTTGATCTATCTCTATAGATCTTGATGCCCAATATTTAATTAGTTTTATCCGGGTCTTCCTTTGAAAAACATTTTTCAAACAACCCTTTATGCTTTCCAGAAATTCTACATTATTTCTGATCAACAATATGTCAACCACATATACATATCAGAAATTCTATAGTGCTCCCACTCACTTTCTTGTAAATACAAGTTTCTCATAAACTTTGTATAAACCCAAAAGCTTTGATCACCTCATCAAAGCACATATTCCAACACCGAGATGCTTGCTCCAGTCCAAGGATCGCTGGAGCTTGCACACCTTTTAGCTTGCACACCCTTTATGCTTTCCAGAAATTCTACATTATTTCTGATCAACAATATGTCAACCACATATACATATCAGAAATTCTATAGTGATCCCACTCACTTTCTTGTAAATACAAGTTTCTCATAAACTTTCTATAAACCCAAAAGCTTTGATCACCTCATCAAAGCACATATTCCAACACCGAGATGCTTGCTCCAGTCCAAGGATCCTCTGGTTGTATCACATACAACCTTTCCTCATGGAAACCGTTAAGGAAACTCTGTTTTGACATCCATCTGCCAGATTTCATAATCGAAAAATGCAACAACTGCTAACATAATTCCAACAGACTTTAGCATCGCTATGGGTGAGACAGTCTCATCATAGTCAACTCCTTGAACTTTTTGGAAACCTCTTTGCCACATGTCAAGCTTTATCAATGGTGACATTTACCATCATCGGGTGTCTTCCTCTTAAAGATCCATCTGTACTTAACGACCTGCCATTCAATGGGCAAGTGTACCAAAGTCCATACTTGGTTTTCATACATGGGTCCAATCTCAGATTTCATGGCTCCTAGACATTTGTTGGAATCCGGGCCCACCATCGCTTCTTCATAGTTCATAGGCTCATTGTTGTCTAACAACATGATTTCCAAGACAGGATCACTGCACTACTCAGGGGCAGTATGTATCCTTGTCATCCTACGAGGTTTGGTAGTAACTTGATCTGAAGTTTCATGATCATCAACTTTATCTTCCTCTACATTTGGTGTAGGCACCACAAAAACATCTTTCCGCACCGTGCTACCATCCAACTGAAGTGACGGTTCAATAACCTCATCAAGTTCTACTTTCTTCCCACTCAATTCTTTCGAGAGAAACTCTTTCTCGAGAAAGGACCCATTTTAAGAAACAAACACTTTGTCCTTGGGTCTGAGATAGAAGGTATGCCCAACTGTTTATGTCGGGTATTCCATGAAGATGCATTTGTCCGCTTTGGGTTCGAGCTTATAATGTTAAAGTATTTTCACATAAGCATCACATTCCCAAACTCTAAGAAATGACAGATTAGGTTTATGCCAAACGATGTCATCTCAACGGATTTAGATGGTGCTATACTTAAAGTCAATTTGATTGTATCTAATGCATAACCCCAAAACGATAGTGGCAACTCGATAAGATACATCATAGTATGCACCATATCCAATAGAGCATGACTATGACATACACACAAACCATCACACTATGGTGTTGTAGGCAGCGTGAGTTGTGAAACAACTTCCACATTTGTCTTAAGTTGCATACCAAACTTGTAACTCAGATATTTACATCCATGATCATATCATAGACATTTTATCTTCTTGTCATGATGATTTTAAACTTCACTTTGAAATTGCTTGAACTTTTTAAACATTTCAGACATGTTTTTCATTGAGAAAATATAGCCATATCCACTCAAATCATCAGTTAAGGTAAGAAAATAATGATATCCACCGCACGCTTCAACACTCACTGGACCGCATACATCAACATGTATCATTTCCAATAAGTCACTTGCCTGCTCCATTATAGCGGAAAACAGGGCCTTAGTCATCTTGCACATGAGGCATGGTCTACATGTCTCAACCGATTCGAAATCGAGTGAGTCAAAAGATCCATCAGCATGGAGTTTCTTCATGCGCTTTACACCAATATGATCTTAGCGGCAGTTCCACAAGTATGTGGTACTATCATTATTAACTTTGCATATTTTGGCATCAATATTATGAACATGTGTATCACTACGATCGAGATTCAATAAACAAGTCACATTGGATGCATGACCATTGAAGGTATTATTCATGTAAATAGAATAACCATTATTCTCTAATTTAAATGAATAATCGTATTGCAATAAACACGATTTAATCATGTTCATTCTCAATGCAAACACCAAGTAACATTTATTTAGGTTCATCACTAATCCCGAAGGTAGAGAGAGCATGCGGTGGTGATCACATCAACCTTGGAAACACTTCCAACACACATCGCTACCTCGCCCTTAGCTAGTCTCCTTTTATTCCGTAGCTTTTATTTTGAGTTACCAACATTTAGCAACTGAACCGGTATCTAATACCCAAGTACTACTAGGAGTACTAGCAAGTTACACATCAATAACACGTATATCAAATATACTTTTGTTGACGTTGCGAGCCTTCTTATTTACCAAGTATATAGGACAGTTCCGCACCAGTGATCATTCTCCTCGTAATAGAACCACTTAGTCTCGGGTTTGGGTTCAACCTTGGGTTTCTTCACTCGAGGAGCAACTGGCTTGCCATTCATGAAGTTTCTGTTCTTGCCCTTGCCCTTCTCGAAACTAGTGGTTTTACTAACCATCATTTGATGTTCCTTCTTGATTTCTAATTTCGCAGTGTCGAACATCACGACTAGCTCATGGTATCATACATCCCTGGCATGCTATAGTTCATCACGAAGCTCTAGTAGCTTAATGGCAGCGACTTGGAGAACTATGTTAATCATTATTTTATCTGGAAGATCAACTACCACTCGATTCAAGCGATTTGCAGCACCCAGACAATCTGAGTACATGCTCTCTGATTGAGCTATTCTCCTTCATCTTTTAGGCAAAGAATCTCGTTGGAGGTCTCATACCTCTTTACACGGGCATGAGCCTAAAATCTCAATTACAACTCTTGGAACATCTCATATGCTCCTTGACGTTCCAAACGTCTTTGGAGCCTCAATTCTAAGCCGTAATGCTTGACACACTAAACTATCAAGTAGTCATCACAACGTGCCTATCATATGTTCACAACATCCACAGCCGACGCTAGATGGGGTGGCGCACCGAGCGATGCATCAAGGACATAAGCCTTATATGCAGCAATGAGGACAATCCTCGGTTTACGGACCCAGTCCGCATCATTTCTACCATCATCTTTCAACATTTTTCTCTAGGAACGTATCAAAATTCAGGGGAGCTACAGCATGAGCTATTGATCTACAACATAACTTGCAAAGACACTTCTACTATGTTCATGATAATGATTAATGTGATCAATTAATCATATTACTTAAGAACTCCCACTCAAATCAACATCCCTAAGGTTGTCTAAGTGTAACATGATCCAAATCCACCAACCCAAGTCCGATCATCATGTGAGATGAGGTGGTTTCAATGGTGAACATCTCCATGTTGATCATATCTACTATATGACTCATGTTTGACCTTTCGGTCTCCTGTGTTCCGAGGCCATGTCTGTACATGCTAGGCTCGTCAAGTTTAACCCAAGTGTTCCGCATGTGCAACACTGGCTTGCACCCGTTGTATGTGAACATCGAGTCTGTCACACCCGATCATCACGTGGTGCTTCGAAACGACAAACTTTCGCAAAGGTGCCCACTCGGGGAGAACACAATTTTATCCTGAAATTTTAGTGAGGGATCACCTTATAATGCTACTGCCATCCTAAGCAAAACAAGGTGCATAAAAGGATTAGCATCACATGCAAATCATAAGTGACATGATATGGCCATGAACTTGTGCTTTTGATCTCCATCTCCAAAGCACCGGCATGATCTCCATCTCCAAAGCATTGGCATGATCTACATCGTCACCAGCATAACACCATGATCTCCATCATTGTGTTGCCATTGGGGTTGTCACGCCAACCGTGCTTCTATTACTATTGCTAGCATTCAGCGATGAAGTAAAGCATTACATAGCGCTTAACGATTGACACGCAAGTCATACAATAATTAAAGACAACCCTATGGCTCCTGCCAGTTGCCGCACTCAACAACATGCAAGTCGTGATAATCTATACAAAACATGATCATCTCATACATCACATGTATCTCATCATGTCTTTGGCCATATCATATCATAGCATACCCTGCAAAAACAAGTTAGACGTGCTCTAATTGTTGTTGCATGTTTTACGTGGTTGCTATGAGTATCTAGCAAGAACGATTCTTTTCACACAAAACCACAACGGTGACACACAAATTGCTATTCAACCTTCTACAAGGACCGCCTTAGTCGAATGCTATCCATCTACAGTGGGAGAGACAGACACCCGCCAGCCATCTTTATGCAACAAAGTCACATGTCAGTCGATGGAACCAGTCTATCGTACGTGGACGAGTAAGGTTGGTCCGAGCCGCTTCATCCCACAATATCGCTGAATCAAGAAAAGACTAAGGGAGGAAGCAATCTGAATATCAACACCGACAAACTCCTTTGTGTTCTAATCGTGCATATCATCTACGCATAGACCTGGCTCTCATACCACCGTTGGAGAACGTTGCATGGGAAACAAAACAATTCCTATGCACACGCAAGATCTATCTATGGAGATGCATAGCTACGAGAGGGGGAGTGTGTCTACATACCCATTTAGATCCCTAAGCGGAAGCGTTAATAAACGCGGTTGATGTAGTCGAACGTCTTCGTGATCCAATCATGATCCGTCCCGCGATCCAATCATGAGCAGTCCCGACCTAGTGCCGAATGGACGTCACCTCCGCGTTCAACACATGTAAAGCTCTATGATGTCTCCACCTCCTCGATCCAGCGAGTGAGAGCGGAGTAGTAGATGAGTTCTCCGGCAACACGATGTTGTGGTGGCGGTGGTGGTGGTGCTATCCCGGTAGGGCTACGCCTAGCGCTACTGAAACCGCAAACGGAGGGGAAAGCGATCTAGGGAGAGAGGGGTGACAAGGGCTTCATGTGTCCTCTTGGGGCATGGGGAATAGCCCCTCCAAGCCCTAGGGCACAGCCAAGGGGGGAAGAGATGGAATCCTAGTCCCCTCCTTCCCTTCCATACAAAGGTGGACTTTCCACCTTTCCCAACTACATGGGCCTTGAGGAACTTGTGAGCTTGGCCCAATAAGGCTATGGTGTCTCCCCTCAGCCCATGCAAACCCTTGGGACTTGGTGGAACCCTTGATGGACTTACAGACTCCTCCGGAAGTTTCCAGAACCTTCTAGAAGCTTCTCGGTACAATTCCGAAAAAACCCGAAACTTTTTCGGTACCTCGTGATGTTCGGGATCTCATCGGGGACTCCGAACAACTTTCGGTCACCAACATATATAACTCATCAACACTATATCGTCACCGAACGTTAAGTGTGCAGACTCTGCGGGTTCGAGAAATATGCAGACATGACCGAGACACCTCTATGGTCAATAACCAATCGCGGGACCTGGATGCCCGTATTGGATCTTTTATCGGTCAAACCACGAGGTCAAGGATTCAATCAATCTCGTATGAAGTTCCCTTCGTCCATCGGTATGTTACTTGCTAGAGATTCAATCGTCGGTACGTCCATACCTAGTTCAATCTCGTTACCGGCAAGTCTCTTTACTCATTGTTTAATACAAGATCCCGTGACTAACTCTATAGTCACATTAATTGCAAGCTTCTTGTGATGTTGTATTACCAAGTGGGCCTAGAGATACCTCTTCGTTATACGGAGTGACAAATCCTAGTCTTGATCCATGCCAACCCAATAGACACCCTCGGAGATACCTGTAGAGCACCTTTTTAGTCACCGAGTTACGTTGTGATGTTTAATACACACAAGGCGTTCCTCGATGTCAGGGAGTTGCGTGATCTCATGGTCATAGGAACGGATACTTGACATGGATAAAGCAGTAGCAATAAACGGACACAATCATATGGTATGCTTACGGTTGGGTCTTTTCCATCACATCATTATCCTAATGATGTGATCCTGTTATGAAATGATAACTCATGTCTATGGTCACGAAACCTGGACCATCTTTGATCAACGAGCTAGTCTAGTAGAGGGTTACTAGGGACACTTTGTTATCCATGTATCCACACATGTTTTTGAGTTTCTAATTAATACAATTATAGCATGGATAATAAACGATTATCATGAACAAGGAAATATGATAATAACTAACTTATTATTGCCTCTAGGCAATATTTCCAACAAAAGGTTGGTCCGAGCCGCTTCATCCTACAAAACCGCCGAATCAAAATAAGACTAAGGAGGTAAGAAATCTGAACATCAACGCCCACAAACTCTTTTGTGTTCAACATGTGCATGTTATCTACGCAAAGACCTAGCTCCGATACCACTGTTGGGGCACATTGCATGGGAAACAAAAAAATTCTTATGAACTCCTAGGATATATCTATGGAGATCAACAACTAAGAGAGGGAGAGTGGATATACATACCCTTGTAGATCGCTAAGCGGGAAGCGGTAAGAAATGCAGTTGATGTAGTCGAATGTCTTTGCGATCCAAATCGCAATCCGTCCCGCGATCCAATGACGATCTGTCCCGATCTAGCGCCCAATGGACGACACCTCCACATTCAGCACACATACAATTCGATGACGTCTCCACCTTCTTCATCCATCAGGCAATGATGGAGATGTAGATGAGTTCTCTTGTAGCATGATAGCATGGTGACGGTGGTGGTGGAGCAATCTCAACAGAGCTTCGCCAAGTGCTGCCGCAGATGCGTTTTCAGTGGTGAAACAGATCAGGGGAGGAGGGAGGGTTGTAGCTATGCCTTAGGGTGTTGCTTCTCTCCCTGTCCCTCTCTCTATATAGGAGGAGGGGCTAGATGGGGCGCGGCCCTATCCCTTCCTCCAAGGAAGTGGGCGGCAGCCAGGAGGGAGGAGTCCTCCCTCCCAAGGCACCTCCTAGGTGCCTTCTGTTGGAAATATGCCCTAGAGGCAATAATAAATTAGTTATTATCATATTTCATTGTTCATGATAATCGTTTATTATCCATTCTATAATTGTATTGAATGGAAACACATTGCATGTGTGGGTAAATAGACAACACTCTATCCCTAGTATGCCTCTAGTGAACTAGCTCGTTGATCAAAGATGGTCAAGGTTTCCTAGCCATTTACATGTGATGTCATTTGATAATGGGATCACATCATTAGGAGAATGATGTGATGGACAAGACCCAAACTACAAACGTAGCATATGTTCGTGCGAGTTTATTTCTACTATTTTCTGCATGTCAAGTATATGTTCCTATGATCATGAGATCATGCAACTCACGGACATCGGAGGAGTGCCTTGTGTGTATCAAACGTCGCAACGTAACTGGGTGACTATAAAGGTGCTCTACAGGTATCTCCGAGGGTGTCTATTGAGTTGGCATGGATCAAGACTGGGATTTGTTACTCCGTGTGACGGAGAGGTATCTCAGGGCCCACTCGGTAATACAACATCACAATAAGCCTTGCAAGCAATGTGACTAAGTGTTAGTTGCGGGATCTTGTATTCGGAGTGAGTAAAGAGACTTGCCGGTAACGAGGTTGAACTAGGTATGGAGGTAATGACGATCGAATCTCGGGCAAGTAACATACCGAAGAACAAAGGGAACATCGTACGGGATTAACTGAATCCTTGACATAGAGGTTCGACCGATAAAGATCTTCATAGAATATGTAGGAACCAATATGGGCATCTAGGTCCCGCTATTGGTTATTGACCGTAGAGGTGTCTCGGTCATGTCTACATAGTTCTCGAACCTGCGGGGTTTGCACACTTAAGGTTGGTGACGTTTCGGTAGTATAGAGTTATGCATGGTGGTGACCGAAGGTTGTTCGGAGTCCCGGATGAGATCCCGGATGTCACAAGGAGCTCCGAAATTGTCCAGAGGTAAAGATTCATCTATAGGAAGTCCTATTTTGGTCGCCGAAAAAGTTTCGGGCTCATCGGTAGTGTACCGGGAATACCGGTAGTGTATCGGGAGACCTCCGGGAGGGGTATTTCGACCCAAGAGACTTCATGGGCTGTGGGAGAGTGAATATAAGCTCTTAGTGGGATGGTGGAAACTCCCACATAAGTCCCATGTGGCTGGAGAAGAAAAACCAAAGAGAAAAAGGTGGAAAAAGCCAAAAAGGCAAAAATAGGAGGGAGACCTAATCCTACTAGGAGTGGAGGAGGAGGACTCCTCTCCTCCTAGTTCGGCCGACTCCTATAGGAGTCTTGGCCCTTGCGCCAGCCTCTCCTCCTCTCCTCCTATATATATCGGTGGATTTTAGGGTTTTGTACTAGATTTTACGGCCACGTGGTACCCGTTCCATCGGTGCTCCTCTAGATCGGATTTCTGCAGTGCTTAGGCGAAGCCCTGCCGGAATTGCTCCAGCACCATCGCCGGAGCGTCATCATGCTGCCGGTGAACTCTTCTTCCTCTCCACTTCCTCTTGCTGGATCAATACGGTGGAGATCGTCATCAAGCTGGACGTGTGCTGAACGCGGAAGTGTCGTCCGTTCGGCGCTAGATCGGAAGGACCGTGATCAAGATCGCGAGACGGTTCGTGATGAGTTCGCGGGACGGATCATGATGAGTTCACGGGACGGATCGTAATGAGATCGCGAGATGGATCTTGATGAGTTCACGGGACGGATCATGATAGGATCGCGGGACGGATCGTGATGTGATCGCGGGACGCTCGGCGATTTGGATCGCGAAGATGTTCGACTACACCAACCGCGTTTCTTAATGCTTCCCGCTTAGCGATCTACAAGGGTATGTAGATCCACTCTCCCTCTCATAGATGCTCATCACCATGTATAGATCTTGCGTGTGCGTAGGAAAATTTTTGTTTCCCATGCAACGTTCCCCTTAAGTGGCATCATGAGCTAGGTCTATGTGTAGATGAGATCTCGAGTAGAACACAAAAGGTTTGTGGGCGTTGATGCTTAGATTGCTTCCTCCCATGGTCGGATTTTGGTTCAGCGGTATTGTGAGATGAAGCGGCCCGGACAACCATTACTCGTACGCTTACGAGAGACCGGTTCCCTCGACCACAACTTGTTGCATAGATGCCTTGTGGGTGCCATTTTCTCTCACTTTAGTTGGATCGGATTCAACAAAGGAGGTCCTTGAGAAGGTTGAAAAGCAACTAGTGTACCACCGTTGTGGTTTTTGCGTAGAGGAGAATTGCTCTTGCGAGATACCCGTAGCAGCCACGTAAAACATGCAACAACAATTAGAGGACATCTAACTTGTTTTTCCAGGGTATGTTGTGATGTGATATGGCCAATTACATGATGTGATATATGTGATGTATGAGATGATCATGTGATGTATAGATTATCACGACTTGCATGTCGATGAGTATGGCAACCGGCAGGAGCCATAGGGTTGTCTTTAATTATTGTATGACCTCTGTGTCAATCATTAAGCGCTATGTAATGCTTTACTTTATCGCTAAACGGTAGAAATAGTAGTAGAAGCATGGTGGGCGCGACAACCCCGATGGCGACACGTTGATGGAGATCAAGATGATGGAGATCATGGTGTCATGACGGTGACGATGGAGATCATGTCGGTGCTTTCATGATGGAGATCAAAAGCACAAGTTCATGGCCATATCATGTCACTTATGATTTGCATGTGATGTTAATCCTATTATGCGCCTTGTTTTGCTTAGGACGACGGTAGCATTATAAGGTGATCCCTCACTTAATTTCAAGATAAATTGTGTTCTCCCCGAGTGTGCACCGTTGCGAAAGTTCTTCGTGTCGAGACACCACGTGATGATTGGGTGTGAGAGACTCTACGTTCACATACAGCGGGTGCAAGCCAGTGTTGCACATGCAGAACACTCGGGTTAAACCTGACGAGCCTAGCATGTACAGACATGGCCTCGGAACACAAGAGACCGAAAGGTCGAACATGAGTCATATAGTAGATATGATCAACATGATGATGTTCACCATTGTAACCACCTCAAATCACGTGATGATCGGACTTGAGTTGGTGAATTTGGATCATGTATCACTCGGATGACCAGAGGGATGTCAATTTGAGTGGGAGTTCTTAAGTAATATGATTAATTGAACTCATTATCATGAACATAGTCAGTAGTGTCTTTGCAAAATTATGTTGTAGATTACTAGCTCACGCTGTAGCTCCCTTGAATTTTTATATGTTCCTAGAGAAATAGAGTTGAAAGTTGATGGTAGCAATATTGCGGACTGGCTCCATGATCTGAGGATTGTCCTCATTGCTGCACAGAAGTCTTATGTCCTTAATGCACCGCTCGGTGTGCCAACCCCTCTAACGTCGTTTGTAGATGTTGTGAACATCTAACAGGCACGTTCTGATGACTACTTGATAGTTTAGTGTGTCATGCATTACGGCTTAGAATTGAGGCTCCGAAACATTTTGAACATCACGGAACATATGGGATGTTCTAAGAGCTGAAATTAGGATCTCAGGCTCGTGCTCGTGTTGCGAGATATGGGATCTCCAACAAGATTCTTTGCCTACAAGATGAAGGAGAATAGCTCAATCGTTGAGCATGTGCTCAGATTGTCTGGGTGCTACAATTGCTTGAATCGAGTGGGAGTTGATCTTCCGAATAAGATAGTGATATATATAGTTCTCCAAGTCACTGTCACTAAGCTACTAGAACTTGGTGATGAACTATAAAATGCCAGGGATAGAAATAATGATCCCTGAGCTGTTCGCGATGTTTGACACCGCGAAGGTACTAATCAAGAAGGAGCGTCAAGTGTTGATGGTTAGTCAAACTAATAGTTTCGAGAAGGGCAAGAGCAAGGAGGGAAAATTCATGGATAGCAAGTCAGTTGCTGCTCCAGTGAAGCAACCCAAAGTTGAACCCAAAGCCGAGACTAAGTGCTTCGATAATGACGAGAGCGGTCGTTGAAGCGGAACAACCATAGATACTTGGTAGATAAGATAGGCTGGCAACGTCGACAAAAGTATATTTGATATACGTTTTAATGATGTGTACCTTGCAAGTACTCCTAGTAGCACCTGGGTATTGGATACCGGTTCGATTGCTAAACGTTAGTAACTCGAAATAAAAGCTACAAACGGAGCACTAGCTAAGGGTGAGGTGATGATGTGTATTGGAAATGTTTCCAAGGTTGACGTGATCAACATCGCACACTCTCTCTACATTCGGGATTAGAGACAAACCTAAATAAATGTTATTTGGTGTTTTGCGTTGAGCATGAACGTGATTAGATCATGTTTATTGCAACACGGTTAATCATTTAAGTTAGAGAATAATGGTTATTCTGTTTACATGAATAATACCTTCAATGGCCATGCACCCAGTGAGAATGGTTTGTTGAGTCTTGATCGTAGTAATACACATGTTCATAACATTGACGCCAAAAGATACAAAGTTAATAATGATAGTACCACGTACTTGTGGCACTGCCTCTAAATGTCATATTGGTATAAAGCGCATGAAGAAACTCCATGCTGATGGATCTTTGGACTCATTCGATTTCGAATCGGTTGAGACATGCTAACCATGCCTGTTGGACAAGATGACTAAGGACCCCGTTTCCAGATGGATGGAGCGGGCAAGTGATTTATTGGAAATGCTACATGTTGATGTATGCAATCCAATGAGTCTTGTAGCGTGCGGTGGATATCGTTATTTTCTTGCCTTCACCAATGATTTGAGTAGATATAGTGTATATTTACTTAATGAAACACAAGTCTGAATCGTTTGAAAGGTTCAAGCAAATTCAGAGTGAAGTTTAAGATCATCGTGACAAGTAGATAAAAATGTCCGCGATATGATCGTGGAGGTGAATATCTTAGTTACGAGTTTGGCATACAACTTCAAACAATGTGAAAGTTGTTTCAAAACTCACGCCACCTGGAACACCATAGTGTGATGGCGTGTCCGAATGTCATAGGCGTACTCTATCGGATATGGTGCATGCTATGATGTCTCTTATCATTTTGCTACTATAATTTCGGGGTTACGCATTAGAGACAACTACATTCACTTTAAATAGGGCACCATCTAAATCCGTTGAGATGACACCGTGTGAATTAGGGTTTGATAGAAACCCAAGCTGTCATTTCTTAATGTTTGGGGCTGTGACGCTTGTGTGGAAAATGTTTTCACCTAGTGAGCTCGAACCCAAAGCGGACAAATGCATCTTCATTGAATACCCTAAGAATAGTTGGGTAAACCTCTATCTCAGATCCAAGCATAAAGTGTTTGTTGCTAAAACTGGGTCCTTTCTCGAGAAAAAGTTTCTCTCGAAAGAATTGAGTGGGAGGAAGATAGAACTTGATGAGGTTGTTGAACCTTTGTTCAACCAGAGAGTAGCGCAACGCAGGAAGTAGTTTTCTGTGCAGACTACGTTAGTTGAAGAGGAAGTAAATGATGATGATCATGAAGCTTCGGATCAAATTACTATCGAACCTCGTAGGTCGACAAGGATGTGTACTGTTCCTGAGCAGTACGACAACCCTGTCTTGGAGGTCATGATGTTAGACAACAATGAACCTACAGGCTGTGGAGAAACGATGATGGGCCTAGATTCCGACAAATGGTTAGAGGCCATAAAATCCGAGAAAGGATCCATGTATGAAAACCAAGTATAGACTTTGGTAGACTTGCTCGTTGGACGGCAGGTCGTTGAGTACAAATGGATCTTTAATATGAAGACAGACGCTGATGGTGAATGTCACCATTTATATAGCTCGACTTGTCGCCAAGAAGTTTCCGCCAAGTTCAAGGAGTTGACTATGATGAGACTTTCTCACTCGTAGTGATGCTAAAGTCTATTGGAATTATGTTAGCAGTTGCTGCATTTTTCAATTATGAAATCTGGCAGATGGATACCAAAACATCGTTTCCTTCCATAAGGAAAGGTTGTATGAGATACAACCAGAAGGTTTTGTCAGTCCTAAGGATGCTAAAAGGTGTGCAAGCTTTAGTGAACCTTCTATGAACTGAAGCAAGCATCTCGGAGTTGGATTATACACTTTGATAAGGTGATCAAAGTTTTTGAGTCTATACAAAGTTTATGAGAAACTTGTATTTACAATAAAGTGAGTGGGAGCACTATAGAGTTTCTGGTAAGCATATGTGGTTGACATATTGTTGATCGAAAATGATGTAGAATTTTTGGAAAGCATAAACGGTTGTTTGAAAAAGAGTTTTTCAAAGGAAGACCTGGAAAAAGCTACCTAATTGTTGAGCATCAAGATCTATAGAGATAGATCAATAAGCTTGATGAGACTTTTCAATAAGTACATACCTAGACAAAGTTTTTGAAAGAATTCAAAATGGATTAGTCAGAGAAAGAGTTCTCGCCTAATTTGTAAGGTGTGAAGTTGAGTAAGAATCAATGCCCAGTGACTGCAGAAGATAGAGAAAAGATGAAGTGTCATCCCCTATGCTTCAGCCATAGGCTCTATCATGTATGCAATGCTGTGCACAAGACCCGATGTCAGCCTTGTCATAAGTATGGCCGGAAGGTTTCAAAGTGATCCTGGAATCGAGCACTAGACAACGGTCAAGATTATCCTTAGTAACTAAAAGACTAAGGAGATGTTTCTCGATTATGGAGGTCATAAAGAGTTCGCCGTAAAGAGTTACGTCGATGCAAGCTTTAACACCAATCCAGATGACTCGTAGTAGCAATCTGGATACGAATAGTGGAGCAGCCATTTGGAATAGTACCAGGTGGAGTGTGGTAGCAGTGTTTACGGTTTGACATAGAAATTTGCAAAGTACACACGGATCTGAATGTCGCAGACCCGTTGACTATAAGACCTCTCTCACATGCAAATCATGATCAAGCCCCAGAACTCATTGGGTGTTAGATTCATAACAATGTGAATCACATGGTGATGTGAACTAGATTATTGACTCTAGTGCAAGTGGGAGACTGTTGGAAATATGACCTAGAGGCAATAATAAATTAGTTATTATCATATTTCCGTGTTCATGATAATCGTTTATTATCCATGCTATAATTGTATTGAATGGAAACACATTACACGTGCGGGTAAATAGACAACACTCTGTCCCTAGTATGCCTCTAGTGAAATAGCTCGTTGATCAAAGATGGTCAAGGTTTCCTAGCCATTCACATGTGATGTCATTTGATAACAGGATCACATCATTAGGAGAATGATGTGATGGACAAGGCCCAAACTACAAACGTAGCATATGATCGTGTCAGTTTATTGCGACTGTTTTCTGCATGTCAAGTATATGTTCCTATGACCATGAGATCATGCAACTCACGGACATCGGAGGAGTGCCTTGTGTGTATCAAACGTCACAACGTAACTGGGTGACTATAAAGGTGCTCTACAGGTATCTCTGAGGGTGTTTGTTGAGTTGGCATGGATCAAGACTGGGATTTGTTACTCCGTGTGACAGAGAGGTATCTCAGGGCCCACTCGGTAATACAACATCACAATAAGCCTTGCAAGCAATGTGACTAAGAGTTTGTTGCGGGATCTTGTATTACGGAACGAGTAAAGAGACTTGCCGGTAATGAGGTTGAACTAGGTATGGAGATAGCGACGCTCGAATCTCGGGCAAGTAACATACCGAAGAACAAAGGGAACATCATACGGGATTAACTGAATCCTTGACATAGAGGTTCGACCGATAAAGATCTTCGTAGAATATGTAGGAAACAAATGGGCATCTAGGTCCCTCTATTGGTTATTGACTTTAGAGGTGTCTCGGTCATGTCTACATAGTTCTCGAACCCGCAGGGTCTGCACACTTAAGGTTTGGTGACGTTTTGGTAGTATAGAGTTATGGATGGTGGTGACCGAAGTTTGTTCGGAGTCCCAGATGAGATCCTGGACGTCACGAGGAGCTCCGTAATGGTCCGTAGGTAAATATTTATATATAGGACGTCTTATTTTGGTCGCCGGAAAAGTTTCGGGCTCATCGGTAGTGTACCGGGAGTGCCGGTAGTGTACCGGGAGACCTCCGGGAGGGGTATTTCGACCCAAGAGACTTCATGGGCTGTGGGAGAGTGAATATCAGCCCTAAGTGGGCTGGTGGAAACTCCCACATAAGGCCCATATGGCTAGAGAAGAAAACCCAAAGAGAAAAAGGTGGAAAAAGGCAAAAAGGCAAAAATAGGAAGGAGTCCTAATCCTACTAGCAGTGGAGGAGGAGGACTCCTCTCCTCCTAGTTCGGTCGACTCCTATAGGAGTCTTGGACCTTGCGCCAGCCTCTCCTCCTCTCCTCCTATATATACCGGTGGATTTTAGGCTTTTGTACTGGATTTTACGGCCACGTGCTTCCCGTTCCACCGGTGCTCCTCTAGATCGGATTTCCGTAGTGCTTAGGCGAAGGCCTGCCGGAATTGCTCCACCACCATCGCCGGAGCATCGTCACGCTACCGGTGAACTCTTCTTCTTCTCCACTTCCTCTTGCTGGATCAAGACGGTGGAGATCGTCATCAAGCTGCACGTGTGCTGAACGCGGAGGTGCCGTCCGTTTGGCGCTAGATCGGAAGGACCGTGATCAAGATCGCGAGACGGTTTGTGATGAGTTCGTGGGACGGATCATGATGAGTTCATGGGACGGATCGTGATGAGGTCGTGGGACGGATCGTGATGAGATTGCAGGACGGATCGTGATGAGTTCACGGGACGGATCGTGATTGGATCGCGGGACGGATCGTGATGTGATGGCGAGACGCTCGGCGATTTGGATCGCGAAGATGTTCGACTACACCAACCACATTTCTTAACGCTTCCCGCTTAGCGATCTACAAGGGTATGTAGATCCACTCTCCCTCTCGTAGATACTCATCACCATGGATAGATCTTGCGTGTGCGTAGGAAAATTTTTGTTTCCCATTCAACGTTCCCCAACACCTTCCTGTTGGAAATATGCCCTAGAGGCAATAATAAAATGGTTATTATTGTATTTCCTTGTTCATGATAATTGTCTATTGTTCATGCTATAATTGTGTTAACCGGAAACCATAATACATGTGTGAATACATAGACCACAACATGTCCCTAGTGAGCCTCTAGTTGACTAGCTCGTTGATCAATAGATGGTCATGGTTTCATGGCCATGGACATTGGATGTCGTTGATAACGGGATCGCATCATTAGGAGAATGATGTGATGGACAAGACCCAATCCTAAGCATAGCACAAAGATCGTGTAGTTCGTTTGCTAAAGCTTTTCAATGTCAAGTATCATTTCCTTAGACCATGAGATTGTGTAACTCCCGGATACCGTAGGAATACTTTGGGTGTGCCAAACGTCACAACGTAACTGGGTGGCTATAAAGGTACGCTACGGGTATCTCCGAAAGTATCTGTTGGGTTGGCACGAATCGAGACTGGGATTTGTCACTCCGTGTGACGGAGAGGTATCTCTGGGCCCACTCGGTAAGACATCATCATAATGAGCTCAATGTGACTAAGGAGTTAGCCACGGGATGATGTATTACGGAACGAGTAAAGAGGCTTGCCAGTAACGAGATTGAACAAGGTATGGGGATACCGACGATCGAATCTCGGGCAAGTATCATACCGATAGACAAAGGGAATTGTATACGGGATTGATTGAATCCCGATGAGATCATCGTGGAGTACGTGGGAGCCAACATGGGTATCCAGATCCCGCTGTTGGTTATTGACCGGAGAGGTGTCTCGGTCATGTCTACGTGTCTCCCGAACCCGTAGGGTCTACACACTTAAGGTTCGATGACGCTAGGGTTATAGGGAAAAGGTATACGTGATTACCGAAGGTTGTTCGGAGTCCCGGATGAGATCCCGGACGTCACGAGGAGCTCCGGAATGGTCCGGAGGTAAAGATTGATATATAGGAAGTCCAGTTTCGGTCACCGGAAAGTTTTCGGGCTCATCGGTATTGTACCGGGAGTGCCGGGAGGGTGCCGGAGGACCCCCGGGAGGGGTGTGACGACCAGAGGACTTCATGGGCTGTTAGATAAAGTGTGTCAGCCCTTATTGGGCTGGGAAATACTTTTGCTAAAGGCCCATGTGGCTGGAGATAAGGAGATAAGGCAAAAAGGATTTAAAAGGAGGAGATCCACCTCCCTTGTGGGAGGTGGACTCTCCCTTTAATTCGGCCGGCCATCTCCTCTTTGGAGTAGAGGCCAAGCCAGCCCTCCACGTCCCTCCTCCTATATATACTTGAGGTTTTGGATGTTTTGAGACAAGATTTGATCTCTCTCTCTCACGGCGAAGCCCTACCTCTCTTCTTCCTCCTCCGCAGCGCTTAGGCGAAGCCCTGTCGGATTACCTTGCTACTCCACCACCACCACGCCGTCGTGCTGCTGTTGGAGCCCTTCCCCAACCTCTCCTTCCTCCTTGCTGGATCAAGGTGTTGGAGACGTCACCGGGCTGCACGTGTGTTGAACGCGGAGGTGCCGTCCGTTCGGCACTTGATCAGATCTACCGCGATCTGAATCGCTGCGAGTACGACTCCATCAACCGCGTTCTTGTAACGCTTCCGCTTAGCGATCTTCAAAGGTATGAAGATGCAATCTCTCCCCTCTCGTTGCTGGTTTCTCCATAGATAGATCTTGGTGAACGTAGGAAAATTTTGATTTACTACTACGTCTCCCAACACTTCCCCTTTAGGGTTTCCTACCCCCTAGACTTATGGGCCCTTGGGGGCTAGAACAACAAGGCTTGGACAGCCCGTTACAACCCATGCACGTCCTAGGGGCTGGAGGGACCCTTCTGGACTGCTCCGGAACCCTCTAGAACCTTTTGGAAGCTTCCCAGTACAATACCGGAAAACCCGAAACTTTTTCGGTAGCCAAAATATGACTTCCCATATATAAATATTTACCTTCAGACTATTTTGGAGATCCTCGTGACTTTCGGGATCTCATCTGGGACTCCAAACAACCTTCGGTCACCAACATACATAACTCAACAATACTTAATCATCACCGAACGTTAAGTGTGCGGACCGCGCGGGTTCGAGAACTATGTAGACATGACCGAGACAACTCCATTATCAATAACCAATAGCAGGACCTGGATGCCCATATTGGTTCCTACATATTTCTACGAAGATCTTTATCAATCAAACCACGATGCCAAGGATTCAGACAATCCCGTATGCAGTTCCCTTTGTCCATCTGTATGTTACTTGCCCGAGATTCGATCGGCGGTATCTCCATACCTAGTTCAATGTCGTTACCGGAAAGTCTCTTAATAGTTCTGTAACACAAGATCCCATGACTAAATCCTTAGTCACATTGATTGCAAGCTTCTTGTGATGTTGTATTACCTAGTGGGCCCAGAGATACCTCTCCGTTATACGGAGTGACAAATCCCAGTCTCGGTCCATGCCAACCCAACAAACACCCTCGGAGATACCTGTAGAGCACCTTTATTGTCACCTAGTTACGTTGTGACATTTGATACACACAAGGTACTCCTCCGGTGCCAATGATTTGCATGATCTCATGGTCATAGGAACAGATACTTGACATGCAGAAAACAATAGGAATAAACTGACATGATCATATGCTATGTGCATAGTTTGGGTCTTGTCCATCAAATCATTCTCCTAATGATGTGATCTCATTATAAAATGACAATTCATGTCTATGAACAGGAAACCTTGACCATCTTTTATCAACGAGCTAGTCTATTAGAGGCTCATTAGGGACACAGTGTTGTCTATATACCCACACATGTATTTGAGTTTCCAATCAATACAATTGTAGCATGAATAATAAACAATTATCATGAATAAGGAAATATGATAATAACCAATTTATTATTGCCTCTAGGGCATATTTTCAGCAAAGCTTTTTGATATCAGTGTGTTGAAAGTGAAGGAAAAGTGGTATGCAAGGAATGTGCCAACATATACACTGTTATGCTACAAGTTATCTGGAAAATTTCTGACTTGCAACATTTTATTTGACAATACCATTTCTTGTGTTGATAAACTAATATGATAAGTTGCCGCTCTTGATGCTTTGATTTCAACACACATTCCATATATTTCTAAGATAATACTTACATAATGAAAAATGGAGGTGGATTGATTGTGATTTCTTTCTTTCTCTTGAACTCTTAATCACTGCAGTATTGGAAATATGCCCTAGAGGCAATAATAAATTAGTTATTATCATATTTCCTTGTTCATGATAATCGTTTATTATCCATGCTATAATTGTGTTGATCGGAAACTGAGATACATGTGTGGATACATAGACAACACCATGTCCCTAGTATGCCTCTAATAGACTAGCTCGTTGATCAAAGATGGCTATGGTTGCCTAGTCATGGACATGAGATGTCATTTGGTAACGGGATCACATCATTAGTAGAATGATGTGATGGACAAGACCCAAACTACAAACGTAGCATATGATCATGTCAGTTTATTGCTACTGTTTTCTGCATGTCAAGTATATGTTCCTATGACCATGAGATCATGCAACTCACTGACACCGGAGGAGTACCTTGTGTGTATCAAACATCACAACGTAACTGGGTAACTATAAAGGTGCTCTACAGGTATCTTCGAGGGTGTCAGTTGGGTTGGCATGGATCAAGACTGGGATTTGTTACTCCGTGTGACGAAGAGGTATCTCAGGGCCCACTCGGTAATACAACATCACAATAAGCCTTGCAAGCAATGTGACTAAGTGTTAGTCACGGGATCTTGTATTACGGAACGAGTAAAGAGACTTGCCAGTAACGAGGTTGAACTAGGTATGGAGATACCGACGATCGAATCCCGGGCAAGTAACATACCGAAAAACAAAGGGAACATCATACGGGATTAACTGGATCCTTGCCATAGAGGTTCGACCGATAAAGATCTTCATAGAATATGTAGGAACGAATATGGGCATCTAGGTCCCGCTAGTGGTTATTGACCGTAGAGGCGTCTCGGTCATGTCTACATAGTTCTCGAACCCGCAGGGTCTGCACACTTAAGGTTCGATGACGTTTCGGTAGTATAGAGTTATGTATGGTGGTGAACGAAGGTTGTTCGGAGTCTCGGATGAGATCCCGGACGACATGAGGAGCTCCTTAATGGTCCGGGGTAAAGATTGATATATAGGAAGTCCTATTTTGGTCGCTGGAAAAGTTTCGGGCTCATCGGTAGTGTACCGGGAGTGCCAGTAGTGTACTAGGAGACCATCAGGAGGGGTATTTCGACCCAAGAGGCTACATGGGCTGTGGGAGGATGAATACCATCCCTTAGTGGGCTGAAGGAAGTCCCACAAAGGGCCCATGTGGCTGGGAAGAAAAAGCCCAAATGGAAAAAGGTGGAAAAAGGCAAAAGGGCTAAATTAGGAAGGAGTCATAATCCTACTAGGAGTGGAGGAGGAGGACTCCTCCCTCCTGGTTCGGCCGACCCAAGGGCTGGATCCTTGGGAGCCAAGCCTCCCCCTCCTCTTCTCCTATATATACTAGAGGGTTTTAGGGTTTTGGCACAAGATTTTCAGCCACGTGCTACCCTATTCTCTAGTGCATAGTTTCTCCTCTAGATCGGTTTTCTACAGTGCTTAGGCAAAGCCCTGCCAGAATTACTCCACCACCATCGCCCCGGCGCCGTCACGCTGCCAGAGAACACTTCTTCCTATCCGCTCCCTCTTGCTAGATCAAGAAGGCGGAGATCGTCATCAAGCTGTACGTATGCTGAACGCGGAGGTGTCGTCCGTTCGGCGCTAGATCGGAAGGACCGTGATCAAGATCACGAGACGGATCGTGATGAGATCGCGGGACAGATCGTGATGAGTTCGCGGGACGGATCGTGATTGGATTGCAGGATGGATCATGATGAGATCGCGGGACACTCGGCAATTTGGATCGCGAAGACGTTCGACTACACCAACCGCGTTTCTTAACGCTTCCCGCTTAGCGATCTACAAGGGTATGTAGATCCACTCTCCCACTCGTAGATGCTCATCACCATGGATAGATCTTGCGTGTGCGTAGGAAAAAATTTGTTTCCCATGCAACGTTCCCCAACAATGGCATCATAAGCTAGTTTTATGTGTTGATGAGATCTCGAGTAGAACACAAAGAGTTAGTGGGCGTTAATGCTTACATTGCTTCCTCCCTTGGTCGTGTTTTGGTTCAGTGGTATTGTGGGATGAAGCGGCCCGGACCAACCTTACTCGTACGCTTACGAGTGACCGGTTCCATCGACTGACGTGTAACCTCGTTGCACAAAGAAGGTTGGCGGGTGTCTGTTTCTCCCACTTTAGTTGGATCGGATTCGACAAAGGCGGTCTTTGAGAAGGTTGAAAAGCAACTTATGTATCACCGTTGTGGTTTTTGCATAGGTGAGAATTGTTCTTGCTAGATACCCGTAGCATCCACGTAAAACATGCAACAACAATTAGAGGACGTCTAACTTGTTTTTACAGGGTATGTTGTGATGTGATGTGGCCAATTACGTGATGAGATATATGTGATGTATGAGATGATCATGTTTTGTATAGAATATCACAAGTTGCATGTCGATGAGTACGGCAACCGGCAGGAGCCATAGGGTTGTCTTTAATTATTGTATGACATGCGTGTCAATCATTAAGCGATATGTAATGCTTTACTTTATTGCTAAACGGTAGCAATAGTAGTAGAAGGAAGGTGGGCGCGACAACCCCGATGGCGACACGTTGATGGAGATCAAGATGATGGAGATCATGGTGTCATGCCGGTGACGATGGAGATCATACCGGTGCTTTCAAGATGGAGATCAAAAGCACAAGTTCATGGCCATATCATGTCACTTATGATTTGCATGTGATGTTAATCCTTTTATGCACCTCGTTTTTCTTAGGATGATGGTAGCATTATAAGGTGATCCCTCACTTAATTTCATGATAAATTGTGTTCTCCCCGAGTGTGCACCGTTGTGAAAGTTCGTCATGTCTAGACACCATGTGATGATCGGGTGTGATACACTCTACATTCACATACAACGGGTGCAAGCCAGTGTTGCACATGCAGAACACTCGGGTTAAACTTGACGAGTCTAGCATGTACAGACATGGCCTCGGAACACAAGAGACCGAAAGGTCGAACATGAGTCATATAGTAGATATGATCAACATGATGATGTTCACAATTGAAACCACCTCAACTCACGTGATGATCGGACTTGAGTTGGTGAATTTGGATCATGCATCACTCGAATGACCGGAGGGATGTCAATTTGAGTGGGAGTTCTTTAGTAATATGATTAATTGAACTCATTATCATGGACATAGTCAGTAGTGTCTTTGCAAATTATGTTGTAGATTATTTGCTCGTGCTGTAGCTCCCTTCAATTTTTATATGTTCCTAGAGAAATAGAGTTGAAAGATGATGGTGTCAATATTGCGGACTGGATCCGTGATCTAAGGATTATCCTCATTGCTGCACAGAAGGCTTATGTCCTTAATTTACCGCTCGATGCGCCACCCCCTCTAGCATCGTTTGTAGATGTTGTGAACATCTGACAGGCACGTTTTGATGACTACTTGATAGTTTAGAGCATCATGCATCATGGCTTAGAATTGAGGCTCTAAAACATTTTGAACGTCACGGAACATATGAGATGTTCTAAGAGCTGAAATTAGGATCTCAGGCTCGTGCCCGTGTTGCGAGATATGAGATCTCCAACAAGATTCTTTGCCTGCAAGATGAAACAGAATAGCTCAATCGTTGAGCACGTGCTCAGATTGTCTGGGTGCTTCAATCGCTTGCATCGAGTGGGAGTTGATCTTCCAGATAAGATAGTGATTGATATAGTTCTCCAAGTCACTGTCACTAAGCTACTAGAACTTGGTGATGAACTATAAAATGCCAGGGATAGAAATAATGATCCCTGAGCTGTTCGTGATGTTTGACACCGCGAAGGTAGAAATCAAGAAGGAGCGTCAAGTGTTGATGGTTAGTCAAACCACTAGTTTCAAGAAGGGCGAGAGCAAGGAGGGAAACTTCATGGATAGCAAGTCAGTTGTTGCTCCAGTGAAGCAACCCAAAGTTGAACCCAAACCCGAGACTAAGTGCTTCGATTATGAGGACAGCGGTCGCTGAAACGGAACAACCCTAGATACTTGGTAGATAAGAAGGTTGGCAACGTCGACAGAAGTATATTTGATATACGTGTTAATGATGTGTACATTGAAAGTACTCCTAGTGGCACCTGGATATTGGATACCGGTTCGGTTGCTAAATGTTAGTAACTCGAAATAAAAGCTACGGAATAAATGGAGAACTAGCTAAGGGTGAGGTGATGATGTGTGTTGGAAATGTTTCCAAGGTTGATGTGATCAACATCGCACGCTCTCTCTACCTTCGGGATTAGTGACGAAACTAAATAAATGTTATTTGGTGTTTTTCGTTCAGCATAAACATGATTAGATCGTGTTTATTGCAACACGGTTATTCATTTAAGTTAGAGAATAATGGTTATTCTGTTTACATGAATGATACCTTCAATGGTCATGCACCAGGTGAGAATGATTTGTTGAATCTTAATCGTAGTAATACACATGTTCATAACATTGACGCCAAAAGATAAAAAGTTAATAATTATAGTACCACATACTTGTGGCACTGCCGCTAAATGTCATATTGGTATAAAGCGCATGAAGAAACTCCATGCTTGTGGATCTTTGGACTCATTCGATTTCGAATCGGTTCAGACATGCTAACCATGTCTCTTGGGCAAGATGACTAAGGACCCCGATTTCCAGATGGATGGAGCAGGCAAGTGATTAATTGGAAATGATACATGTTGATGTACGCAATCCAATGAGTCTTGTAGCGTGCGGTGGATATCGTTATTTTCTTACCTTCACTAATGATTTGAGTAGATATAGTGTATATTTACTTAATGAAACACAAGTCTGAATTGTTTGAAAGGTTCAAGCAAATTCAGAGTGAAGTTTGAGATCATCATGACAAGAAGATTAAAATGTCTGCGATATGATCCTGGAGGTGAATATCTGAGTTACGAGTTTGGCATACAGCTTTCGACAATGTGAAAGTTGTTTCACAACACACGCCACCTAGAACACCATAGCGTGATGGTGTGTCCGAATTTCATAGTCATGCTCTATTGGATATGGTGCGTGCTATGATGTCTCTTATCGTTTTGCTACTATAATTTTGGGGTTATGCATTAGAGACAACTACATTCACTTTAAATAGGGCACCATCTAAATCCGTTGAGATGAACCGTGTGAATTATGGTTTGATAGAAACCTAAGCTGTCATTTCTTAATGTTTGGGGCTGCGACGCTTGTGTGGAAAAATGTTTTCACCTAATGAGCTCGGACCCTAAGCGGACAAATGCATCTTCATAGATTACCCTAAGAACAGTTGGGTGAACCTCCTATCTCAGATCCAAGCATAAAGTGTTTGTTGCTAAAAATGGGTCCTTTCTCGAGGAAAAGTTTCTCTCGAAAGAATTGAGTGGGAGGAAGATAGAACTTGATGATGTTATTGAACCTTTGTTTCAACCAAAGAGTAGCGCAGCGCAGGAAGATGTTTCTATGAAGCCTACGTTAGTTGAAGAGGTTAATGATGATGATCATGAAGATTCGGATCAAGTTACTATCAAACCTCATAGGTCGACAAGGATGTGTACTGCTCCTGAGCCGTACCACAACCCTGTCTTGGAGGTCTTGTTGTTGGACAACGATGAACCTACAAGCTGTGGAGAAGGGGTGATGGGCTCGGATTCCGACAAATGGTTAGAGGCCATGAAATCCGAGAAAGGATCCATGTATGAATACCCAGTATAGACTTTGGTGGAGTTGCTCGTTGGATGACAGGTTGTTGAGTACAAATGGATCTTTAAAATGAAGACAGACGCTGATGGTGAATGTCACCATTTATAAAGCTTGACTTGTCGCAAAGAAGTTTCCGGCAAGTTCAAGGAGTTGACTACGATAAGACTTTCTCACTCGTAGCGATGCTAAAGTCTGTTGGAATTATGTTAGCAGTTGCTGCATTTTTCAATTATGAAATCTGGTAGATGGATGTCAAAACATCATTTCCTTAACGGTTTACTTGAGGAAAGGTTGTATGTGATACAACCAGAAGGTTTTGTCAGTCCTAAGGATGCTAAAAGGTGAGAAAGCTTCAGTGATCCTTCTATGGACTAAAGCAAGCATCTCGGAGTTGGAATATACACTTTGATGAGGTGATCAAAAGGTTTTGAGTCTATACAAAGTTTATGAGAAACTTGTATTTACAATAAAGTGAGTGGGAGCACTATAGAGTTTTTGGTAAGCATATGTGGTCGACATATTGTTGATCGGAAATGATATAGAATTTCTGGAAAGCATAAACGGTTGTTTGAAAAGTTGTTTTCAACCGAAGACCTGGATAAAGCTACCTAATTATTGAGCATCAAGATCTATAGAGATAGATCAAGATGCTTGATGAGACTTTCAATGAGTACATACCTTGACAAGATTTTGAAAGAGTTCAAAATGGATCAGTTAAAGAAAGAGTTCTCTCCTGATTTGTAAGGTGTGAAGTTGAGTGAGACTCAAAGCTCGACAACGGCAGAAGAAAGAGAAAGGACGAACGTCATCCACTATGCCTTAGCCATAGGCTCTATATTATGACATGATGTGTACCGCACCTGTGTGTGCCTTTCCATGAGTCCATCAAGGGGTACAAGAGTGATCCAGGAGTGGATCACTGGATAGCAGTCAAGATCATCCTTAGTAACTAAAAGACTAAGGAGATGTTTCTCTATTATGGAGGTGATAAAGAGTTCATCGTAAAGAGCTATGTCGATGCAAGCTTTAACACCAATCCAGATGACTCGTAGTATCAATCTGGATACGTATAGTGGAGCAACCATTTGGAATAGTACCAAGTGGAGTGTGGTAGCAGAATTTACGGTTTGACATAGAGATTTGCAAAGTACACACGAATCTGAATGTCGTAGACCCATTGACTATAAGACCTCTCTCTCATGCAAAGCATGATCGAGCCCCAAAACTCATTGGGTGTTAGATTCATAACAATGCGAATCACATGGTGATGTGAACTAGATTAATGACTCTAGTGCAAGTGGGAGACTATCTGAAATATGCCCTAGAGGCAATAATAAATTAGTTATTATCATATTTCCTTGTTCATGATAATCGTTTATTATCCATGCTATAATTGTGTTGATCGGAAACTCAGATACATGTGTGGATACATAGACAACACCATGTCTCTAGTATACCTCTAATAGACTAACTCATTGATCAAAGATGGCTATGGTTTCCTAGTAATGCACATGAGATGTCATTTGGTAACGGGATCACATCACTGTTAGAATGATGTGATGGACAAGACCCAAACTACAAACGTAGCATATGATCGTGTCAGTTTATTGCTACTATTTTCTGCATGTCAAGTATATGTTCCTATGACCATGATATCATGCAACTCACTGACACTGGAGGAGTACCTTGTGTGTATCAAACGTCGCAACGTAACTGGGTGACTATAAAGGTGCTCTACAGGTATCTCCGAGGGTGTCTATTGGGTTGGCATGGATCAAGACTGGGATTTGTTACTCCGTGTGACGGAGAGGTATCTCAGGGCCCACTCGGTAAGACAACATCACAATAACCTTGCACGCAATGTGACTAAGTGTTAGTCACGGGATCTTGTATTACGGAACGAGTAAAGAGACTTGCCGGTAACGAGGTTGAACTAGGTATGGAGATATCGACGATCGAATCTCGGGCAAGTAACATACCGAAGAACAAAGGGAACATCATACGGGATTAACTAAATCCTTGACATAGAGGTTCGACCAATAAAGATCTTCATAGAATATGTAGGAAACAATATGGGCATCCAAGTCCCGCTATTGGTTATTGACCGTAGAGGTGTCTCGGTCATGTCTACATAGTTCTCGAACCCGAAGGGTCTGCACAGTTAAGGTTCGGTGACGTTTCGGTAGTATAGAGTTATGTATGGTGGTGTCCGAAGGTTGTTATGAGTCCCGGATGAGATCCCGGATGTCATGAGGAGCTCCAGAATGGTCCGGAGTTAAAGATTGATATATAGGGAGTCCTATTTTGGTCGCCGAAAAAGTTTCGGGCTCATCGGTAGTGTACCGGGAGTGCCGGTAGTGTACTGGGAGACCATCGGGAAGTTATTTCGACCCAAGAGGCTACATGGGCTGTGGGAGGATGAATACCAGCCCTTAGTGGTCTGAAGGAAGTCCCACAAAGGGCCCATGCAGCTGGGAAGAAAAGGCCCAAAAGGAAAAAGGTGAAAAAAAAGGCAAAAAGGCTAAATTAGGAAGGAGTCCTAATCCTACTAGGAGTGGAGGAGGAGGACTCCTCCCTCCTGGTTCGGCCGAACCAAGGGCTGGCTCCTTGGGAGCCAAGACTCCTCCTCCTCTACTCCTATATATACTAGAGGGTTTTAGGGTTTTGGCACAAGATTTTCAGCCATGTGCAACCCTATTCTCTAGTGCATAGTTTCTCCTCTAGATCAGTTTTCTACAGTGCTTAGGCGAAGCCCTGCCGGAATTACTCCACCACCATCGCCGTGGCACTATCATGCTGCCGAAGAACTCTTCTACCTGTCCGCTCCCTCTTGCTAGATCAAGAAGGCGGAGATCATCATCAAGCTGTACATGTGCTGAACGCGGAGGTGTCGTCCGTTCGGCGCAAGATCGGAAGGACCGTGATTAAGATCACGAGACAGATCCTAATGAGATCATGGGATGGATTGTGATGAGTTCGTGGGACGGATTATGATTGGATCGCGGGACAGATCGTGATGAGATCGCGGGACGCTCGGCGATTTGGATTGCGAAGACGTTCGACTACACCAACCGCGTTTCTTAACGCTTCCCGCTTAGCGATCTACAAGGGTATGTAGATCCACTCTCCCTCTCGTAGATGCTCATCACCATGGATAGATCTTGCATGTGCATAGGAAATTTTTTGTTTACCATGCAACGTTCCCCGACATGCAGTTCTATATATACATGGTAGTTTTTCACCTAAATCAGGAGCAGATAGATTGTTCTCTATTGAACAACTATAGGATGTAGTTCATGATAGGATATATTTTCCCGTATATTTTGCCCACGCTTGAAGATCAAGTATGCCTATGTATCAACAAAGTTATAAATTAATTGTATGTTTTTAGACTATTTACGTCTACCCATGCACTATGCTATATGTTGTTTCTATTTTCTTTCAACGCCAGTTTTTGCTTGCATTGCAGGTAATAGACTCAGAAAGATATATAGTCAATATTTATTTTGTTACTACTAGCTACTTTTTCATGAGGTTCATGTCAAATTTCATTACAAATACTTTCCTTTGGCAATATGTTTGTTTTTTATTTTACTTGCAATTCTCTTTTTTGTTGCATGTATAGAGTTACACTAGTAGAAAATGGGGCTTTGGTCCAAGCCTGAAATCCCATTAATCCCGGTTCACTCATGAACCGGGACCCATGGGGGCATCGGTCCCGGTTCGTGAGGCCAGGGCGCCGGCCGGACCTCGTGGGACATTGGTCCCGGTTTGTCTAACCCCTTTGGTACCGGTTCCAGACAAGAACCGGGACCAATGGGCCTCGCTCCTGGCCCACAACCATTGGTCCCGGTTTGTGGCTAGAGCTGAGACCAAATGGTGTCCTTTAGTCCCGGTTCTAGCCACAAACCGGGACCAATGGTTGGCCTATATATACCCCCTGCCCGCGAGCAGAGCAGTGCACTGCTCTGTTTTTTTGGCCGGTCGTGGGAGAGCTTTTTGGTGCTCTAGCTCACCTCCTATGCACATGAGGTGTTCGATGAAATGCCCAAGCCACACTTAAGCTTTCTCCTCTCGAAGCTCCTTGTCCAAGCTCCATTTTCCTCAAGATTTGTCTAGGTTTGGCGTTCTGTCCTGTCCCGTCCCCGCCCTCACCATCGTCGATCGCCCGTGCCCATCTCGGCGCCGGCACCACCGTACTTACCCTCTTCTTCTTATCTTCTTTCTAAAATAAAAAAGTTCTTGCTTGTATGATTTAGATAGATACTTGTGTGATTTTGTTACTTTTATTATTGTTTGTTGTTATATAGTGCGATGGTTTTGGTATCCGCCTCTGTCAGCCCTCATCCTGTCTATGATTCGGATGTGGTACATATCATCTTTTATAACTATTTGTTTTATTTAGTGTTTATGAAAATTATGCCGACCAACATGACATAGATTTTTAATCTAGGAGGTATGTGAATCGAAAATTCCAACCGACATAGAAATTCTTGTCGAGAAGTTAAATTTGGTTGAAAAAGAAAATAATTACATGAAAGAAAAATTACAAAGAGTTGAAGAGGAGAAGATGAAGTTGGAGTTGTATGTTGTCGATGTCGTCGACAATCACAAGATCAAGATAGATGCAATGTGCTTGAAGATTAGAAAGGTTAGAAAATATGCCATTCATATTGAGGCTTGGTATCATTATGTCGTTGGATCAATTGGTACCTTAGTTGCGGTTATGATCGCATTTGTTGTTGCATTTAATTTTTTTACATAGTTTCAATGTATGTTTTAATTAGATGCTCTAGAGAGCGTTATGTTGTTCAATAATGAAAACTATGTATGAACGTTATGTATTTATTTTGGTCACTACTGTACTTTGGCCTTAATGTGATGATGAATTTCTATTAATTTGGTCACTTCTCTATTCATGATATGTTGTAATGGTTTTTAATACATTTTATTATATAACGCACACAATGAACCGACAATGGATGTATGGTGACCGACGCACCTCTGAGTATATTAAGGGCCTACATAATTTTCTTGAAACGGCTGAGGCAAACAAGCAGAACCAGACGATGTGCCCGATGATGATCTTCGTTGGGTCATTGTTGATGCAAAGAGACAATGCGAAAGTGAAAAGGAGAAGTTGAAGTTCGATCGCATGTTAGAGGATCACAAAAAGGCTTGTACCCCAATTGCGAAGATGGCAACACGAAGCTCGGTACCACACTGGAACTACTACAGTGGAAGGTAGAGAATGGTATACCTGACAAAGGATTTGAGAAGCTACTGAAAATATTGAAGAAGAAGCTTCCAAAGGATAACGAATTGCCCGACAGTACGTACGCAACAAAGAAGGTTGTATGCCCTCTAGAATTGGAGGTGCACAAGATACTTGCATGCCCTAATGACTGCATCCTCTACCGCGGTGCATACGAGGATTTGAACGCACACCCGGTATGCGGTGCATTGTGGTATACTATCATACGAGATGACCTTGGTGATGTTGACGGCCAGCGCCCCACGAAGAGGGTTCCTGCCAAGGTGATGTGGTATGCTCCTATAATACAACGGTTGAAACGTCTATTCAAAAACAAAGAGCATGCCAAGTTGATGTGATGGCACAAAGAGGACCGTAAGAAAGACGGGAAGTTGAGAGCACCCACTGACGGGTCATAGTGGAGAAAGATCGAGAGAAAATGGAGCAACTTTACAGGTGACCCAAGGAACGTATGGTTTGGTTTAAGTGCAGATGGCGTTAATCCTTTTGGGGAGCAGAGCAGCAAGCAGAGCACATGGCATGTGACTATGTATGTATAACCTTCCTCCTTCGTTGTGCATAAAGCGGATGTTCATTATGATGCCAGTGCTCATCCAAGGCCCTAAGCAACCCGGCAATGACATTGATGTGTACCTAAGGCCATTAGTTGATGAACTTTTATAGCTATGGAATGGAAGAGGTGTACGTGTGTGGGATGAGAAAGAACGAGAGGAATTTGACCTACATGCCTTGCTGTTTGTAACCATCAATGATTGGTCTGCTCTGAGTAACCTTTCAGGACAGACAAACAACGGATACCACGCATACACACACTATTTAGATGACACCAACAGTATATATTTGGACAAATGCAGGAAGAATGTGTACCTGGGGCATCATCGATTTCTTCCGACTAACCATCAATGTCGAAAGAAAGGAAAGCATTTCAAAGGTGAGGCAGATCACCGGAAGAAGCCCCCCCCTCCATACTAGTGATCACATACTTAATATGGTTAATGATTTACAAGTAATCTTTGGACAGGGTCCTGGCGGGCTATCTGTTCCAACTGACGATGCGGGGCGCGCACCCATGTGGAAGAGGAAAACTATATTTTGGGACCTACCCTATTGGAAAGTCCTAGAGGTCCGCTCTGCAATCGACGTGATGCACGTGACAAAGAATCTTTACGTGAACCTGCTAGGCTTCTTGGGAGTGTATGGGAAGACAAAAGATACACCGGAGGCACAGGAGGAACAACAACGTGTGCATGACGGCATGCATCCAGAGCAGTATGAAGGTCCTGCCAGCTACGCTCTTGCCAAAGAAGAGAAGGAAATCTTCTTTGAATGCCTGCTCGGTACGAAGGTCCCGTCTGGCTTCTTGTCGAATATAAAGGGAATAATAAATATGGCAGAGAAAATGTTCCGGAACCTAAAGGCTCATGACTGCCACGTGATTATGATGCAACTGCTTTCGGTTGCATTGAGGGGGCTTCTACTGGAAAACGTTTGATTAGCCATTGTGAACCTCTGTGCATTCCTCAATGCAATCTCTCAGAAGGTGATCGATCTAGAAATCCTGCCAAGGTTAAGGAGTGATTTGGTGCAATGTCTTGTTAGTTTCGAGCTGGTGTTCCCACCATCCTTCTTCAATATCATGACGCACATCCTAGTTCATATAATCGACGAGATTGTCGTTCTGGGCCTTGTATTTCTACACAATATGTTCCCCTTTGAGAGGTTCATGGGAGTCTTAAAGAAATATGTTCATAATCGCGCTAGGCTAGAAGGAAGCATCTCCATGGGCCATCAAACAGAGGATGTCATTGGGTTTTGTGTTGACTTCATTCCTGTCCTTAAGAAGATTTGTATCCCTTAATCGCGGTATTAGGGGAGACTGACTGGAAAAGGCACGCTAGGAGAGGACTCAATAATATGTAGGGACGGGCATTCTTGGTCTCAGCAAACTACATAGTTCTACAGAATTCTACCTTGGTGACCCCATACATCGATGAACATAAGAATATTCTGTGCTCCAAACACCCGGAGCAATGTGACGACTGGATTACATATGAACACATAAGGACTTTTGGCAGTTGGTTGCAAACACGTCTCATGGGTGACAACACTGTATCTGATGAGCTATACTCGTTGGCCAGGGGACCATCTTCGACTGTATTGACTTACAAAGGGTACGGGATAAATGGGGATACATTTTACACGATCGCCCAAGATCAAAAGAGCACCAACCGAAACAGCGGTGTCTGCTTTGATGCAGCAACCAAGAGGGAAAAGGACACATATTATGGTTACATAGTGGACAGATGGGAACTTGACTATGGACATGATTTCAAGGTCCCTTTATTTTAGTGAAAATGGGTCAATCTCTCAGGAGGCGGGGTATAGGAAGACCGATAGTACGGAATGCCAACAGTGGATCTGAACAATCTTGGGTACGCACACGAACCATTCGTCCTAGCCAATGATGTGGCGCAGGTTTTCTATGTGAAGGACATGTCTACCAAACTGAGAAAAAGAAAACATAAGGAAGCGAATACATCATACGGTGAGCCAAAGCGCCACGTAGTTATTTCAAGAAAAAGAGACATCGTGGGATTGGAGGGGAAGACAGACATGTTTGAAGATTATGAAAACTTTCATGAAATTCCTCCCTTCAAACTCAAGGCTGACCCAGGCACCCTGTTAAACGATGAAAATTATCCATGGTTACGGCGCAATAAGCAAAGTACACAAGCGAAGAAAAAGTGAAGACTTTGTCTCCAGAACTATATCATTGCAGTTACATGTGAATAAATGAAATGCCTTATGTAACAGATGAGTTTTCGTATGAAACCCTAAAACTTCGAAAGAGATTGTCCATTTTGTACACGAAGTGCATCTAGTTTTTTCCGTAACCCTCTCAACTTTTTCTAACATGCTATGTGGGTGAAATGATGATACCATGCCAACTTTCAACCTTTTTAGAGTTCATTTGTAGTGCTTTTCAATTTCAGGGTCATTCAGCTCAACAAAATCAATAAATTCATGAAAAATACCAAATGAAGTCAGAAAAGGTTGAAAATGATGATGTGGCTTTGAATGGTGCATTTTTAACACATAAAAACTCTGGAGTTCAAATAAGTTCAAAAAATGAAATCCCTTTGTAACAGATGAGTTTTTGTCCCAAACCATGATACTTCGAAAGAGATTGTCCATTTTCTACACGAAGTGCATCCAGTTTTTCCCGTAACCCTCTCAACTTTTTAGCACATGCTATGTGGAGGAATGATTATTCCGTGCCAACTTTCAGCCTTTTCAGAGTTCAATTGTAATGATTTTCAATTTCAGGGTCATTTAGCTCAAAGAATAAACTAATAGCAAAAAGACTGAACTAGAAAACTTTTATGAAACTCTAATAGCAAAAAGAATGAACTAAAAATAATCAATTAAAATATTCTGTTATGATCAACTAAAACAAAACTATAATATTCTTCAATAGCAAAAAGAATCAACTAAAAAGCTTTTATAAAACTCTACTAGCAAAAGGAATCAACTTAAAAGCTTTTATAAACCTCTAGTATTTTTGAAACTAAAATTATATAAAATTTATGCAACTAAAATTATCAAAGTATTTTTTTGTTCAAACCATTAATAGAAAAAATAATTTTCATAACGAATTTTTTTTAGAAACTTTAATAGCAAACTAAAATAACCAAATCTGTTTTTGATTAAAACACACATTTAAAATAACCTAAAACTTACCAAATTGAATATAATGATAAAAACCGCTAATATTAAATAGCAAGACAAAGAATCACTCAACAATCTATTTTTTAGTAAAGTTATTCACAAACTAGTAATTCACACAAATATCAAAAAATTCAAATGTAAACTATTCAAATTTGAAAACTAATGGCACTAACAGAAAGTTTATAATTTTTGTGACCTAAAAGCAACAAGAATCACTGAAAAACAGTAAGTTGGAACAAAATAAAATAAATAAAGCAAAAACAAAAACAAAAAACTAGATTTAAAAAAATGCTACCTACTCGGCCACCACAGCGTGAATACGACTAGAAACCCAACCAGCTTGTTGGGCCAGAATTCAGGCCTGCAGAAAGGCCCAATAGGCCCACAGGCAGAAACAGATTAGGCCCGGAAGCCTGTAGTTGAGAGAAGCTCGAGAGGGTGTGCGCAGCAGTGCCTATAAACCACTCCCGAGATCTCTCGGCTAGCGAGGTGGGACTAAAAATTTGGCCCCGGGCAGCACCACCCTTTGGTCCCGGTTCGTGACACAAACCGGGACTAAGGCACCCCTTTGGTCACCAACCAGGACCAAAGGTCCTTGTTTCCCGCCCTTTGGGTTGCTGAAAACAGGACTTTGGTCCCGGTTGGTGGCACCAACCAGGACTAAAGGGGTGCATTGGTCCCGGTTGTTGCCACCAACCGGGACCAATACTCTCGGTATATAAGTAGAACTTAGGAATTTTCAGTTCTCATCTCGCCCCCGACGACGCCGACGAAATCGATGCAGCCAACCCCCCTCCCGCCGCCCTCGCCGTCGCCGTCACCGCCACCCACCGCCCCGTCGTCGCCCGCCACCCCCGTCGTCGCTCGTCGTCATCGCCCTCGCCCATCGCCCCCGTCGTCGTCGCCGCCCCCGAGCATCGCCCCCGCCATCGCCCGCCGTGCCCGTCGCGCCGCCGCCCGCGTCATCACCGCCCCCATTGTCGTCGCCCCCTTCGTCGCGCCCGTCACCGCCACCGTCATCGCTGCCCCCGCCATCACCCCCGTCGCCGCCCCCATCATCGACGCACTTGTCGTTGCCGCCCTCGCCGCCGCCCTCTCCACCGTCCCCGTCACCACCCCCATCGTCACTGCCCCCGTCCTCGCTCGCCAGCCGCCACCCTCGTCATCGCCGCTGCCCCCATCGTCTGTCACCCCCGCTGTCGCCCTCGTCGTCGCCTTGGTCAATATTTTTTGGTTCATACAATGTTTTTTTGTTCATACAATATTTGTTTTGCATAGAAATTAGTTAAAATGAGGGGGGACGTCGGACATGACATGAGGGGGGACGTCAGACATCGGACATGAGGGGTGAGCGTCATTGCCGTCTACCCCCTCCCCGATAACTTCGACATGAGGGGGGACGTCGGGCATGACATGAGGGGTGAGCGTCGTTGTCGTCTACCCCATCCCTGATAACTTCGACATGAGGGGGGGACTTCGGACGTCGGACATGAGGGGTGAGCGTCATTGTCGTCTACCCCCTCCCCGATAACTTCGACATGAGGGGGGACGTCGGACATGACATGAGGGGTGGGCGTCGTTGTCGTCTACCCCCTCCCCGATAACTTCGACATGAGGGGGGACGTCTGACATGACATGAGGGGGACGTCGGTAGTCGGACATTAGGGGTGAGCATCGTTGTTGTCTACACCCCTCCCCCGATAACTTTGACACGAGGGGGACGTCGGACATGTCATTTGGAATTTTTTTTATTCATATAAAAAACTCCGGTAGCATAGATTTATCAAGAATGCCCCCATTATGGATGTGCACAAGTTGATCCAATTTTTTCTGATCTCTTCTATATATATATTCTTCTATATGTCATGTTGTTTGTCAAAGTATTGAAGAAATCCATGGCTTCATCATTAGCCGGAAGTAACAGGTGTATGATGTTACGAAGCTCTTCAAAGTTGTTTTGGAACGGAGTTTCGGATAGAATAATTCTTTTTTGGTACAAATTTCAGCAAAGGCCTTCCAAATAGAGATATTCGGAAGGCTCTTGCTGAACTTCGTACCAAAAAGCTAATTATCCTATCCAGGACTCCGTTCCAAAACAATTTTGGAGAGCTTCGTACCATTATGTGCTTGTTACTTCTGGCTAATTATGAAGCCATGGTTTTCTTGAATCCTTTGACACTAGACAGCGTGACATATAGAAGGGTAGATGAGATCAGGAAAAATATGGACCATTTTCTGCACAATCAAAATGGCACCATTTTGTTAAATCCCTTAAAGGTTAAGAGAATCCGTTGTTTGACATTCATGAGAGAGGCAGTCCGGATGTCGTACATTCATGAGAAAGGCGGTCCAGACATCGTACATTCATGTTTGTATATTAATTGCCATGTTGTAATATTTGCAGAAACTATGGATCAAAGAGACTTGGAACAAGAACAGTTGTTGGGGGAGATAATCCGTGTCGGACGTGATTTCTTGTCGTTTATCAATGACACCGATCGTATGGAAGGAGAGGATGACAGCTCCGGTGATCGAGCAATGGAGGAGGAAGGACATGATCATGATGGCTCCGGTGACCTAATGCCAGAGGAAGAAGGAGACCATGGTGATGGCTCCGGTGAGCGAACGGAGGAGGGAGCTGTTGCCAAGTCCGATGAGGTATATATATTAATTAAGACTATGCTGACTAGCTAATTGATGCATTAATTGTTTTGGTATGTAAATATATTAACTCTTCTTTCTTCTTTTATAGGCCTCCGGATCGAGCCAAACTTCGGTAACGAGACGAGGCCCGAGGAGAAGGTTGCGCAAGGATGAAAGTTTCACGATCATAGCACTCGTGGACGATGGCCTACCGATTGAACCAAAGCGGACCAAGGACGCATTTGCTGCTCAGTGCGGAGCTATCGTTAGGCACAGCATCCCGATCAGCATCAACCAATGGAATAATCCTAAGGACGATGACCTTGCAGTTTCTTATGTCACCGATAGACAGAAAGATGATATTTGGACCTTGCTGAAGGCAAATTTCACCCTACCGCTAGAGGAGGATCCAAATAACCTAGTTATAGAGCCACTGGTCAAGGCGTGTGCTCTTAAGAAGATGGCAGATCTATCCAGGAGATGGAAGAATGAGTTGAAATCAAAGTTTGCCGACAAAGGGAAGACTCCAAAATTCATCGGCCGATTTGAGAAGATAAGAGATTACTGGCCCGCATTTGTGGGCTACAAGACATCGGACAAGAATAAGAAAATTTCATAGACAAACAAGAACAATGCTGCAAAGAAGCAGTATCACCATCACACGGGGTCAGGTGCCTACCTCAAAGCCCGGTCGTTGTGGGACAAAGCTGAGAATGACCTGATTGCTAAAGGGGCCGAACCACAGACATTGAATTGGCCAGACCATTCAAGGACTTGGTTCTTCGGGGTTGGGGGAACTTTAGACCCTTAAACAGGGAAGTGTTGTTGGACAGACGAGCCACTTGCAATACCCGTCAAGAATATTCAGAAGTATATCACCGCAGCGTAGGAAGGGACGTTCATTCCCGATAGAGAGAAGGACGAGCTGACTGAGGCCCTCGGGAATCTTGAGCACCCTGGACGAACACGAGGCACACCAGGCTCCGTTTCGTGGAAGGTTGGGTTTCCTGACGCATGCGATTACAGAAGCCGGTAGAGAAAGAGGAAAGCGGAGCTGAGCGACATGCAAAAGCTTAATGCAAGACTAGAAAAGCTAGATGAACTTGAGAGCCAACGAGCTGCCGACCAACCATCTCGGCGACACGAAGCTACCCCAGAAGCTATCCCGCCATCTCAGCGAAGAAGCAACATGGCTTCCATGGAGCTTGTTCAGCCTGACTTCACGGCTCCAAGCTACCCCGTGGATACTATCACGGAGGCTCAACATTGCGAGCTTATGACGAAATTCTAGAACCTGACTTTCAAGGTGGTTGTCGGCTCTGTTGCACCTCCTCAACCCAATGGAACTTTTCACGCCTTCCGATCCCACGTGGTTATGTTGTTGTGACGGTGGATAAAGTAATGGAGGGATTTGAGGAGCTCGAGCTTGACCACCCTACAGATGAAGGGGAGAATCAGCTGGTTCATGCTCTGAGGAGTACATGTCTATGGCGGAAGGAGTACATCAAGCTTCCAAACTGGACGCCTCCTCCTCCTCCTCCGGCGAGTCAGGGCACTCCGCCTCCTCCTCCTCCGACGACGACAAATGATCATGGCACTTCGCCTCCTTCTATGGCTCCTCTGGCGTGTGAGGGCACTCTGCCTCCTCCTTCACCTACTCCGGCGCATCGGAGCAGTGCGCCTCCTCCAGCGCGTGAGGCCACTCCGCCTCCTCCAGCGCGTCAGGCCACTCAGCCTCCTCCTCCTCCTCCTCCGACGCATCAGGCCACTCCACCTCCTCTGACGTGTCAGTCACGACAGAAGAGAGACAATGCCGCTGCTCCGGCGGCTAGTAGTACAATAGGCGAGAAGAAATTCAAATTTGGTCCAACTCTCAAGCTTCTTCCAAAGTTACCATACGAGAGGACTTGATACGTCTCCAACGTATCTATAATTTTTGAGTTTTCCATGCTATTATATTATCTATTTTGGATGTTTTTATGCATTAATATGCTATTATATATTATTTTTGGGACTAACCTATTAATCTAGAGCCTAGTTCCAGTTTCTGTTTTTTCCTTATTTTTGAGTTTCACAGATAAGGAATATTAAACGGAGTCCAAACGGAATAAAACCTCCGGAATGATTTTTTCTGGAAAATATGGAAGCCACGAGACTTGACAACCAAGGTAGAGGAGCTGCCACGGGGGCCCCAAGCCCGCTTGCCGCGGCCAGGGGGGCACCCACGCCGCGCAGGCTTGTGGGCCCCTGGCAACTCCCCTAACCCTAATCTTCGGCCTATAAATACCCAAATATTCCATCATTATCGAAACGAGCCATGAAAACACTCTTCCGCCGCCAGAAGCCTCCATTCCCGAGAGATCAAATCTTGGAGCCTTTTCGGTAATCTGCCGGAGGGGGATTCGATCACGGAGGGCATATACATCAACTCCATTGCCCCTCTGATGATGCGTGAGTAGTTCACCACAGACCTACGGGTCCATAGCTAGTAGCTAGATGGCTTCTTCTCTCTCTTTGCTTCTCAATACCATGTTCTTCATGATCTTCATGGAGATCTATCCGATGTAATACTCTTTTGCGGTGTGTTTGTCAAGATCCGATGAATTGTGGGTTTATGTTCAGATTATCCATGAATATTATTTGAGTCTTTCCTGAATTCTTATATGCATGATTTCATATCTTTGCAAGTCTCTTCGAGTTATTGGTTTGGTTTGGCCAACTAGATTGGTAATTCTCGCAATAGGAGAAGTGCTTAGTTTTGGTTCAATCTTGCAATGTCCTCACCCAGTGACAAAGTAGGGGTAGCAAGGCACGTATTGTATCGTCGCCATCAAGGGTAAAAAGATGGGGTTTTCATCATATTGCTTGAGTTTGTCCCTCTACATCATGTCATCTTACTTAATGTGTTACTCTGTTCTTCATGAACTTAATACTCTAGATGCAGGCAGGAGTCGGTCAATGTGTGGAGTAATAGTAGTAGATGCAGAATCGTTTCGGTCTACGTGTCACAGACGTGATGCCTATATGCATAATCATTGCCTTGGATATATTCATAATTATTCGCTTTTCTATCAATTGCTCGACAGTAATTTGTTCACCCATCGTAATACTTGCCATCATGAGAGAAGCTATCTAGTGAAACCTATGGCCCCGGGTCTATTTTCCATATTATACTTTCCGATCTAAAACCAAAAACACCAAAAATACTTTCTTCATTATTTTTTACTTTTAGCTTATTTTCCGTTCAAGCACCCTATTATATCTATCTCTACTAGATCTCATCCTTGCAAATAACCGTGAAGGGATTGACAACCCCTTTATAGTGTTGGGTGCAAGAGTTTGATTCCTTGTGCAGGTATATCTATTGGTGGCTCGCTTGTGTCTCCAACTGGATTGATACCTTGGTTCTCAAAAACTCAAGGAAATACTTATCTACTTTGCTGCATCAAACCATTACTCTTCACGAGAAACCAATGCATGCTCGAGAAGTAGCAAGAAGGATTTCTGGCGCCGTTGCGGGGGAGATACATAGCAAATTAAGGATAGCAAGTACCCATCACAAACTCATCTCTTGCATTTAAATTATTTGCCATTTGCCTCTTGTTTTCCTCTCCCCCACTTCTAAAACAATTTTCAAAAAGATTTGCCTTTCGCCCTTTTTCTTTCGTCTTTTCATTTGCTTTTTGTGCGGTAGATCGCTCAAACTCATGGCTAGCCTTGCTACTATCGCTCCCGAGTATGAAGTTCTTAACTTTAAGCAAAGGGAGGGAGAAAACTTAAAAGATGCTTGGTATAGAATTTGCAGTGCTCAAAATAGATCTATTTGTAAGCAATCTACTACCATTCTCCTTCACAATTTTTACGTGTGGATCACTCCTTCGAATAGATATGTCCTAGATACCATCATGGGAGGGAATTTCTTGGGAAGTCATACCTTTGACTCCTATAGTGCTATGATAAATTTGTTTGGATCACCCCCAATCATGGTTAATGGGACAATTTTAACTTTGGAACATGTTATGCGAAGGTTAGATATCATTGAAAATAAAGTTGCTACTATAGATCTCATTGAAAACTTGGATAAAAAGATTCATAATCATATCACTCAATATGGATATAAGGTAGGAGTTACTTAAAAGACCTAAGGGAAAAAGAACCCATAGTTAATGAAAAATTGGATCAATGTTCCTTTAGAATAGGGAAGCTAGAGGACATTATTACCAACTTGGGTTCCGCTTTTTCTGCTGTTCAACCCACTCCTAAATTTTCTCTTTCTAAGGCTGCCAAGTTTGTTTACGTTCCCAAGAATAAGGGTGAATCCTCTAGTAAAGGGGACGAAGATCTTAAGATGATAAGTGTTCACCCTAATTTTTTCAACATTGTTCGGGAACCGATTGCTACAAGAGAATTTCTAGATTTTTTTCCCTAGGAGTATGATCATTGCTAAAACTAAAGAACCTCCTGGATTAGAGAAGGTCCTCACAAAAATTGCCAATACCAAAGATGACAATACCTAGATCTATTGTGTTTTGCCTAGCTAGGGGCGTTAAACAATAGCGCTTGTTGGGAGGCAACCCAATTTTATTTTTTCTTTCAACTTTTTTCTTATGTTTTGGTGTGTTTGAAACATTATTACTTCTGTAGTAATTTAGTTTTTGTGTTTAAATTAGTGTTTGAGCCAAGTAAAACCTTTGGGGTCATCTATGGTAGTTGTTCATTTGATCTTGCTGGAAAAAAGAAACTTTTGCGCTCAGTACATGATTTTTATGAATTTTTAAGAGCATCAAATTGATCTAAATTTTTTACACAGGATTGATATACAAATTGCCCTAGTTTTCCTAAGTTTCCAGAATTTTTACCATCCCAGAAGTATTCAAAGTTTACAGATTGCTACAGACTTTTCTCATTTTGAGAGATTCTATTTTCTTTGTGTTGTTCGCTTATTTTGATGTATCTATGGGTCGTATCGGGGGGTATGAGTCATGGAAAAGTTAGAATACGGTATTTATTACACAAATATAAATACAGAATGAGTTCACAACAGTACCTAAAGTGGTGATTTATTTTTCTTATACTAACGGATCTCATGAGTTTTTTGTTGAGTTTTGTGTTGTGAAGTTTTCAAGTTTTGGGTGAAGATTTGATGGACTATGGAATAAATATTGGCAACAGACTGAGCTTGGGGATGCCCATATTGTTGGAAATATTCCCTAGAGGCAATAATAAATTAGTTATTATCATATTTCCTTGTTCATGATAATCGTTGATTATCCATGCTATAATTGTATTGATCGGAGACTTAGATGCATGTGTGGATACATAGACAAAACCATGTCCCTAGTATGCCTCTAATAGACTAGCTCGTTGATCAAAGATGGTTAAGATTTCCTAGACATGGACATGAGATGTCATTTGATAAATGGGATCACATCATTAGGAGAATGGTGTGATGGACAAGACCCAAACTACGAACGTAGCATATGATCCTGTCAGTTTACTGCTACTATTTTCTACATGTCAAGTATATGTTCCTATGACCATGAGATCATGCAACTCACTGACACCGGAGGAGTGCCTTGTGTGTATCAAACGTCGCAACGTAACTGGGTGACTATAAAGGTACTCTACAGGTATCTCCGAGGGTGTCTGTTGAGTTGGCATGGATCAAGACTGGGATTTGTTACTCCGTGTGACGGAGAGGTATCTCAGGGCCCACTCGGTAATACAACATCACAACAAGCCTTGAAAGCAATGTGACTAAGTGTTAGTCACGGGATCTTGTATTACGGAACAAGTAAAGAGACCTGCCAGTAACGAGGTTGAACTAGGTATGGAGATACCGACGATCGAATCTCGGGCAAGTAACGTACCGAAGAACAAAGGGAACATCATACGGGATTAACTGAATCCTTGACATAGAGGTTCGACCGATAAAGATCTTTGTAGAATATGTAGGAACCAATATGGGCATCCAGGTCCCGCTATTGGTTATTGACCGTAGAGGTGTCTCGATCATGTCTACATAGTTCTCGAACCCGCAGGGTCTGCACACTTAAGGTTCGGTGACGTTTCGGTAGTATAAAGTTATGCATGGTGGTGACCGAAGGTTGTTCGGAGTCCCGGATGAGATCCCGGACGTCACGAGGAGCTCCGGAATGGTCCGGAGGTAAAAAATGATATATAGGAAGTCCTGTTTTGGTCGCCGAAAAAGTTTCGGGCTCATTGGTAGTGTACCGGCAGTGCCGGTAGTGTACCGGGAGACCATCGGGAGGAGTATTTCGACCCAAGAGGCTACATGGGCTGTGGGAGATTAAATACCCTCCCTTTGTGGGCTGGTGGAAGTCCCACACAAGGCCCATGCAGCTGGGAAGAAAAGCCCAAAGAGAAAAAGGTGGGAAAAGGCAAAAAAGGCAAAAATAAGGAGTCCTAGTCCTACTAGGATTGGAGGAGGAATCCTCCAATCCCACTAGGTTCGGCCGACCCAAGGGATGCATCTTTGGCAGCCAAGCCTCCTCCTCCTCTCCTCCTATATATACTAGAGGATTTTAGGGTTTTGGCACAGAATTTTCAGCCACGTGCTACCCGTTACTCTAGTGCATAGTTTCTCCTCTAGATCGGTTTTCTGCAGTGCTTAGGCGAAGCCCTGCCGGAATAGCTCCACCACCATCGCCGGAGATCTGTCATGCTGCCGGAGAACTCTTCTTCCTCTCCGCTCCCTCTTGCTGGATCAAGACGGCGGAGATCGTCATCAAGCTGTACGTGTGCTGAACGCGGAGGTGTCGTTCGTTCAGCGCTAGATAGGAAGGACCGTGATCAAGATCGCGAGACGGATCGTGATGAGTTCGCGGGACGGATCGTGATGAGTTCGCAGGACGGATCGTGATTAGATCGCGGGACGGATCGTGATGAGATCGCGGGATGCTCGGCGATTTGGATCGCGAAGACGTTCGACTACACCAACCGCGTTTATTAACGCTGCCCGCTTAGCAATCTACAAGGGTACGTAGATCCACTCTCCCTCTTGTAGATGATCATCACCATGGATAGATCTTGCATGTGCGTAGGGAAATTTTTGTTTCCCATGCAACATTCCCAACACTGGCATCATGAGCTAGGTCTATGTGTAGATGAGATCTCGAGTAGAACACAAAAGGTTTGTGGGCGTTGATTCTTAGATTGCTTCCTCCCTTGGTCGGATTTTGGTTCAGCGGTATTGTGAGATGAAGCGGCCCAGACCAACATTACTCGTACGCTTACGAGAGACCGGTTCCCTCGTCCGCAACTTGTTGCATAGATGGCTTGCGGGTGCCAGTTTTTCTCACTTTAGTTGGATCAGATTCGACAAAGGCGGTCCTTGAGAAGGTTGAAAAGCAACTAGTGTATCACCGTTGTGGTTCTTGCGTAGTTGAGAATTGGTCTTACTAGACACCCGTAGCAGCCACGTAAAACATGCAACAACTATTAGAGGACGACTAAGTTGTTTTTGCAGGGTATGTTGTGATGTGATATGGCCAATTACATGATGTGATATATGTGATGCATGAGATGATCATGTGATGTATCGATTATCATGACTTGCATGTCGATGAGTACGACAACCGGCAGGAGCCATAGGGTTCTTTTTAATTATTGTATGTCCTGCGTGTCAATCATTAAGCGCAATGTAATGCTTTACTTTATTGCTCAACGGTAGTAATAGTAGTAGAAGCATGGTGGGCACGACAACCCCGATGGCGACACGTTGATGGAGATCAAGATGATGGAGATCATGGTGTTTTGCCGATGACGATGGAGATCATGTTGGTGCTTTCATGATGGAGATCAAAAGCACAAGTTCATGGCCATATCATGTCACTTATGATTTGCATGTGATGTTAATCCTATTATGCACCTTGTTTTGCTTAGGACGACGGTAGCATTATAAGGTGATCCCTCACTTAATTTCAAGATAAATTGTGTTCTCCCCGAGTGTGCACCGTTGTGAAAGTTCTTCGTGTCGAGACACCACGTGATGATCGGGTGTGATAGACTCTACGTTCATATACAACGGGTGCAAGCCAGTGTTGCACATGCAGAACACTCGGGTTAAACTTGACGAGCCTAGCATGTATAGACATGGCCTCGGAACACAAGAGACCGAAAGGTCGAAAATGAGTCATATAGTAGATATGATCAACATGATGATGTTCACCATTGTAACCACCTCAACTCACGTGATGATCGGACTTGACTTGGTGAATTTGGATCATGCATCACTCGGATGACCGGAGGGATGTCAATTTGAGTGGGAGTTCTTAAGTAATATGATTAATTGAACTCATTATAATGAACATCGCTAGTAGTGTCTTTGCAAAATTATGTTGTAGATTACTAGATCACGCTGTAGCTCCCTTGAATTATTATATGTTCCTAGAGAAATATAGTTGAAAGTTGATGGTAGCAATATTGTGGACTGGCTCCGTGATCTGAGGATTGTCCTCATTGCTGCACAGAAGGCTTATATCCTTAATGCACCGCTCGGTGCGCCAACCCTTCTAGCGTTGTTTGTAGATGTTGTGAACATCTGACAGGCACGTTCTGATAACTACTTGATAGTTTAGTGCATCATGCATTACAGCTTAGAATTAAGGCTCCGAAACGTTTTGAACGTCATGGAACATATGAGATGTTCTAAGAGCTGAAATTAGGATCTCAGGCTCATACCCATGTTGCGAGATATGAGATCTCGAACAAGATTCTTTGCCTGTAAGATGAAGAAGAATAGCTCAATCGTTGAGCATGTGCTCAGATTGTCTGGGTGCCACAATCGCTTGAATCGAGTGGGAGTTGATCTTCCGGATAAGATAGTGATTCATATTGTTCTCCAAGTCACTGTCACTAAGCTACTAGAACTTGGTGATGAACTATATATGCCAGGGATAGAAATAATGATCCCTGAGTTGTTCGCGATATTTGACACCGCAAAGGTAGCAATCAAGAAGGAGCATCAAATGTTGATGGTTAGTAAAACCACTAGTTTCGAGAAGGGCAAGGGCAAGGAGAGAAACTTCATGGATAGCAAGTCAGTTGCTGCTCCGGTGAAGCAACCCAAAGTTGAACCCAAATCCGAGACTAAGTGCTTCGATTATGAGGAGAGCGGTCGCTGAAGCGGAACAACCCTAGATACTTGGTAGATAAGAAGGTTGGCAACATCGACAGAAGTATATTTGATATGTGTGTTATTGATGTGTACCTTGCTAGTACTCCTAGTAGCAGCTGGGTATTGGATACCGGTTTGGTTGCTAAATGTTAGTAACTCGAAATAAAAGCTACGGAAAAAATGGAGAACTAGCTAAGGGTGAGCTGATGATGTGTGTTGGAAATATTTCCAACGTTGATGTGATAAACATCGCACGTCTCTCTACCTTTGGGATTAGTGACAAACCTAAATAAATGTTATTTGGTGTTTTGCGTTGAGGATGAACGTGATTGGATCGTATTTATTGTGACACGGTTATTCATTTAAATTAGAGAGTAATGGTTATTCTGTTGACATGAATAATACCTTCAATGGTCAAGCACCCAGTGAGAATGGTTTGTTGAATCTTGATCGTAGTAATACATATGTTCATAACATTGATGCCAAAAGATATAAAGTTAATAATAATAGTACCACATACTTGTGGCACTGCTGCTAAATGTCATATTGGTATAAAACGCATGAAGAAACTCCATGTTGATGGATCTTTGTACTCATTCGATTTCGGATCGGTTGAGACATGCGAACCATGCCTCTTGGTCAAGATGACTAAGGATCCCGTTTTCTAGTCTGATGGAGCGGGCAAGTGACTTATTGGAAAAGATACATGTTGATGTATGCAATCCAGTGAGTCTTATAGCGTGCGGTGGATATTGTTATTTTCTTACCTTCACTGATGATTTGAGTAGATATAGTGTATATTTGCTTAATGAAACACAAGTCTGAATCGTTTGAAAGGTTCAAGAAAATTCAGAGTGAAGTTTAAGATCATCGTGACAAGAAGATAAAAATGTCTACGATATGATCGTCGAGATGAATATCTGAGTTGCGAGTTTGGCATACAACTTTAGACAATGTGAAAATTGTTTCACAACTCGCGCCACCTGGAACACCGTAGTGTGATGGTGTGTCCGAACGTCATAGTCATGCTCTATTGGATATGGTGCATGCTATGATGTCTCTTATCGTTTTGTTACTATAATTTTGGGGTTATGCATTAGAGACAACTACATTCACTTTAAATAGGGCACCATCTAAATCCGTTGAGATGACACCGTGTGAATTATGGTTTGATAGAAACCTAAGCTGTCATTTCCTAATGTTTGGGGCTGCGACGCTTGTGTGGAAAATGTTTTCACCTATGAGCTCGAACCCAAAGTGGACAAATGCATCTTCATATAATACCCTAAGAACAGTTGGGTGAACCTTCTATCTCAGATCCAAGCATAAAATGTTTGTTGCTAAAACTGGGTCCTTTCTCGAGAAAAAGTTTCTCTTGAAAGAATTGAGTGGGAAGAGGATAGAACTTGATGAGGTTATTGAACCTCTGTTTCAACTAGAGAGTAGCACAACGCAGGAAGTTGTTTCTGTGAAGCCTACGTTAGTTGAAGAGGAAGTTAATGATGATGATCATGAAGCTTCGGATCAAGTTACTATCGAACCTCGTAGGTCGACAAGGATGTGTACTGCTCTTGAGTGCTGCGGCAACCCTATCTTAGAGGTCAAGTTTTTGGACAACGTTGAACCTACGAACTATGGAGAAGCGATGATGGGCCCGGAAACGAACAAATGGTTAGAGGCCATGAAATTCAAGAAAGGATCCATGTATGAAAACCAACTATAGACTTTGGTGGACTTGCTCGTTGGACGGCAGGTCGATAAGTACAAATGGATCTTTGAAATGAAGACAGACACTGATGGTAAATGTCACCATTTGTAAAGCTCGACTTGTTGCAAAGAAGTTTACGACAAGTTCAAGGAGTTGACTGCGATGAGACTTTCTCACTCGTAGCGATGCTAAAGTCTGTTGAAATTATGTTAGCAGTTGCTGCACTTTCAATTATGAAATCTGGCAGATGGATGTCAAAACATCGTTTCCTTAAAGGTTTACTTGAGGAAAGGTTGTATGTGATACAACCAGAAGGGTTTGTCAGTCCTAAGGATGCTAAAAGGTGTGCAAGCTTCAGTGATCCTTTTATAGACTGAAGCAAGCATCTCGGAGTTGCAATGTACACTTTGATGAGGTGATCAAAGTTTTTGAGTCTATACAAAGTTTATGAGAAACTTGTATTTGCAATAAAGTGAGTGGGAGCACCATAGAGTTTCTAATAAGTATATGTGGGTGACATATTGCTATTTAGAAATAACGTGGAATTTCTGGAAAGCATAAATGGTTGTTTGAAAAGTGATTTTCAAAGGAAGACCTGAATAAAGCTACCTAATTGTTGAGCATCAAGATCTATAAAGATAGATCAAGATGTTTGATGAGACTTTCAATGAGTACATACCTTGACAAGATTTTGAAAGAGTTCAAAATAGATTAGTTAGAGAGAAGTGTTCTCGCCTGCTTTGTAAGGTGTCAAGTTGAGTGAGACTCAAAGCTCGACCACGGCAGAAGAAAGAGAAAGGACGAATGTCGTCCCCTATGCCTTAGCCATAGGCTCTGTATAGTATGCCATGATGTGTACCGCACCTGTGTGTGCCTTGCCATGAGTCCGTCAAGAGGTACAAGAGTGATCCAGGAGTAGATCACTGGACAACGGTCAAGATTATCCTTAGTAACTAAAAGACTAAGGAGATGTTTCTCGATTATGGAGCTGATAAAGAGTTCGTCGTAAAGAGTTACGTCGATGCAAGCTTTAACACCAATCCGGATGACCCGTAGTTGCAATCTAGATACATATAGTGGAGCAGCCATTTGGAATAGTACCAAGTGGAGTGTGGTAGCATTGTTTACGGTTTGACATAGAGATTTGCAAAGTACACACGGATCTGAATGTCGCAGATCCGTTGACTATAAGACCTCTCTCACATGCAAAGCATGATCAAGCCCCAGAACTCATTGGGTGTTAGATTCACAACATTGCGAATCACATGGTGATGTGAACTAGATTATTGACTCTAGTGCAAGTGGGAGACTGTTGGAAATATGCCCTAGAGGCAATAATAAATTAGTTATTATCATATTTCCTTGTTCATGATAATCTTTTATTATCCATGCTATAATTGTATTGATCGGAGACTTAGATGCATGTGTGGATACATAGACAAAACCATGTCCCTAGTATGCCTCTAATAGACTAGCTCGTTGATCAAAGATGGTTAAGGTTTCCTAGCCATGGACATGAGATGTCATTTGATAAACGGGATCACATTATTAGGAGAATGGTGTGATGGACAAGATCCAAACTACGAACGTAGCATATGATCCTGTCAGTTTACTGCTACTATTTTCTACATGTCAAGTATATGTTCCTATGACCATGAGATCATGCAACTCACTAACATCGGAGGAGTGCCTTGTGTGTATCAAACGTCACAACGTAACTGGGTGACTATAAAGGTACTCTACAGGTATCTCCGAGGGTGTCTGTTGAGTTGGCATGGATCAAGATTGGGATTTGTTACTCTGTGTGACGGAGAGGTATCTCAGGGCCCACTCGGTAATACAACATCACAACAAGCCTTGCAAGAAATGTGACTAAGTGTTAGTCACGGGATCTTGTATTACAGAACGAGTAAAGAGACTTGCCAGTAACAGGGTTGAACTAGGTATGGAGATACCGACGATCGAATCTCGGGCAAGTAACATATCGAAGAACAAAGGGAACATCATACGGGATTAACTGAATCCTTGACATAGAGGTTCGACCGATAAAGATCTTCATAGAATATGTAGGAACCAATATGGGCATCTAGGTCCCGCTATTGGTTATTGACCGTAGAGGTGTCTCGGTCATGTCTACATAGTTCTCGAACCTGCAGGGTCTGCACACTTAAGGTTCGGTGACGTTTCGGTAGTATAGAGTTAAGCATGGTGGTGACCGAAGGGTTTTCAGTGTCCCATATGAGATCCCGGAGGTCACGAGGAGCTCCAGAATGGTCCGAAGGTAAAAATTGATATATAGGAAGTCCTATTTTGGTCGCCGAAAAAGTTTCGGGCTCATCGGTAGTGTACCGGCAGTGCCGGTAGTGTACCGGGAGACCATCGGGAGGGGTATTTCGACCCAAGAGGTTACATGGGCTGTGGGAGAGTAAATACCAGCCCTTTGTGGGCTGGTGGAAGTCCCACACAAGGCCCATGTGGCTGGGAAGAAAAGCCTAAAGAGAAAAAGGTGGAAAAAGGCAAAAAAGGCAAAAATAAGGAGGAGTCCTAGTCCTACTAGGATTGGAGGAGGAATCCTCCAATCCCACTAGGTTCGGCCGACCCAAGGGCTGCCTATTTGGCAGCCAAGACTCCTCCTCCTCTCCTCCTATATATACTAGAGGATTTTAGGGTTTTGGCACAGAATTTTCAGCCACGTGCTACCCGTTACTCTAGTGCATAGTTTCTCCTCTAGATCAGTTTTCTGCAGTGCTTAGGCGAAGCCCTACCGGAATAGCTCCACCACCATCGCTGGAGCACCGTCACGCTGCCGGACAATTCTCCTTCCTCTCCGCTCCCTCTTGATGGATCAACACAGCGGCGATCGTCATCAAGCTGTATGTGTGCTGAACGCGGAGGTGCCGTCCATTCGGCACTAGATCGGAAGGACCGTGATCAAGATCGCGAGACGGATCGTGATGAGTTCGTGGGACGGATCGTGATGAGTTCGCGGGATGGATCATGATGAGTTCGCGGGAAGGATCGTGATGAGTTCGCGGGACAGATCGCGATTGGATCGCGGGACGAATCGTGATGAGATCGCGGGATGCTCGGCGATTTGGATCGCGAAGACGTTCGACTACACCAACCCGTTTCTTAACGCTTCCCGCTTAGCGATCTACAAGGGTACGTAGATCCACTCTCCCTCTCGTAGATGCTCATCACCATGGATAGATCTTGCATGTGCGTAGGAAAATTTTTGTTTCCCATGCAACGTTCCCAACACATATCACCCCAAGTCTTATTCAAGGATACCAAAAAGCCTAAGCTTGGGGATGCCTTCAAGGCATCCCCTCTTTCGTCTTCAGTCCATCGGTAAATTCACTTGAGGCTATATTTTTATTCACCACATGATATGTGTTTTGTTTGGAGCGTCTTGTATGATATGATTCTTTGCTTGTTAGTTTGCCACAATCATCCTTGATGCACACATCTTTTGAGAGAGGCATGTTGAATCATGAATTTGTTAGAATACTCTATATGCTTCACTTATATCTTTTGAGCTAGGCAATTTTGCTCTAGTGCTTCACTTATATCTTTTTAGAGCATGGTGTTGTTATATTTTATAGAAATTATTGAACTCTTGTTCCTCACTTATATTATTTTGAGAGTTTCTTAAAAAAACATGGTAATTTTTTTAGATTATGAATTTAGTCCTAATATAATGGCATCCAAGAGGGATATGATAAAAACTTTCATATTGGGTGCATTAAAAACTATGAGAAGTTGGATTCCTTGCATGTAGTTTTGAGATAATAGGGATGGTAATATGAGAGTCATGCTAGTTAGTAGTTGTGAAATGAAGAGATACATGTGTTAAAGCTTGTGATTCTCGTAGCATGCACATATGGTGAACTATTATGTAATGAAGTCGGAGCATGACTTGTCTAATGATTGTCGACCTTTGTGTGAGGGTCGGGAGCGCGCGATGGTTAACTCCTACCAACCTCTCCCCTAGGAGTATGCGTCTAATGCTTTGTTTGATGACTAATTGACTGTTGCAATAAGTATGTGAGTTCTTTATGACTAATGTGAGTCCATGGATTATACGCACTCTCGGCCTTCCATCTTTGCTAGCCTCTCTAGTACCGCGCAACTTTCGCCGGTACATCAAACCCTCCTTCCTCAAAACAGCCACCATATATTCCTCAAAATAGCCACCATACCTACCTATTATGGCATTCCCATAGTCATTCCGAGATATATTGTCATGCAACTTCCACCATGTAGTTTTTCTATGACTTACATCATCACTTCATATTGCATATAGAGTTATATCTTGTCATAGGAATCGAGTTGTAATTTCTTTTTCTTTGAGTTATAAGTAAATAAAAGTGTGATGATTTTTCATTAATAGAGCATTGTCCCATGAGAGAAAAGGATGCTGGAGGCTATGACTCCCTCACAAGTTGGGACGAGTATCTGAACTTTACAAAAAATAAAAGAGGCTAGCGAATCCCAAACCAAAAAAATAAAAGAGGCCAAAGAAGCCCGCCAAAAAACATAAAAATGAGAGAAAGAGAGAAGGGACAATTGCTACTATCTTTTTCCACACTTGTGCTTCAAAGTAGCACCATGATCTTCATGATAGAGAGTCTCCTATTTTGTCACTTTCATATAACTAGTGGATATTCATTATGCACGACCACTTAGTTTTCTTTTTGAGCTTTCATACACTTATAGATCTAAGTGCATTTGTTGCATGGCAATCCCTACTCACTCACATTGATATCTATTGATGGGCATCTCCATAGCCCGTTGATACGCCTAGTTGATGTGAGACTATCTTCTCCTTTTTCCCTTGCACCCCCACCATATTCGATTCCACCTATAATGCTATATCCATGGCTCACGCTCATGTATTGCGTGAGAGTTGAAAAGGTTTGAGAACACCAAAAGTATGAAACAATTGCTTGACTTGTTCATCGGGGTTGTGCATGATTTAGATACTTTGTGTGGGGAAGATGGAACATAGGCAGACCATATGATTTTGTAGGGATGACTTTCTAAGGCCATGTTATTTCGAAAGGACACGACTACCTTGTTGGTGTGCTCGAAGTATTACTGTTTTTATGTCAATATTAGAATTTTTTTTGAATCTAACAGATCTAAATATTCATGCCACAATAAAGAATATTACATGGATAAATATGTTGGGTAGCATTCCACATCAAAAATTCTGTTTTTATCATTTACCTACTCGAGGACGAGCAGGAATTAAGCTTGGGGATGCTGATACATCTCTACGTATCTATAATTTTTTATTGTGCCATGCTATTATATTATCTGTTTTGGATGTTTTTATGCATTAATATGCTATTTTATATTATTTTTGGGACTAACCTATTAATCTAGAGCCTAGTGCCACTTTCTGTTTTTCCTTGTTTTTGAGTTTCGCATATAAGGAATATTAAACGGAGTCCAAACGGAATAAAACCTCCAGAATGATTTTTTCTGGAAAATATGGAAACCACGAGACTTGAGAACCAAGGCAGAGGAGCTGCCACGGGGCCACAAGCCAGCTTCGCCGGGCAGGCTTGTGGGGCCCTGGCAACTCCCCTAACCCTAATCTTTGACCTATAAATACCCAAATATTCCATCATTATTGAAGTGAGCCACGAAAACACTTTTCCGCCGCCAGAAGCCTCCGTTCCCGAGAGATCCAATCTTGGAGGCTTTTCCGGTAATCTGCCGGAGGGGGATTCGATCACGGAGGGCATATACATCAACTCCATTGCCCCTCTGATGATGCGTGAGTAGTTCACCACAGACCTACGGGTCCATAGCTAGTAGCTAGATGGCTTCTTCTCTCTCTTTGCTTCTCAATACCATGTTCTTCATGATCTTCATGGAGATCTATCCGATGTAATACTCTTTTGCGGTGTGTTTGTCAAGATCCGATGAATTGTGGGTTTATGTTCAGATTATCCATGAATATTATTTGAGTCTTTCCTGAATTTTTATATGCATGATTTCATATCTTTGCAAGTCTCTTCAAGTTATTGGTTTGGTTTGGCCAACTAGATTGGTAATTCTTGCAATAGGAGAAGTGCTTAGTTTTGGGTTCAATCTTGCGGTTTCCTCACCCAATGACAAAGTAGGGGTAGCGAGGCACGTATTGTATTGTTGCCATCAAGGGTAATAATATGGGGTTTTCATCATATTGCCTGAGTTTAGCCCTCTATATCATGTCATCTTACTTAATGCGTTATTCTGTTCTTCATGAACTTAATACTCTAGATGCAGGCAGGAGTCGGTCGATGTGTGGAGTAACAGTAATAGATGCAGAATCGTTCGGTCTACTTGTCATGGACGTGATGCCTATATGCATAATCATTGCCTTGGATATCTTCGTAATTATTCTCTTTTTTATCAATTGCTCGACAGTAATTTGTTCACCCACCGTAATACTTGCCATCATGAGAGAAGCTATCTAGTGAAACCTATGGCCCCCGTGTCTATTTTCCATATTATACTTTCCAATCTAAAACCAAAAACACCAAAAATACTTGTGGCGTTATTTTTACTTTTCGTTCAAGCACCCTATTATATCTATCTCTACTAGATCTCATCCTTGCAAATAACCGTGAAGGGATTGAGAACCCCTTTATAGCGTTGGGTGCAAGAGTTTGATTCCTTGTGTAGGTATATCTACTGGTGGCTTGCTTGTGTCTCCTACTGGATTGATACCTTGGTTCTCAAAAACTGAGGGAAATACTTATCTACTTTGCTGCAACAAACTGTTCCTCTTCACAGGAAACCAACGCATGCTCGAGAAGTAGCAGGACTGACGAAGAAAACAATGACATCAGTAAAGGCGAAGTGAGGGCCCATTTTGCACGGAAACATCCACCTCTGAAGGAAACGGTAGATCCGGTGAAAGCGAAGCGCACTCTGGATGCCCTGAAGCGACCATCACCACCTTTGCCGCCATCAAACTATGACTGTTGTATTATAAAGACATATAATGAAGCGCAATGGTCGGGAAGTATTTCTAGTGCTGCAAGAGTCAAATAACGAAAAAGTGAGAAAACAATTCCCCAGCTCAGCGAACAGGAGAAGCAATCGTGCCCCTTGCTCAAAGTGTCTAACAATATTGCTAATTATCCGGTGCTACTGTCCGGTACCAAACTTGGTGATTACTTGGGGGATGATATATTTTTTGAAACGACTGAGGTAACAAAAGAAGAATATAAATACGTGAACGGGAAGCCTCTCGTCAAACCTGATCATCCTTCTCTAACAACGATGATGTACAAATTGCATGAGTGGTACATGAAAACCTGCAGGGAGTCTGGGAGAGACACTATGTATGTTAGAGTGAAACTAGAGCACGAATTCATTGGACTCAACGTGATGCCTATTAAATTTGTGGAGTTATTTCAGTTATACAATCAACTGGCCCTCGACAAAGAACTCATGACTTCCTATTGTCTGTAAGTATTACTTCTATAGTTAAGTCTCTAGTTCAGCTCGTTCATTGCATGTATATATAATTATCCTCACTATATTATGCAGATTGAAGATCGTCGAATGCAAAAAAGCAGGAATTTTTTACGTTGGGTTCATTAGCCCAGATGTCGTAAATGAATGGACGGTACGAAATGAAATCAAACAGACCGAGGAGAACTTGCTAAAGTCGTTCCTTACACATCAAAACAAAAGGGAAATACTCGTTCCTTATAATTTCAAGTGAGTGTTGTTGTCTTCTCTGTATACTCGGTTTCGCTTAATCGAGGTTAAGTAATGTAATTAATGAGTTATATATGCGTGCGCAGTTGCCACTTTATTCTGCTATCCATTAAGCTTGACGGGTCATTAGTAAATGTCTTAGAATCGAGACGTAAAGATTCCGAGAATTATGCGGACATGACTGCAATACTCAAGAAGTAAGTTCAGTCAATACCGGGACCATATCGGCATGCAACTTTCATTAATTCCCTGATACCAAGTAATCATTTTCTTTCTCTGGCAGGGTTTGGAAGAAGTTCACCCGAAAGGTTCCCGGTCTAAACAAAGAGTTGCGATTTACGCACCCCAAAGTAAGTAGTACTAGCTAGTTCCGCGCATCTCTAACTGACTCAAATTTTCATCAATATATCGTTACCATGCTTGCTTATCAGTTTGATTGAACTCTATTCTCGTAAAGTGCTCGTACCAAAAAGAAGGGACTGTCTTATGTGGATACTACGTATGCGAGTTCATTCGCCACTCAACCTCTGAGCGGGGCTTCTCTGACAAACAATTTGAAGTACGTAAATAATATTCACAATTTTATTTTATATATTACCATAAATTGCGTTGAGTTTTATTCATATATATGCATGTATTGACCCCCTTCTTTAAATTAGATCTGGCAGATGTGGGATGAACTCCTACCACATGATCGCATACGAGCAATTCAAGAGGAATTGGCGGGATTCTTTCTTAACCACGTCATACCTAAAGACGGAGAATGCTATATGGATTTGTGATTGGATCTTAGGGATTGTAAGAGATTTTATATGTAGCTAGTAGTGTCGGATAGATATACGAAAACTTGTTGTTTGACCAATCTCTCGAAGAAAAAGAGGTCGATCACTTCTCTCTGTATATGTTCATGACGATCTTGTGTACTTAATGGTTCCTTCATTTGCTTACTAGCTAGCGTGTCGAGTTCTCTCTATAGTAGCTAGCGTCGACCAAGCATGGAGAAAGAGATGACACTTCTCTCTATTAGCTAGCTAACACAATATGAAACCCCTAAATTAATCCTCTAAAAAACCCTAAACACCCCCCCCCCTTCAAAAAAAAACCAACTCCTGCCAGATGTTGACGCATGGATGCCTTTTGGTCCCGGTTGGTGTTACCAATCGGGACTAAAGGTCCTCCTGCCTGGGCTCCCCGCAACGGCCACGTGAAGCCTCTTTTGTCCCGGTTCATAAGCGAACAGGTACCAAAGGTTTTGGGCTTTAATCCCGACCCTTTAGTCCCGATTCTAGAACCGAGACTAATGGACCTCTGAAAACGGGACAAATGGACCGTTTTCTACTAGTGTTACTCTATCATAATGGGGCGTTGCGGTCTAGATTCATTGATGGTAAAGCCTATTCTTTATCATTGGCGAGTATTGTAAATACATGGTAGATACTCATTTGCAGCTTTTATTTTTCGTTATCATTGAATCTGTCTTTGGTGTAACATTCTTAACAAGGGCAAGTAATGAATAGAGTATATTTTTTTCTACAACCTTTTCTTGGATATTATATTCCCTTCTCAGTTCTGATGTGTGTGAAGAACGTCAGACAGTATCTGTCTGACCTTTACATTTGCTTATTGTTTCACTGCGCTTGCATTTTAACACCAAGATTGGTTAAAAAATCAAGTTTAAAATATACTAATAGTGAACCAAAAATATGTATGTTCCCAGCCATGGAGCGGAGGAGCTTACAGGCACAAAAAAACAAAATAGTGCAAGACAACTTGCTAACAGTTTTATCATTGGCCTTTGATTATTTCCTGTTAAAGTGCATATTTAGAAAAAACATATAATTTTCATAGTACTAAGAACTAACAATCCTTCAGAAAAAATATCTCTGGAACATCTTCTATCATAAACTGAAAATGAGAAAAACGTATACATGTCCTCCTACTGATACTTCGGTTGCTCCCCTAAGTATACTTTCATTATTTCACTGGATAGTGACCACCAGAATAGCAGTGAGTTGAAATAGACAACATTATTCCGTGGAAGTGATCACAGGTATGTATCTCTTCCGCCAACGGCTTTGCAGTATTTTCTCTGATGTATTGTTCCCTAACATGTCATATATTCCACACCATTATCATATGTGAAATGAATATGAAACTGTTACAGCTAGTGCGTGTTCGTAACACTATGAGAAAAAATAGGTCGAATGATAAGGTTGTTGTACTCATGTTCTGGACCAACTTTCAGTGTCATGTCTGCATAAATTGCAATCATACATAACTCGGGATTAAAATACAGTGTTGTTCAAATTATCATGCTTAATTGTTTTCTTTTCATTTCTTTGTAGTCTCATTTCTTTCAGATATTATGTTTTCAGGTTGGCAAGATAGAAGTTAAACTGAACATTGGCTATTTTGGTAGTCACATTGGCTCTCTCAACTCAGTGTCTATTTACATTCATTTATTTTGTTCTGGAGAAACATGGTTGTTTCTTTATTTTACATCCGTGTATTTTTCTTTCGTCCTATATTAATATAGAGAGGGCATTTCTACTGTATGAGTTCACTGAATACTAGAGTTTCAGTTCTCAAACCAATGGTATTCTCTTTCTCCTCTTGCCGATGTTTAACTTGGAATCCAATTGTTTTCTTTGAGACGCAGATATCAGCTTTACTGGCATCCAACAATGCCTATAATAATGTTTTGATTTCCCTTGTGCTCCGTGGTTAAGAAACAAAGGACTAACAGTTGCATAGGTGCAACAAGAAACCAAAAATCACAAATAAAAAACCCGGACCATCAAAGAGATTGCAACAAATATTTTTATGTTTTCTCACCGTTCTTATGTATGCTTTCTTTTGTTTTCGGCCGCAAAATATGAACCCCCCTGCCCCCACCATGCACGGGTGCAAATACAAAGACATCTTTGGAATCAATCATGGCCGCACGTCTTTGACACTAATGATAGTGAATAGAAGAAGGTTTCTTCTAATTTTCTTGTTCCTAGAAATATTCCATCTATTTACTAGATGCCGTAGAGAATTGAGAATTTTCAGGTCTTGCGATTCTCGTACAACTCTGCGTAGAACAGATATTGACATGACAGTCAACATAAGATATTCATCGATATCTTGTTTGAATCAAATGCAAGCAAATTTTATGAAATAAACAATTAGCCTTGCTTGTACTTGACTTTGATGTGTTTAGAACATACAACCCTCTTGGAATTTGTTTAGATTGTGTTCGCCTTTTTTGGAGTATCATCCTTCCAACTGCTCGTAAAAATGATAAATAATTTTCCCTACCCTCTTCAACATTCTGATCCAAAAATCTCTCAGAGCATCTACAACCAGACTATGCAAATCCGGCCCCTTATACGCCCGCAGACGTGACCGGACGAGCCCTCAAAAATTGCTCCACACATCCACATATCTCATATCCAGACTCTCAAATCCATACAGAACCATCCACGTCAATCACGGAAACATACCATTGTCGCAAAGTAAATGCCAAATGTTGGTATTGAACATAAATAGGGTTTACAAAAATTTACTTGAAGTGCACAATCAATCATCTGCTCTTTGGTTTCCATTGTGGGCCCACATATGCTCCATCGGATCATTTAGAAGTTGTGCGTGCACCTGATGATCTCAGAGATTCTGATGCATCTACAGAAAGTTCATAAAATGCATCT